>OY744468.1:248067-363103 GCA_963556145.1 Hygrocybe punicea | reverse complement strand
GTGACAAGTTCATAATATCATGAATCGAATGTGAGTGACAAGTTCATAATATTTTGGCTACAACACATTCCCTACACCACCAACTACCAGGCACTTGTCTGGAACACAATGTACACGCTCCCTAGTACCCCTAGAATTAATTTTAGATTTTTCAGACCTGTAGTCACAAAGTTAGGTGTTTAAGGGTCCATTTTTGGCAGAGGCATAGAATGCATTGTGAATATCTCCCCATATAAAATGAAATAAAATAGAAAAACTCCCTGTGGGGTAGGTATAGCATACTTAAATCTCTTCAGGGTCTTGCCCTGGCCATTTAGGTGCTGTAGTACATGTAATAATAATAAGAAAATCCAGCCACCCTTCCCTATATGGCAACTTGACCCCGTTTGGGATATCGGCAAATCCGGTTGAAATTCTCGCGCGCGAGTTCAACAAGACTTCGTTTTCAACAACGACGCGACAACGGGTGCGGATGCCAGAGCACCCCAGGTAATTATTCTTTATCTTTTTTCTTCATTCTACTGACTACTTAAACACACTTGTAGGTTTTTTTCCCTCACCCTCGTGCCAAACGAACGCGAACGCGGCAACAGCAACAAGCAGACGCGCATGCGGGCGACAAGGAGACGGTACGCAGCCGAGAACGGGGACAACCCAGGCCCACTACGACAGCAAGAACGAGGACGACGGAATGAGGACGTAAACGAACGAACGCGACCACGGCGCGAAAGGGGAAGACGACGGCAACGGGAACGGGAACCACGACACGGACGAGGAAACGAAGACGAGGACAGCGGGCGGACGGGAACCACGGACGACGGAAACGAGAACGACCGGGACGGGGAACGGGACGACGGCAGCAGGGACGACGAGGACGGAAACGGGGACGAGGACGAGGATGACGACGAGGACAGCGAACACGGGAACGGGGACGGGGGCAACGGACGACGGAAACGAGGACGACCGGGATGGGGGAACGGGACGACGAGGACCACGGAGCCCGGGACAACAAGGATGACGGCAACAGGGACGACGAGGACGGAAACGGGGACGAGGACGGCAACGACAACGCGAACGGGAACAGGGCCACGCGGTAACGACGAGGACGAGGACGGGGACGGGGACTACGAGGACAAGGACAAGGACGACGGGGATGGGGACGACAAGGACAAGGACAAGGCGGATGGGTACGGGGACGAGGACCGGGACAACGAGGACGATGGGGACCGGGACAACGAGGACGACGGGGACCAGGACGACAAGGACGACGGGGACCGGGGCGACAAGGACGACGGGGACCGGGGCGACAAGGACGACGGGGACCGGGGCGACAAGGACGACGGGGACGACAAGGACGAGGACGAGGACAAGGGCGAGGACGCGGAGGGGCGTGGACACCAGGGGAACACCGGTATGTATTGTTGGTCCTTTCCCTCCTTTCCCCTCCCCCTCCCTCCTCCCCCTGGCTGTCTCCTACCCCTTCTCCCCCTGCCTATGTGCTGTCCATCCACCATCCCCACCTCCCATCCACCTCCTGCCCCTTCTCCCCCTTCTCACCCCCATTCCCCCTGCCATTCCCCCCTCTCCTCTCCTCTCCTCCACCTCCCTGTCTCTCCCCTGATAAATTAGAATACCATGTATTTAGGTAAAATAATTATTTAATTTGCTATATCTATTTTGAGTGGTTGGTAAATTAAAATTATATTGCTATGATTATTATTGTGTGACTTGGCAGATGCTGAGCAAGCAGGCAGTCCCACCAGCCTCAGGCTGTAGATTGGAGCTTTTTTGAGTAAAGTAAATATTCCAAGGGATATTTTATATGTCCCATGGGCTGTTTCTGCGATAACAAAGGTATCCCAAGGGATATTTTATATGTCCCATGGGCTTTTTTGTGGGTAAAGTAAATATCCCAAGGGATATTTTATGTGTCCCATGGGCTGTTTCTGCGATAACAAAGGTATCCCAAGGGATATTTTATATGTCCCATGGGCTTTTTTGTGGGTAAAGTAAATATCCCAAGGGATATTTTATGTGTTCCATGGGCTTTTTCTTGGTTAACGTAAATATCCCAAGCAATATTTTTCATGTCCCATGGGCTGTTTCTGTAATAGTGAAAGTATCCCAAGGGATGTTCTATGTCCCATGGGCTGTTTTCTAAGACAAGATAAGTATCCCATGGGATATTCTACATGTCCCATGGGCTGTTTTCTAGACAAGATAAGTATCCCATGAGATATTCTATATGTCCCATGGGCTTTTCTCAGGTAAAATAAATATCCCAAGGGATAAAATAAATGTCCCAAGGGATAAAATAAATATCCCAAGGGATAAAATAAATATCCCAAGGGATAAAACAAATATCCCCAGAGATAAAGTAAATAGCCCAAGGGATGAAATAAATATCCCAAGGGACGGAATAAATATCCCCAGGGATGAAGTAAATAGCCCAAGGGATAAAATAAATATCCCCAGAGATAAAGTAAATAGCCCAAGGGATGAAATAAATATCCCAAGGGACGGAATAAATATCCCCAGGGATAAAGTAAATAGCGCAAGGGATAAAATAAATATCCCAAGGGATGAAATAAATATCCCAAGGGATGAAAAAAATATCCCAAGGGACGAAATAAATATCCCAAGGGACGAAATAAATATCCCCAGGGATAAAGTAAATAGCCCAAGGGATAAAATAAATATCCCAAGGGATGAAATAAATATCCCAAGGGACAAAATAAATATCCCAAGGGATGGAATTACAGTCCCTAGGCCTTTTAATCTATGCACACAAATATTTTCATAATTTTACCTATTTTATTTACAATATTATAGCCATTTTTCAAAAAACATCAGCTTGAGCTGAGGCAACACCTGGTTGAGAATATATCCCAGGAAAATATATATTCTCCCTGATGGTATTATAATATGTCCCATGGGATGATATTTCAGGCCATGATCCTTTGTCAAAATCATCCCTTGGGATAACTATTCAGCCCTTGGTCTTCTTTGGAAATTGTCCCTAGGGATAAAAATATAACCCTACGCTTGCCTACAGTCAGAATGTCCCTGGGGCAATAAATTGTCCTTGGGAGTACCATGGTTATATGAACACTTAGATGGAACACCTACAGAGTTGTGTTACATCTAGTTAGTTGGGGCTAGGTGGTTGACTGAAGTGAACCTCACACTTGTTGAAAGTGTGAAAGCTGGCATATGAAAGTTCATGGAAATTAGCAATTTAGGGGAGCTACATTGGGTCAGCCGAGATGGACAATTCCCACTTGAAGTGGGCCAGCTGACCTCGGCCGACCAATATCTTTTCCCAAGGCAGATGGCTTGGCCGAGCATACAGCTGGCCAGCCCGAGTGGGTTGGCCAACTGGGGGATATTCCCCGTAACCCAGTGGGGGTTTCAGCTTGCCATCAGACACAGGTTGGCCGACCCTCTGGGATATATTGGCTGCTCATCAGGCATGGGTTGGCCGATGCGGCAGTTGCCGCTAGCCTCTAAGACCCCGGAGACCCTTTAGACAGATTTCCCTTTAGCTCTTAGCTTAGTCAGCAGTTCTTCTTCTTTCGCTTTCCCAACCACGATTCTTCGAGCACCCTCAGAGCTTGGAGATCTCCCCTCCACCGACCATCTGCCATATATTGGCTGCCCATCAGACCTGGGACAGTCAACCCACTGGATATATTCACTAGCTATAGAGCATGGGTCAGCTGAGCAGCAGGGCCATATGGCTGGTCATCAAGGCTGGGTTGGCACCATTGGCTAACAACTATTCACCATGCAGCAAATTTCTGTGTCTTACATTACTTCATTCTGGGAAGTGCCTCGGTCTTGTGTGAATCACTTTTCACATTTTATTTAGCTAATAGATCTCACTTGGTGAACAGAGAGACTGATCTTGTTTGCTCACTATGGCCCAATTCCACAACCATCAAAAAAGTCATAAGTAGCTGGTTCAATCCAGTAATATTCCTCTCATGGAGTCCAATATTCTAGTTTGGACAAGATATATCAATAGTGAATGGCACAGGTAACCTGTGGGTATTGGCACTGTACCCATACCCGTACTTGCAGCTAACCCCTGATCCGGCGGGTTTACCCGTCATTTTGAGCCCCGGATCATCTAAAATGGTCAAGTATTGAGTGAGTTATAATCAAAACAATCATTCTTCATTGTTTTGATTATAACTCACTCAATACTTGACCGTTTTGGACAATCCAGGGCTTAAAATCAAGCTCATGGGTAGGAGAATCGTACCAGTACCTGTACCCGCGGCTACCCTTACCCATGACCCATGCGGGTTGTCATACCCGTGCCATTCACTATATATCGACATCAGTTCCATTACACTTCAAGGTGTTTCCTAACACAGCAACTTAGGGTTAGGGTTAGGGGTTAGAAAATTCAATAAATCTTCCACATCCGCATAACATTATGTATATACAATTACAATGACACGAACAACTAATTCAAGTGTGAAAACAAAAAGACAGAAATGCAAATGAAGCTAGAGAGAAATGTCATCCAGTCTTGATCAAGAATGACTGACCAGAGAAATAATGTCAAAATCTTTTGAAAACATAATAACAATTGTAAAAGAGGCCATGAAAATACAAACAAAACAAAAAATCGAGACAAATACAATACATCACCTATTTGTACAATGTCAATCATACAAAGATTAATAATAATGAAAATAAGACTTACCCAATGAAGTTTTGTCAATGCCACCAGGCCCGCTACAAGTAGGTTGCCTAGCAAGGAAATCCAGGTGGATTCACCTCCCTGAACTCCTAATATCAGAAACCCATGGTGGCCAGCACTCATTGCTGAGGACCAGCCACCGACGGTGGAGCATACAGAGATGCTACACTCTTCATTGACAGGGATACTTCAAAAACAAACTGTTAGTACTGAGGTAATAGTCATCAAACACTTAGCTGGATGCAACCAGAACCAAGATGATACTCAACAGCAGAAAAAGAACATACCATAATAATAAAGTAGCCCTGTGAACGAAACAGACATGAGAACAAAGCCTGAGGAAATTACATACCAGTTATGCCAATGACACTCCAGAATCTCTGGTTGTTGCCCGGTACAACAACCAAGGATCCTGTAGTGTCACCCAAGGTGGTAGTGGTGGTAGTGAGCCAAGATGAAAATTTCAACCATGTTTGATGTGCTTGCATTTATTTGGTTACGTGACTTATGCGTTGTGTTGATTGTCATGTGATGTCCTTGTCATGTGACGTGCTGGGCGCCCAGCAGGTGTGACATGTCATGTCCCTTGATGATCATGTGATACCTGTCACACCTCGACCTTAATTGGCTTGATATTACATTGGCTGTTTCCGGCACTTGCTGAGCTCAAACACTTCATATATATACATTAATTTTTCATATTTTCATGGCGAAACCGTGTATAGTTGAGATATATTGAGACTACCTTACAACAAGAATAAAATATTATCCAACCAGTGCTGCTGCTGCCATCACCATCAATGCTGCTGCTGCCATTGCCACCACTGCTGCCATTGCTGCCATTGCTGCCCTAGCTGCTACCATTCCGGTCCTGGTCCTGCTGCTGCCATTGCTGTTGCAGCTGCTGCTGCCACCGTTTCCGGTCCCAGTCCCACTGCTGCCTGTTATGCTGCTGCTCCGGTTGCTGTTGCCACTGCTGCTGCTGCTGCTGCTGTGGTTGCCGCTGTCTTTTCCCCTGCCAAACCCATTGCTGGTGGGTTCCGTTGCTGCTGCCCATGCCGTTCGCGTTGGCAGTGCCATGGCCAGTGCAGTTACAGCTAAAAGTTATTAGTTGTGCATGACATAAGCAAAAAAAAAGAAGACTTACCATTGCTCTCACCATTCCCATCCTGTTTCCATTGACATTCCTGTTCCCACTGGTCCTGCTGCCATTGCCATTGCAGCTGCTGTAGCCATTCCTGGTCCTGCTGCTGCTGAAGTTCCTAGTCCTGGTCCTGGTCCTGCTGCTGTTCCAGTTACACTGCTGCTGCCATTCACGGTTCCAGTCCCACTGCTGCTGCTGTTCCCGGTCCTGGTCCTGTTCCTGTCACCATTCCGGTTACGCTGCTGCTGCCATTCACGGTCCTGGTCCCACTGCTGCCTCGCCATCTTTGTTGCTGTCCTCATTGTTGTCATTGCCGTCCACACTGTTGTTGTTTGTGTGCTTGCTGTCATCGTTGCCATCCCCGTTTCCATCCCTGTTATAGTCGTTGCCGTCCCCGCTGTCATCATTGCTGTCCCCATGGTCATCGTTCCGGTACCCATGGTCGCCATCCATTCTGTCGTCGTTGCCATCCATGCTGTCATCGTTCATTTGCGGTCTCCATTCTCGTCATTCCGGTCCTCATTCTGGTCCTCATTGTCACCGTTCCTGGACCCATCGCGTTCACGGTCGTCGTCCATGTCGTTCTGTTATGGGGGTCACGTCGTTAGCTTCCATCCTGGCGTTGCTGTTGGTGTCGCAGTCCTCTGACATGATGTTGCCGGAAAACCATGTGGAATTAGTTAGTAGAGTAAACAAAAGAAACATAAAATGAAAACTTAGCATGCTGTTCTTCTACACCTTTTGCCCATCAAAGTCAAGATGAACAGTGACGTGGCTTGAACACGTGCGAGAATTTCACCCCACATTTGCTGATTACCTAAACGGGGCCGAATTGCCATATTGGTACAGGTGGCTGGATTTTCTTAATGCTATTACATGCTGTATAACAGCTCAATGGCCAGGGCAAGGCCCTGCAGGGATGTAGGTATGGTATGCCTACCCCTGAGGCAAATCCTTGTATTTTGTTTGGTTTTACATGGGGAGATATTCACAAAGTATTTTATTCCTCTGCCAAAATTGGACCCTTGAACACCCAACTTTGCGAGTACTCAGCTAGAAAATCCAAAATTAATTCTAGCAGTACTAGGTAAAGTATACATCATTGTTACACAGGAGACATGGGAAGATATCTCCGCTTCGAATAATGTCTAGATAATGACTTATAAATTGAAATTATTTTCATTGTTATCTCCAATACGGATATTATACAGAAAATAAACATTTCTGGAAACAATTTCTAGAGACAAAATAGTGCTTCCCGAAAGTATAATTATTCTCGCTCTTATTGTTTTCCTTATTTTGTAGCGGTATTTGCAATACAGAAAACTAGTCAAATTCTTAAAATATTCCCACTGATATCCATAACGTGGAAATCAACTCAATTGTTTAGACTTTCTGAGCCATAGATACCGACCTGATATTCTGTAAAAATTAATCCTATTTGTCTACAAAATACATTAACTATTAGGATGGAAGATATCGATCAGGAAATATAAATTATTTGCTTCGGTTTCTGACTTCCAGATACCCAGCCAGAATTTATATTATCTGGCTTCCAGATATTCAGCGGCCCACTGAGCGGGCCGCTCAGAGGCCCACTTGGTGGTCACTCAGAGACCCGCTTAGTGGCCGCTGCTGCCGGGGCTGATATGGCAGTCCACGCCCTCCCCACCTCGTACACCTCTGGACCCTCTTGCAACCCCCTCAGTACAACTGCACCCTCTTACCATCAGCGCTGTTCATCCGCGCCCTGCACCTTTCATACTTCATTTCAAGGGTGTAACGATACTGTGCATTTGTGTGTAGATAACAGATAGACCTTATACGTGCGCTGCGGCATTTGTGAAGGAGAGAAGGAGTCTATATTTCACAAACTACATGAAAAGAATTGTAACTATTCCGCCAAATCATGGTCCGCTGGCTGGTTCTGTGTAAACTGGGTAAGGCTAAGACTAGGGATGATCAAAGATCGCCTTACCGCACTTGTAGGTGCTGGCTGTTTCTTCGTTTTCGTCAACCGGTGTGAAGCATTTTTCAAGTAGATGTGGAGGAGATCGGCAATCGGCCAATCATTGTTGTATCTATTAAGGATGGGGTATTTCTTTCTCACCTAATGGATCATCAGCCGCTACACCAGATAGTTTATATCAGTTGAATTAACCTTGTCAAAGACCTTCTGCACCTTCACAACATCCTGCTTCGGGAATGTGGAATTGAGGTTGAGATGAGTGGAGGCTAGTCCGTGTACGTAATTCTGCTCGCACGTGAGTGTCGAAGGTCCAAAAGGAAGAGCTAGTCAAACCTGGACTTCGCTATAGAAGTTGTGTTTCCACCTTAACTTATCCTCCAGATTGTAACTGTCCCAATTCAGGCGTGTCACCTGGCCACTGGGTTTAGAGATCAGGGAGTCGGTCGCATCACACGGTGTATCATCGAGGAAAACGTCGTGGATGGGGGTGTTATCGTTTGCTCCTTCGTTTCTGATCCTTAAGAGTCCACCATCTGGCTTGAAAATGACCCTAGATGACCATAGCGCAGGGTCGAGTAGCTGACGCTCAGGACTAAAGCGAGTTCTACCTGTCGGTGGATGGTAATGACGTTGGATGAATCGTGTCCTGTCGATGCGAGGCATGATACACGAGCATGGGCAGGTTGCTGGGTTCGAGCCAGTATTGGGTTCTTATTCATTGCCATTGCCGCTGCTTTTGTTTCACATACAATAAACCAGCTACTCCATTGTTAGTACGCTTCGATTGTTTGTTGTGATATGCCTAGCAACTGTATTGGTGGACAAAAAACGAGTCAGTATATGAGATGTGAGGAAAGTGATGCGCTTCTCACACCACTCATGTCATCGAAGGCCGCCGAAGCTCATCTACTGAAGACTCACTTCATTGGACAAGCGTCATTTGACAAATATCATGTCGACATCCTGTGATCACTCTGCGAGAAATTCGAGCTGCCAGTGAATAGCAGCGGACAGCGGGGAAAACCTATCAAAAAGGACTATATCACTGCCCTGCATGACTTTGTGAGGCTCGACTGATTTGAAACAATGGAAACAACTCATACCCGTTCAGAGGAAAAGAACTATTGCAACGCCACGACCAGGCGGCCAAGCATCTACACCTGCTTTGAGTGACCTGCCGAGACAGAGACCTGAATGTTCACAAGTGCTGCCTCCAAGACCTGCATTACAGTCACCATCATTCGAGAGTGAAGTAAATACATATGTTGACGCGCCAAGACGAAGTCCAGAACCCCTGCAAACACATGAGGTTGGTTTTCCAACTCTTGCAAGACTACTTATCAATCAGCGTCTAAAGACCGACGGCCAGTTGGTCAACAAGAGAAAGACGAAGCAGAAGAAAAGGTTGGCATCAGATCTCGCGACAATGACTGTTATGCTGACAATGACTGTTACGCTGACAAGCAGCTAGAATTCCAATCAGAATGGTGGTCCTTCGTCTCTACACAAATGCCAAAGACTGGCATCACACGCGAGAAAATCAATTACGACTGCCAACCAAATGGGGACCTTGATTTGACAAGACTTGCCGAATTGTTAAACATCGCTACATGCTCGGTGAGTCTGGGGCCTCTACTATCATGGGAAATGACTCATCCAATATCAGATCGTCGATCCTAAGAACAACCATCCCTTCCATCAATATTCACCTGGTATTCTGGAAGCTGATGATATTGACACGCTTATGGACAAAGGCTTTCTTCGTGTTATACAAAGGGCATAGTCGTAGTCATCAATGATGAGTTACCTGTCAACGTGTCTGGCGTCAAACAGGTATATTAGGTTTGGTCTTTGATCTAGGCGGAATTGACGTACATGGGGAAATTCATAACAACCCTTCAACCCTCCTCTTCCTCTTTTGCTTGGATTTGCAGACATACCAGTCAGACTTCACGGATAGGTGGTGGATGTGTAAATATTTGTTATTCTTGATCACTAATACAACAAAGGGCAGTCTCCGGTATTTCTATGTGAACATTGGAATGATCAAGCTTTACTACAACCAATTTTATGGTCGACTTTCCTCCCCTCTTCCTTTTCTCAAGTATACCAATTTCCCCTATGTTGGTGCCTTCAATGATCAATACCCTCTGGTTGAGGATGGGCTGCGCTGGCTCCAGGAATTGAACGTGCACATTGGCCAAGTGAACCGCGGCTCTATTGTCAGTCCATGTCAATGCAACCTCTCCAGGGCGTAGATGCTCCGTGATAAACCAAGACTTCAGCGTCTTGGCAGTGCGGCCACTCCACCGACCACCATCATATTCCGTCTTGAATGAGACCATGATGGGATCTGTGTCGAATTTTGCACATACGAGGGGGTCAAGCAACCATTTACCAGGTCCATCTGATTCTTGTCAGTGGTCTGGGTGAACAAGGTATACTGAGATCACATACCATAAGGTTTGTGAATGTTAACAACATCCTCTGTGGTTATTGACCATGCCGATGTTTCGGCATCTGTCGCAGGGCCGGATACACAAGGCGAGGGCGATCGTGAATACGAGCAGATAATGGGCAAAGGTGGATAGTAATGATTGGTAACATCGGGTGGGGGTGTAGTAGGGCGAGTCTGATGACCTGCGACATGATTGCGAAGAGCTTTCACAAAATCTCGACGCCATTCAGGCCAAATCTCAGCCCCTCCCAATGTCCTTCCATTGGAGCTGAGATTTCATGTATGTTAGTAGGGAGGCCACAATATCAATAAATGCACATTACAAGTCAATAACGTCGTGGATTGGTATGCTCTGCACACGCTGATTTGCGTCAAAGGCGACAAGGACAACATTGGTAGACACAGATCGCACATAGCCAACATATCCTTTGTAATGGGTTTTACCAGCCACCAGGACACGTCTCCCGACCAGTGGATTGATGACGGCTTCTCCTTGACCGGATCGGCATGAACGCAGAGCAACTCGACAGATATGGGTTGAAACGATTCGACAGATGTGGAGAGGGTATCAACCTATTGCTAATTGATTGCCTGCTCAGTTTAAGATGAAGTGGTGACTTACAATATTCCTGGTCTTGTCCTCAATGAAGCTCAAGCGTGTTATGGATCGCTTCTGCAGCGGGCTCCGGCAACAATCAACTTAACAGGGGATCGGTTTCCAGAGGAGAGGACAGCAGTTTTCATTGTTGCTTACAGCTAAGTCAACACTGCCAAGAGGGGGGGGGTCAAGGTCTAATGTCATTGCGAGCCGTGGGGGTTACCCAAAACAAGATGAGTCTGCCCCAAGAACCAGACTAAACGTAAGGAAAGGAAAAGAAGAAAAAGTCCGAACCAACAACAAGAACAGTACATATAGTGGCTGGTCTTGAGGGGAGGTAAATGGGAATCCAACCATGAAGCTACAACATGTCCAACTCTACCATGTGTTCACCATGAGGCGTACATGAGGCGTCCTCATGTCGATGTTCTCGTGATCCAACTGGAGGCCCGGGTGTCATTGAGGAATAGAGGGGGTCTGGATGACTCGGATGATTTGTCATCAGATCATGTGATGTGCAGAATTGCCTATTCAGGGTCTACACTTGCTGTAACAGGCAAGTGCGCAGTCTGGCAAGTGCGTTGCACGGTCGGGTCGAAGATGGGTATTGTCCAGTGTGGGGTTGGTGATGAGAGTGTCTTGAGGTGGTGTGGATGTAATGGCAAGGTTGGTATGAAAGAAAACAAAGGAATGTGTGGAAGGAAAACCAACTAGGACGGTGGGCTAGTCGAGGTCAGACATGTGAACAGCACAAGCTGTACCGGATGACGATGTCTGTGTTGATGACGTATCGAGGAGTGATGTCTTGTCCTGTTTGTGGAACAAGAAGGTCCACTTGATGTCGGTATTCATCCAAGAAAGGGTATCATTGTAAACGAGTGTGGGAGGTATCGAGATCATAGATGGAAAAGGATAAATGAATGTGGGTCCAGGTTTCGAGTCATGGCACGAGTGACAAGCTGTGGGAACAAGTCGTCGGGTACTGCATTGAAGCGGTGTCGTGCGAACAATATGCGATAGGGGTTGGTTCACTGTTTGGGAAGTCGTATGGTCTGTGGTTTCAGTCCAAAAGAATGTGCTTCGGCGATGGTCGGATTAGAGAGAACAGTGAAATGTCTTGTGATCGGGGATTGTTCAGAGTTCGCATGCAGGTGAGGAATGTCGTCGGATCGTCAGGGAGGATAATGGTAGGCACAGGGTACGAAAGTGGAAACCATATATCCAGGTATGGCAATTGTCAATTACGTGTCGATATATTGTCGAGGTGGAAGTCGGAAGTATCGATGGCAGAAGGGTTTCGGTACCGATGCCAAAGATAGATCATAACAAGGTAAAAACCGATCAGGAAGGTGATGGCGATGCTGCCAATGATGATTACGGTAATTAGCTGTGTTGGGAGTACAGCCATTGTAAATTGGTTTGTCGTGGGATGAAGTCAACAATATGTCAGGGCAAGGGAAAAGACAATAGCAATGATGTCCGTCGGCAAGGAGACTATTCGGGTACAGCAAGGTCACATGGGATATGTCCATGGTCGGTCTGGATTGTTCTGGAAGAAGGGAAAGAAAAGAACAAGAACAAGAAAATACAAGGATGTCCAAAAGAAGAAACAATGACATTGAAAAGAAGACAAAGGACAAAAAGAAATGAAAAAGGAAGGTGTGCAGTGCAGAATCATCATGGTGGGTATCGGAATGGGCATCAGGGTTGGAAGCGGAGCTGGA
The DNA here is from genome assembly GCA_963556145.1 of Hygrocybe punicea. Taxonomy (NCBI): domain Eukaryota; kingdom Fungi; phylum Basidiomycota; class Agaricomycetes; order Agaricales; family Hygrophoraceae; genus Hygrocybe; species Hygrocybe punicea. The sequence goes on along the minus strand of OY744468.1, from coordinate 350,496 downwards.
AACGTAACAAAGCGTCACCCACAATCAAGGACTGCAATGACACAGCCAGATGAACCAGCATGCTCACCTGTGCCCTCTCTAACGTGAACGCTGTCTCCGACGTGAAAGATACGTCGTATATTCTTGAGTGGAACCTCCAAAAACATTGAGGGTTGATCGAAAACCGAGGGTTCGACATCGACCAAAGCGATGTGCTCATGGCAAGTAACGACCATGGCCTTGCAGCCCGATTGCTCACCAGCAATTAACTCGACGGAGTCGCCAGGTTGGACACTCGCACCGACTTCATCAGAAGTCACTGCAAGAGCTGCCCCAGGTGTGACGAAGCCCGCGTCAATAAATGGTTTGATCTCGGCAAGAGGTGGAGAAGAAACACGAAGAAGTGTATGTACCGACTGCACATTCAGTATGAGCATGCCTTTACGGTAGACTTTCTTATCGAACACATAGTAATTGCCTCCTTTTTGTTGGATTGCATCCGGACCATGGATCCGCTTGATCTCAATTGGATCAAATGGTCCAGCGGGGACTCTTTGGCTTTTGCGCTTGTGCTTTTTGTTGTCAAATCCACCTGGCAAACTGAAAAGGCCGCATGGGAGCACAGCGATCTGGACACGGTCAGAATTGACGCTTGAATGCAGTACATAGGCCAGATCCCCTTTGTTTGGTCCTCGTCGTAAACGAACCCAACTCCGTGCCATGATGCGTCGGTCCTGACTACGGAAATTGAAGATATCTATCTGCTCGTCTATCGGGATCAGAGTCATATACTTCGTCTTGACCACACTCAAAATCAGCAGACAAGAACACCATAACTCATCTGGATTCCGACTCTCCACGAAGACGCGATCTGGACAGGCTGGTACAACAGAGGCTGATATCACAGGACCATCACCACTTAAGCGAAGTTGCTGTTCCATAAGTTTGAAGATCGTCGCAGCCTCTGATCTAGACTGATGATGTTGGTAAGTAAACCAATGTATTCAAAGAGTGACACCAATCTTTACACGGGTTCTTATCATCCACAATCCAGGGTCCTGCATTGTGGGACACACTGCAACAGTGTCATCGGCAGCTTGAGGATATTCACGCGATTGATCTACATTCTGTAGATGTTCCACTAGTTGCTCCCAACCATCCTGTAATTCACTTTCCATGAACGGACGTTGAGGAGAATCATCGTCGCTTTCATCTTCTTCCACGTCAGAAATAACGAAGGCAGCTGTATGTAGACAATCATCTACTATTCATGTTTAGAGAGGAGATCACCGACTGAGGTCTTCCTCATCCTCAGATTCTTCTCCATCTTCATCCGTCGCTTGCAAGTCGAGAAACTGGGAGACATCATCCTGTAGAAAATTCATGAGAAATTGGGGTGACATAGACTCTGCAGGCACTTACTCGAATTTCCGCAAGGCAGTCCATTGTGAGACGTAAAAGAAATTAAAAATTGATCTGGCTCTTTTATGGTGACTAACTTGGAGGGCACGTGGAGCACACGCAGCAGCCACTCAGGCCTTCAATTAGTGTATCACATACAATATAGACATACTAACTAAAGTAGTCTACTGAAATCCTGTTCTTCTAGGTCTTCTGGGATTTGCCTCTTGTCCATGGCTAGAATCCAGCCTGATTTGCATGCATCGTCCATTAAATGTGGAGTAACCACCTCTGGGTGACTCACGAGAACTGTGTCTAGCATTTTACCAACTGCACCAAGGGGTGAGCCACCACTCTTGAGCGCTCTGTCTTCAGCGTTGATATGCTTCAAGAGGAGGGCGACAGTAGCATCATCGGAGAGAGGGAGATAATAATGAGCCATCGTCACAATAATACTTGTGACAGCGACGATGAGGATGACTTGGAGAAGAGACAGCATCCCGTATGATGTCGAGCTCTTGCGCTCATGGGCCATACCAGTATATTCCTGGTAGGCATATGCACACCTTACAGCATATCTTTTCCACAAGACATGGCTCAGCCGAGAGGGACAATTGCGACTCCGAGTGGGCCAGCCAATCTCGGCCGACCAATATCTTTCTCCAGGGCAGATGGCTTGGCCGAGGGTTCCATGTTCGGAGAAGCATGGGTTGGCCGAAGCAGGGGGATATATTGGCCAACCGGTCTGGATATTTTGGCTGGCCATGGGAGATGGATTGGCCGACCGGTCTGGGTATCTTGGCAGGCCATGGAACATGGATTGGCCGACAGCCCAGGGTAATTTGGCTGGCCATGAAAGGTGGATTGGCCGACGTGTCTGGGTATTTCAGCTGGCCATGGAACATGGATTGGCTGACGGGTCTGGGTATGTCGGCTGGCCATGAAAGGTGGATTGGCCGACCACACTGGGTATTTCGGTTGGCCATGGAACATGGATTGGCCGATGGGTCTGGGTATTTCAGCTGGCCATGGAACATGGATTGGCCGACGGGTCTCGGTATGTCAGCTGGCCATGAAAGGTGGATTGGCCGACAGGTCTGGGTATTTTGGTTGGCCATGGAACATGGATTGGCCAGTGGGTCTGGGTATGTCGGCTGGCCATGAAAGGTGGATTGGCCGACAGGTCTGGGTATTTGTGTTGGCCATGGAACATGGATTGGCCAACGGGTCTCGGTATGTCGGCTGGCCATGAAAGGTGGGTTGGCCGATGGGTCTGGGTATTTCGGTTGGCCATGGAACATGGATTGGCCAACGGGTCTCGGTATGTCAGCTGGCCATGAAAGGTGGATTGGCCGACAGGTCTGGGTATTTTGGTTGGCCATGGAACATGGATTGGCCAGTGGGTCTGGGTATGTCGGCTGGCCATGAAAGGTGGATTGGCCGACAGGTCTGGGTATTTGTGTTGGCCATGGAACATGGATTGGCCAACGGGTCTCGGTATGTCGGCTGGCCATGAAAGGTGGGTTGGCCGATGGGTCTGGGTATTTCGGTTGGCCATGGAACATGGATTGGCCAACGGGCCTCGGTATGTCGGCTGGCCATGAAAGGTGGATTGGCCGACAGGTCTGGGTATTTCAGCTGGCCATGGAACGTGGGTTGGCCGATGGGTCTGGGTATGTCGGCTGGCCATGAAAGGTGGATTGGCCAACAGGTCTGGGTATTTCGGTTGGCCATGGATTGGCCAATCCTGGTTAGTATACCGTCAGCCATGGGACATGGGTTGGCAAATACCATATATTGGCTTGCTGGTCATTCTTGGCAGATGGTTATGGTCCAGTTGGTTAAAAATATATTACTTTCTTCTGTTCAACTATATCTTCTCTAATAATATGTATTACTCCATCTTGTTGGAAAAGGCAGTTTCTGCTTGTGCTATCATATTCCTCCACATTACCATTTGTTTTTCCGCATAACAGATGTGCCCCCTCAGTCCCAGACCAACTTTGTCACGACGTGCTTCCCATTGCACCTTCTGGTGTTGCAGCCAACGAATCACGTTACCCATTTCTGACTTGACGCTTTGCAATTCTTCAGACCACCGATCATATCTGGCCTTGCCACGGAGCCAGTTTACACGATACACTGTATAGCAGTAAGATCTTCCATGAATTGCTGTAGCAGAACCATTCACCTTCTTGCATCCAATCGTTGTCACCAGTATTATTCCTTTCTTTCCTCCGCCAGATCCAGGGCAGCTTGTGACTCCTCTGGCCCACTCTATTCTCCTCAAGCATATCACCACTCATCTTGATATCCTCCTGCCTCAGCACTTTGAAACGATCCAAAATGTCTGCATTCCCCCCTAGATTGACCAATGCTCGACGAGCCTGCCTGTAGCTGGTGGCATATTTACCAACTTTTTGCTGGATGGCATGTATGTCGTCCCATGCTCGAGTCTTCTTCTTCTGGCTGTTTGCTCCACGAACAGAGGTTCGAAAGATTACCATTTTCTCACCCAGTGTCATCCTCAAGTTTTCCAAACAATCGTTTGCTTGGCCCACCCTGAGTTCCACCTCCTGAGCCACCAAATTTTCCAAACCCAGCCGAGCACATTCCTCCACTCCTAAGGTCGATGGCATTGTGAGTCGGCAATTTTCTGGCCATTCTGCAACATGGTCATCATCTTCTTCGTCTACCCCACCCTCCTCATCCACATCCACAATCCAGTCATCAGCAGTGGGATCATAATTGACCAGATTACACTCATCCACATCTTCACCAAGTATTCCTTGTATTTTTCTGTGGAACGAGTCGATCCAAGACTGCAGTCTATTTCGCCGATCCTCCAGATTTGCCTTGTCTGTGAAACTGCCCGTTTTTTGAACAGCACGAGCCGTTGTTTTCAGAGTATTCCTGTAGGGTAAACAAATGTCAAAGAGACGATCGATGAGAATGAGGATACATCCTACTGTGCTTGTTCTATGTTTATTCCTTCATTTAAGATGGTCACCCGACCAGCCATTACATCTTTGGGATTCCCTGTCATCAGTCTCAACCTGATCTCAGCCTGCGATGGTGCTGGTGAAACATCATTACCGTGTCCAAAACACCAACACTTTACAAGACAAACCTTTCTCCATTCTGACGTCGAATACCCTCAAGTAGTCACCATGGAAATCCATTGCCCTTCTTTCTTCTTCCTTCCACTCCACCAGCACTTGCTCATCCACAGTTTCGGAAAGCTCCTCAAAGGCTGCCTTCATTTCCTGCATTCCATCTACTGCTTTATCATATCATTTCAACAAAGACCGAACTGTGTGACAGCTATGGTGATGATATGTATTGATGACATGCCTATGAATCACCTACCCATTCCTACCAACTTCTTCCAATTCGAATCCCTCATAAGGTCATCCAAGATCTCACGTCGTTGGGATTTTGACATGAAACGAATAAAACTGGAAATCTTGTTGATGATAGCCCACAGTGTCTCCAAAATTTCACCATCCTGCTGACCAGCACCACGAACGAAGTTGAGACTGAATAGGGCAAAACACTTCGCAACATGTGCACCAAGATGAAACTTGCCCACAGCCCCAATGATCTCAAGCGCCTCAGGGAGAGTGAGGTGGTCGGAATCGGAAACCCTTTTAGCAAAATTGATCAGCCAACTGCAGGCAATATCATATTCCACCAGTGCTTGGGTGATACCACTGTGGCACAGCCTATTGAGAGCATTGCATATCGAATAATCAACGTTCATGTGTCTGGTGCAGACTCTTTAATAAATTTGTCACGATTCATAGCTCAAAATACATGACTAACCGTTCACCCTTCTGGAAGTCGACGACACTGTGGGGTACAAAGCAACCATGCTTGGCACATGCACATGCACCGATGCCAGTAGCATATAAGTTATGACGATTGGCGTTTGCTTGGTTGACGGCCTTGTGATTGGAGCACTGTGACCTCTGATACATGATCATTGATTTAGCATTCACGAAATTCACAATTCGATAAATACCTCTTTGGACTCCAGGGAAGCTGCCAGATGAGCATGATAAGGTGCATCCTCAACCATATAGCCTTGTCCATCAATAAGCCCAACGTCGTCATCAGGCTTCCGCATGTTAATCTGCTCAGCTTTGAAATTGCCATCGACGACGATGCTGGGCCTGTAAAGCCACCTGTTTCCCTGTTTGGTGTGGAACTACATGAAAGCTGATCAGAATGACCCACTGATGCGGTCTATCCATCCAGTTCTGCGGAAGATTTATCCCTGGCTGGGGACATGCAGGGCAAAACAATGCCAGATCGCCATTACCAGGCTCCCTCTCAGTGTCATGCCCAAAGCCGAATCGTTTCTTGAGGTGCAAGTATCGCCACTGTCTTGACACCCTCATTAGCTCACGATAACGATCCTGAACACCATAACTCAGTACTCCGTTCTGTATGCACAATGTAACAAAACAACCAGTATATCATGAACTGGCAATGTATCTGGAAATGCATTGGAAGACAGTCTCCTTAACTTGTTATAAAAGTTGTTTGCAGATGTTTTGCACTCCATCGAATCAATGTAGAAATGATCCAGGAGCTGGAAAGTGAATGCTGACGATGGCCGTTTTGCTGTTGCAGGATACAAATGCATTCGAAGTAGTTGAATATCTTGAGTGGGGGCATCTGGGCAGGAGCACCATCGGATTCGACGTCGGTAAATTCCATTCATATGAGTGACAGTTATGATATCTTCCTCGGCGTGAACTGCCAAAGCCAGATCCAAATCGTCCTCCTCACCACCACCTGACATAAGAACATCATGCAGATATGTATCTTCGACAGATGGCTGGAGGCCATCTTTTCTGTATGACGGACAATCGCCTCCACCATGGCCAAGATGCATGACCAGGCCAATCGTATTAAGGTCATGTTTCAGGAAACATCTGCCATTCCATATCTCAATTCTGTGGAATGGATTATGAATGTGTGTCTGCAAACAACAACGCTGGCAGAACGAAGGGCAACCATAGCAATCAGGGCAACGAATGGTGATATCGGCCATCAGACATGACTGGCATGTAACATCGGAAGGGGGGGCCTCAGATGATAAGAGTTCGGAGAGGTATTGCTTGTGAATTGCTTTCCAGGCTTCCATTTCATCATTCTGTGTCTAATTGACATGCAATCAAAATCAAGTCGTACAGATAATAGTTGTGTCAACCTTTCCACGCTTATTGCGATGTCTCCTTGTCTGAGGGTCCTCCTCTTCCACAAACGACGTTGAGGGCAAGGGAAGATCTTCACTCCTATGTGATTGTTTTACAGGACTTGGCGGACGAATAACTGGACGAGCCTTGACAGTCTTTCCACCTCGTTTCTTTTCCACGACCATAAATTCAACCTCTCTGGCAAATTCCTTTTTTTTTCCCGACCGGGAAATGACTTTTGATTTCGGCATGGATGAACAATAGTTAGATGAGTGTGGGAAAAGTGAGAAAATGACACGCCTTATAAAGACCAATACACGAGGCAAAACACATGGATAATAATAAAGATTATTACGTCGCTTGATATACAAATACATTTGAGGACAGGAAAATGTTACAAATCCGATGAACTGTCAGAATCTGATACCATAGTTGGGGCCTCAAACCAACCGGGGACCAATTTAACATCACCGGATGAACCCTCCTTTCCTTCCAATACAACCCTTTCCAGCGCATCACCCTGAATGCAATTACGAACAGCTTGCCTGCACAACGCCCCCTGGAGTTCCTGACGGAGCGTGGGTATCCGCCCGTCTTGCCATGGATCTTTGGCAGCTCTGATAGCAATCTCGTCACCCAGCATGATGTTCATCATTTCTATTGGGTTTTCTAAGAAGATTCGGAGGAAGTGCAGCATGTAGATGCCGCAATCATCATCCTGAGTCGCACCATCAACGTTGGCCAAGGTAATTTCTCTTGATTCCAACACACTACCATCTTGCTGCATGGCAATAATCACTGGTACGGCAGCAAATGACAGCGCTGTTGTATCCTTGGTAGGGCACTGTACCAGGGAAATGTGGAACGCCGCATTTACAGCGGTTCTTGTTGACGTGTGGCCTGGTAAAGCTGCTGCTTTTCACGACATTGAATGCTTCCCCCAGTGTGTTTACAACATTACACTGACCCCACTTTTGATTGTTTAGGATGTGCCTGAAATCTATTCGTGTCTTTTCATGCGGCCGTCACCGAACAAGAACAATATTCTGTCCGATGGCTCGGCATGATGCGATCGGAAGACGCAGGCCATGCACGAACGCCGTTCCTGAAAGGAGGCTGGCCACACATGTTTGGTGTGGACGAAAATGTTCGTATGCGTATGGGATATTTCGTTCACCTAGCCACTAGGTTTGTTGCAGGTGTGCTACATCCCTTGATTGTCGGTGAAACCTGTGAACGTTAATTTTCACCAACCGCCCACATATACAGTTGAAATCAAGGCAAAGGTGTTCATTATTCGGCAGCGACGCTGTAATTAAACGTCTGTGCAACAAAGTGCCATTCACAAGCTTCCTGCCCAGAGCATGAATTTCAAATGTAACAATATACAGTACTGACGTTTCCGTAACTACGGGCCTTTGCAACACTGCCATTTACGACTTTCCTAGCCAGTATATGAATGCACACAACAACGAGTCACGCCTGTGATGTCACGTTTGGACGTCCAAACGTGACATCACGGACGTGACTTGTCACCATCCAAACTTGGCCACATCATGTGAGTCAAGTCATTTCACGTGATGAAAACCAACCACGTTTGTCACGTGAACAAATACAACCAATCACAAGCGCTGATTGAATTCTTTTTCCCATCCTTCGTTGTTTTCCCCCTCATCATTGTACATCCCACACTGCGAGATTGTTGTACCGGGCAACAATCTCGCATTATGGGATGCCACGCACTTTAGGTTGCATATCATTCTTCTACCCGAATGGTGAGTGGTTTGTTATGTCTCTGCTGAATGCCATTCACTTAGAATATTCATAAGTGACTGATTGTTTGTCACTGCGATTGATCTTCTACAGCTTCCTGCCAAGGTTTCCACATGCATTAATTGTGGAATCAGTACGTGCCAAACTGATGGTGGCCGGTCCTCAGACATGGGTGCTTGCTGCCTCCGGTCAACCTGGAATGAAAAGGTGGGTGAATCTTACCAATTTGCTCGCCAGGCAACCTCCTTGCAACAGGCCTGGCGGTATACCCGTTTGCATCCAAGGTGTGTGTCTTCTCATTTTAATATTGCGCTTTTAGTAGTGATTCACTTTCATTACAGCTTCTCTTTCCATCGTGTTTTGTGGCGGTGAATAGGCTTACTGACAATTTTACTGTGTTCAGATAAGTTATCCATGAGCGCGAGTTGTGGCATCAGTGCGTGCCAAACCGATGGTGGCAGGTCCTCAGACATGGGCGCTTGCTGCTGCCGGTCAACCTGGAATGAAAGGGCAGGTGAATCCCCCTGATTTCCTTGCCAGGCAACCTCCTTGCAGCGGGCCTGGCGGTATTCCTGGCTACAACCGAGGTGTGTGTCTGCTCATTTTAATATTACCCATGTTGACAGGTTGACTCACAGGTGATATACGTCATCTTATAGTAGTGATTCCCTTTCATTACAGCTGCTCTGTCCATCATGTTTTGTCGCGGCGAATAGGCTTGCTGACAATTTTACTTATTTCAGACCACTCCTTCATAGCGCAAGTTGTGGCATCAGTGCATGCCAAACCGGTGGTGGCCCATCCTCAGAAATGGGTGCTTGCCGCTGCCGGTCAACCTGGAATGAAAGGGCGGGTGAATCCCCCTGATTTCCTTGCCAGGCAACCTCCCTGTAGTGGGCCTGGTGGCCTTGTTGACGTCAAGAAAAGTAAGTCTTGCTGTACTTTTGACTATTCTATCATTCACCAAACGGCACAGGTATCAATCAGCTTATAAATGTGCATGGTCTGTATATGTATATACACTGAATCTGCTCGGCATTGCCATTTTTTGTGCTATATTGTGTGTTATATCATAGTTGGTCGTTCTTGTGACATGGTGAAATTGCTGTATGCAGCAAATTATTAAATGCTAAAAGTTCTAACCATAATAACACCTTATTAAATTATACCGCCTCGAGGCCACCATGTGTACTAAAACCGACCTTCCCAATTCTCAACCAATCTCACTTCTCAACCATTATGTACGCAGACAGAATCCCCTCAAAGAATGCACAATCCAAGGCAATGGAAGCCTCGCTTTCCGTCAACATGAAAACAAAGGATTGTGGTCTGGCTCCAAATCTAAAGAAACATATGTGGACGAGGCTGAGAAGAATCCTCTCAAACACTACATCGTATTATAGGAAGTCAGGCATGCGCCCTCCGAAGTCTCCTGTAGAGGAATGCAAACGGCTGAGGTCAGATCCATGCTGCTTCAATGTCATATCTTACATGTTTTGTAGATCACGTTTGATGATGCTGAGGGATCAGCTTCCAGTTAGCAAGGGCTTGGGAGATTCGGCCCCAGATTGCGAAACATTCTCCAAGTCGGACACGGTCTCAGAATCCGAACTGGAGAGGGTTCTCCTCACTGTGGCAGCCGCAATTTTGAACCCTAGTACGTTGCTGCCATGAAAGTCGGCATATTTAGACTGACATCTTGCCTCAAAGTAATTGTGCCCTTGGATGCGAATAGACTGGCAAATCGAGTGAAGAATATCAAGGACACTTCGGATGCTGACAATGAAAACCTACTCAGGTTTTTTCAGGAGATTCACATCGGACATGTGGATGAACCAGCTACAGTAATTGACACGTGTGGTTCAATTTTGGTCTGGTATCTACCTGATGTTGTAACTCCAAGACGTATTGTGAGTCACTTGCCCCCCGGAAATATGGTTTTTGACAGTACCCACTGTGACACAGGAGGAATTGAATGTCAGTGCTGAAATGATAACCGAAATTCTGGAAGAATCCTATTCAGAGTCCCTCAAAAAAATTGAGAAAGGGAAAGATCCGCAATGGAGGAAAGATCCAAACATTTTCTTTCCACCTCCAAACCCACGATTTCACCCAGGATCAGTGGATTTCGCCGCAGCATGGTTTGCTCAGGGTAGAGAGGTAACACCTTTAGTTAGTCATCTGTTTTACATGAGCTGACCGCCTGTTTTTTCAGCGACTTACCGATAGGTTGATCACGTCGACAACTCTTCGAACAACTGAAGCCACCATGTGGATGGCTGCAATCGAACCCAGCGAGCTGATCTTCAACGCAATTACTGCGTTAACCCATCAGTCATTGTACACAGCTGGCCTTCTGGCTGTGACGAAAATCCGGGACGGCGAAACGATTGAGAACGTGGAAACACACGAAAATGCTAAGGAGTGGACATCTGTTTACACTGGAATCGCCGTTATCGTTAACAGGATTACAACTCGACACAGAGATGCTGGAGGGTGTCCAGAATGATATGATTTGCTGGCGAGTTGTGGGACACATACGAACGCGGAACTAGCCATCCCTGAGTTGGATGCTACGTTCTCTTATTCGCCAGGAACCGTCATCGAAATTTGTGGCAAGGTTCTCAGTCACAGTGTAGGCAGATGGGAGGGCGGTGAAAGAATATGCATGGCGCATTATATGCGAAACATGGTACATGACCGTCTCAACATTGACAAGCCCACCTGGAGCCGACACAATGTGTTTGCAAGGGAGATGAATGCTGAGTTTTGGGCATCACAGGAATGGAGATGGAATTAGCTATTGTGCCAAGGGAGATATCATCCTAACGTAAAAGTACGACGGCTACCATTGCATGCTTTGTACGACTGTAGTCAGAAACCTCTGTGGAACTAAATCTCGTTATCCTCATTCACGGACGACGAAGGCCTATGAGTTTCAACTAACAGATAGCTAGACAGTGTTAGACAGTGTTCGGAGAATTTCCATGGCTTTACATTGATAACTCTGTCACATTGACAACTCAGTCAATTCGAAATGTGTACTTAAATGTGGCAATTCACGTGATGTGGTCACACGTGATCACAGTAAACCGTGACGCGTCATTTTTTTTTATACCTTCTGCACCCTTATCATCTAGCCTCAGCCTCTCTTGAATTGCTCTCAGATACACTCGAATTGAACATTTTGGCAATGTCGTCATCAGCAAGCACCTCGGCGCCGTCAATCACTTCTCTACATGCGTCTGTCATGTCTGGCAGTAATTTCTGAAGCATGAATGTGTTCCAGGACTTCCCGTGGGTCAATGGCACGCCTCTTGCTGAAGATTCACTTGAGAAGGCTATCGTAACCTTAATTGGCAATCAGTCTGCTCTAGGAAACACACCGTCCACCTTGGCTGTGATGGTGCGTCAAATCTCCCACCTTGTAACATTGACGGTCAACTTATCTGCTAGGCCCTGGCAAAGCAATTGGATTATGTGAATCCCACAGGTGAAATCTCACGTAAAGCCCAAACCATCCAAGAATACCTCTCTGCTGATGGCTCTGCTATGCGTGATGTGGCAAGGTGGACTACTGTGTACCGGAATGACCTCCTGGTAGCGGCTCACTCAATCCTTCGCTATACCCTGCTCGATAAGCTCATGGATGCTGTTGGGTTGCCTCGTCATCCAAGTTTCAAAGTAATTCGGAGATCAGCGAAACCAGAGATGAGCGAGAAGTTGACCAAGGTGAGTTCACCATTCACATTTGGGAAGACGTTTTAAGTTGACGTTTGCACACCATCTTGAAGCTCTACAAATTTCTGAGAGACTGGAGTAAGCCGATCACGAAGCTTCGTATGACATGCAAAAGTCTATTAATCACGCAACAAGATCAAGAAGTGGTGGGTGTTTCAGCTGTGGCAGTGCCGCAGAAAGTGGTGTCCAGTATGGACACCATCCCTATCTTTGCAGTCGCTCTCCCAGCACACTTGACACCAGCCCAAAAAGAAGTAGAAATGAACATCCGGATCCTTTACTGTGCATCTGTCAACCTCGAATCCTCCGACGTCAACCAGATCCTCCTCAATCTAGAGCTTCTTGCATTCTCATTCACGTGGTTTGGCCAGGTATGTGACGTATGTCCTATATGAAATGTGTGTCAGATTTTGTACAAAAACAGGGCAACTCATATGTAGACTGCGACTTCACAACATGGGTGGAGAAGCTACAGAGGTTGGGATTGCGTTACAATCACATTACGCCTGCCGCAAATGAATAATTCACATGGTTTCAGGATGGCCAAGAGTGTTGATCTACCATTGCAAGACTCATTTGTCAATGCCCTCACCACCAAGTCTTTCGGAGGTTTAATGTATGATCGGATGAGAAATCTATTCCACCTAAGCCTCACACTGTCACCCATAATTACTCTTCTCCCACGACGTTTCAATCATGAATCTCATGCACGGCCATCTCTCATGGCAGTGAGTCCATTATTTGTGCCAACTTGGACGTAGTTGACATAAGGAAAAGATCACGTTTGCCTTGGGCAATGAAAGGCCTCCATTCCTTGCCAAAACGGAGAGGGCGCTTTGGAGGGCCATTACAAGAATATGTTTAGGATCTTCGGCGATGCAGGTTTTGACAGTACGCCGCCTGTCTCTACATTTATCGCTGGGACTGACAACAGATGTTGCAAGATAAGGAAGTGGATGACCTGACCAACTCTGCTAGTCAGCTTACGGTGGCAACGAAACAAAATGTTCCAACAGACCCCAAGGCAAAGAATGACAAGCCTGCGTCAGGCAACCCTCTGTCCAGCGATGATGAACCGCTTCAATTGAAATTAACAAGGAAGAAGAGGGGTGGACCATCGAAGGAGCTTGCTTCAGGTGGACAGAGCTCCATGTTGACCCGAAGCCAGGCCAAAATGTTGGACAAGGTTGGGGACTCTTCGAAAGGCAAGGAGAAGCAGAAGGCAGAGAAAGTCCAGAAGGAAGAGAAAGTCGTGGTTGTGCCGGGGAGGTCCTATCGGAGGAAGAAAAGATCCACTCGCTGGTCGACAAGAAGTTATCCCAAGTCCAAGAAACGTGATGATCTTGAGGATGAAGATGACGATGATGACGAGGATGACTATAAGAAAGCGCCAGAGAAAGTGAACGTGATCATCGACCTTACCAGAGATGTAAGTGATTCAAGAACGTGTCATTTGTCATGAATGAATATTTTGATAGGATTATGGGGAACCTGATTTGCTCAGCCGTCCAGCACCCATTGTGTGTCTTTTGTTGTTCGATAACGTGCCACCCCACTGATGATTCATAAAGCGAGCATCAGAGGGTGTTCATCTCACGATGTATGATGGTGACGCTGTACACGAACCCGTTGAACATGTGCACTATTCACCATCCGTCGTTGTACGTTGATGTCTGATTTTTGTACCGTTTGATTGTTAACTGGTAAGCACAATACAGGCAAAAGTGGAACATGCATTGTTGCGGGAAACATATGAAATGATCCAATCCAGTTACATTGATGGGGTTCCTCCACATCGGCTGCCCAGTGCAAGAGAACAAATGTATGATCCTCATGCATCATGTGTGTTCGTGGTGGAATGGAACATCTTCAAGTCGATGGATGCTGCAACAATTCAAGGAATCTTTCGTCATCGTCACATCCTCGTGCTCAATGCCCCTGTAGAAACAGTGGAGTTTGATAGGGAAGGTTTGGAGACTTTGGGGTCTTTGTCGTCCATTCGTTCAGTGCAAGGTCCGTTTCCGGAGCGATGTCTGGGCATAGCGACTAAAGTGCCTTTGTTAGTTGCTGAATTGCGATTGGTGCCTAATATCGAGAATATGAACAAACCTGGCACATTGGAGACATTATATCAGCTTGCGCTTGACCCTGACAACGAAAGGGTTTTCAATTTCCTTGACCTTCCCATGGGTCATATGACGTTGGACCCACCTCCAAAATTTCGGTGAGCAACCTTGTTTCGAAGATCGAACACGAGATTTACCTGTCTATTCGTGAAAAGGTCCTTTTCATCATCTGAGGTTGCTTGGCACGAAACCCGCGGCCGACCGGGGTTTGTCTGCGAGCAGCCTTTAAACGACGATTTGGCTTGGGGAACGGCAGCGACAGCTCGAGCCATTTCTTGGACACACGTAGATGATGATGGCTTTGGCACGGTGGTTATTGTCAGGACTGGCGCAAAGTACTGGGTCCTCATGAGGCCTCGAAGGGATGCCGAATGGGATCGCAAGGCAGGCAATCTTGCGACTAACAAGGCCTATCCTCAGGAGTGGGAGCCGAGAAAACATAGTGGGAAAGGCTTGTGGGAAGCAGAAGGATTACTGCTCACAAAGGGTTCAGTGCTGTAAGTGGGAATATATTTCGTGACAACTCGGATGTGTGCTGAAACACACAGTTACATGAGGCCGTGCACCCCACATTATGTCCTCGGTGTGGAGCACTCCATTGTGAATGGGCGTCATCTCTATGCGACGTCAACTATACGGGATACCTGTTATGGGATTATCCATACTTTCGTGATGAGTCATACCATCACAAACGCGGAGCATAATGTGACACGTACATTTCTGCGCCGACTTCTCACCATGTGGATGGAGTACTTCACGGGGAACCACGAATCATCATGTGAGCTACTTTGGGCGAGGTTTACAAATTCCTGAAGATTAAAATGCTCACTGCACAGCTACTGTCTTCACCAAGTCTCATATGCCCAAGATCGAAACTGAAGACGGCTTCCTCGACCTTGTGATTGTGGGAAACCTGATCGAGCTTGCGGATATCATCAACAGGAAGTTCTACACCCATACCATATCAGCTGACATTCATGAGGAACAGAATATTGCACGATGCAGATATAGACATTTCCAAATCTGGTTTGCGGAACATTTTGTTGTCTTCATGGAAGACCACTGGATCAGCCCCTCTTACATTTTCCAACGAAGTCTTTTGGAACTATCTGCTGCAATTGTTGGGTATAAATGGGACAAGGATGGGGTTGTGAAGGCACCAGCACATTGCACAGCCAAAGCTGTTGAGTCAGCGGTCCGCCGACATTTTCAAAACAATTGGCCAGATTTGGTGCCAAAGCTGAATGAGCTGCTTCAGATCCCACCATCGGAATTCTTCTGGACCGGCCCCAAAATACACATTCAGACCCGTCCAGTGGTACCCATCAGTCCCATTCTTATTTTCCACCTCATCCAATTCTGCTCGTCAACACAACTACCGGTGAAGGCGAGGTACAGGATGACACAGATACATGGGAAAAGGCGAAAGACAATGAGTGCGAAAAAGGGGAGGGCACTGATGGTGAGGAAGAGGCGGATGATCCATCTAGGAAGGTGGGAGATTTAGTGGATGCAGCTGGCGAAGAGGTAGCCACAGAGGAAAACCAGGATCCACCTGCAACGGTTGGATGTGCAAACGACATGGCTGTGGACACTGAGAGGGAAGAGGATCCACCTGTAACGGTGGGAAATTCAGCCGACGTGGCTGGGGAAGATGCGGGAGAAGAAATGGACGTCGCTGGCCCGAATGAGGAGGATCCACCTGAGCAGGTGGGAAATTCAAATGACGCAGCTTCGTGGAATGAGGACGGTCTAATCATGCCCCTGGGTATGTCAAATGAGGAAGATGTAGACCGTGACGAGGGGAAGCAGCAGGAAAAGAAGGGGGGGGAGGAGGGCGCGGTGCAGGGCAAGGAGGTGCAGGCAGGGGAGGTGCAGGAGGAGGGGGAGGAGGAGGAGGAGGGGGAGGAGGAGGAGGAGGAGGAGGAGGAGGAGGACAGGGAGCTGCAGGACGAGGAGGGGGAGCTGCAGGAGGAGGGGGAGGAGGAGGAGGAGGAGGAGGAGGGGGAGCTGCAGGAAGAGGAGGAGGAGACGGATGGGGATGGGGCAGAGGAGGAGGACGAAGAGGAGGAGGATCGAAATGAGATGGTGGGGAAGTTAAATGCCCAGAGTGTGGACAGTGACGAGGGAGAGGATGACAATCAAATGGACATCTCATCTGGCAGTGATGCAGTGTATAATGATTTTGATGGATCACCCCAACCCCCAACACCCCCTGTGAAACGTCCTCGGAGGGAAGACTCGGGTACGATAAATTGCCTCAACAGCTTGTATATACACTGATATGATCATTCACACAGATTCACCACTACGTTCCACAGACCTGAAACGCCATCGTAAGTAGCCGGGAGGATCATATCATTCATACTGCTTCCTACTCATGTATATTCCTGACATCGCAATGCATCATCTGCCTCCTCTGCTGTTAAATGTATTCCTTGTAATAAACACCGAACCATTGAGAGGCATGGGTAGAGGAAAATGTTATGTCACGTTGGGCCTTGCACAAGTGACATGTCACAAGTATTATATATTTATGATTTATTCCACATATCACCTTTTTAGGCACATTCAACAAAGCCTATTTCCGCCGTGTAGAACGTCGCAAGGGTTGACTGCTTGTGGTAATGCAAATTGTGAGCTGCATCCCCACAAACGGGATAGCTTTACCTCACATTTTTACCAGCATTTCTTGAGCTGTCCAACTTCCCTGGGCGTCTTTGTTGTGCAACATCACTCTCCCGTGCCTCGTTTCTCTCCCTCTCCCGCGCCTCTCGTGCCACCCTCTCCTGGGCGTCTTGTGCCTCTTTCTTCCTGGCCTCCTCCCGGCCCTTTCGTGCGTCCCTCTCCTGTGCCTCTCGTGCCTCCCGCTCCGCCCTCTCCCGCGCCTCTCGTGCCTCCAGTTCCACCCTCTCCCGCGCCTCTCGTGCCTCCCTGTCCTGTGCGCCTCGTGCCTCGCGTGCCTCCCCTTCAGCCCTCTCCCGCGCCTCTCGTGCCTCCCTCTCCTGGGCCTCTCATGTCTCCCGCTCTTGTACTTCTTGTAACTGTCTTGCCATCTCTCGGTTCTGTGCTGCTACCCGTTCTGCTTGCTCCTTTTGCTTTGCTTGTCTCTCCATCTTCTTTTTCGTCCACAGAAGCTTCAACGTCGATGTATCGTCATCCATCTCGCTGTCGCCACCACGTCCATCAAAGCTACCACTACTTGCACTCTCGTCACTCCAACTATCGTCGCCCTCTTCGCTACTGACTGCTTTCTGTTTTCCCTTGCTGGAATTGGTGGCATTTTCTGTTTTCTTCTTGGGGTGGACTGTCTTTAATGCTGGAACATTCGATTTGGATCTGCGAGGTCCGATAGCATTCGATTGTGCAGCTCCCATAGCACTCGATTGTGCAGCTCCGGCAGGAATAGATGTCGTTTCCCTACTGGAGTTTGATGGCGCCGAACGATCGGTCCTGGCCAAAGCAGCAGCAGCATGGAACTTCTTCTTTTTTTGCACGAATGCATTTGGTGCTCGCTGGTCGGTCTTCAGGACGGTTTTAAATCGGAATGGTTTTTCACCGAGTTTCTGCCGTTGCAACCAAAATTGGTGGACGGTCCGAAGTTCATCGAGTTTCATTTTCCACAGTTCCTGTAGTTCTACGTGAGAGGGAAAGTAGATGTCCTTGATGTATTGGTTTCGATTTTGTCCAATTTTTCCCCATGGAACAGCGACAACGCTGTTGTTGCACATCTGACCTTCAAATGAATATGAGTACAGTAAGCTTGGCCAACGTCGAGGTACGTATGATATGACATGGTCATCAGTGATCTAAACATGTTTCTTACATCGACCAATGACATAGTTGACACATTCGGTACCATAGGAAAACCGTCCTCATCGATCTCAAGCTTGAATGGCAGGCTTTTGTCATATCTGGTCGTTGGACCACCATCATCATCTTCACTGTCGGTCTTCGCTCCATCGGATTCATCTGGAACACATTACATGGGAAAGATGGAACAATGGCTAATCGTACCGTCATGATTAAAAAGGGACCCCAAATGTTCATCCCATTTGGTCCAAATGTCATCCCCGTTATTTTTGAAGACGCCGATGAACTTCTTGTGTACTGGGGCTGGTGTCTCGAACCTCACAGGAAGGGAAGATAAGTACGTGATTGACACAAAGCAGGAATCGACCCACTTTCCTTTGGTTACAGTCCCATCTTCGTCTTCATATCCCACCAACATGAATATTTTTACTCCCATCTGCTCATCTATGTCCTTCATAAACTTCATCGCCGCCTTACCGAAATCTTTTGCTGCTCAGCTGGATAAGGTAGAAGATTAGCATCATGCAGACGAAAGAAGATTATTAGTACCGTCGTTTGACTTCCAAGGGTGGACCTTGCTGGTTCCAGGCGTCGGCAAGAGCTTCAAATTCTTGTTTTTTCTGTTCGGTCAAGGAACCGTAAATATCACTCCACGCTTTGCCATAGTGCTTGATGTAGCCGGGCTTTCCTCCGGTTTCTCCAGACAGCTCCACCGTCCTAGCGTCGATTTCCTTGGTCATCTTTTCTCTTGTAACCAACCTTGCATTCCACTTCTTTGTATATTTCGGAGCATCCTCAGTGTCGCTCTCCAATTTTGACCAATGATTGTGGTACCAAGTTTGAATTTTCTGTATTCATGGTATAATGCTGTTAGGCTTATCTGAAGGGTAGTATTAGAATATACAGACCTGTTGCATATTTGGGGGCCATTGTGTGTTGGTTTGTTGTGCCGATTTTTTTAAAAGTTTCCTGATCCCTTTCAGGACACGAATACGATCTTCACCAGTGGATCTCCTAAAA
The DNA here is from genome assembly GCA_963556145.1 of Hygrocybe punicea. Classification (NCBI taxonomy): domain Eukaryota; kingdom Fungi; phylum Basidiomycota; class Agaricomycetes; order Agaricales; family Hygrophoraceae; genus Hygrocybe; species Hygrocybe punicea. The sequence continues at coordinate 331,436 of OY744468.1, read as the reverse complement.
TCAGGATAACCATCCTCGAGGATCTTAGTAAATTCTGGGGTGATCCACTTCATTTAGGGAAAAACTGAGGAGAATGAAGGCAAATGTCGTTGTCTGGAACAAAGGCAGAACGTCGTTGTCCGGAACAATGGAAGAATGCCTCGTGGTGAACATGAGGTGATGACAAATCATGTGATTGATGGCAACAAATAGCAATGTGGATTACAAGTAGATGACTCAGGGGATTGCAAGTCGGTGCAGGATGTGATTAGGAGAATATGATGAATTGTGAATATTGATAAATTCCAGAACACAAGGATAGAGGAGCAAGTACCAAATCTGTGGCACATGGCAAGGGGTGGGTAAGAGTCCAAAGATGTAAGGTGGGTATGTTCAGAGCAGGCTGAATGAACAGATACAACCCACCTGTTGCATTTGTGGCAACACTGTTCCATGGCCAGCCAAAATACCCAGACCCGTCGGCCAATCCACGTTCCATGGCCAGCCGAAATACCCAGCCAGGTCGGCCAATCCACCTTTCATGGCCAGCCAAGATACCCAGCGCAGTCGGCCAATCCATGTTCCATGGCCAGCCGATATATCCCTCTGCTTCGGCCAACCCATGCTTCTCCGAACATGGAACCCTCGGCCAAGCCATCTGCCCTGGAGAAAGATATTGGTCAGCCAAGATAAGCCAGCCCACTTGGAGTGGGAATTGTCCATCTCGGCTGACCCATGTATCATGGGAAAGATACACTGAAAGGGCTCGCATACGTTAACACTTCACAACCTAGACTGAGGGCAATACAACTTACCTGCGGGCGGAAAGTCGTCCAAATTTTGATGGAGCCTTCGACAGTACCACCTGAGGAGCCTGTGGCAATCTGGGAGCACTTCGCGTCCCAATGGGTCTGTAGAGGTGTTCATATCAGAACTTCCAATCCAACAATCTGGCGAGCTTACTGCAACGACTTGCACCAGATCACCGTCATCGCCATGCTTGAGCTGTGAGAGCAGTTGACCATGTTGACGCTCGAATATACAAGCAAATCCATTGTCTCCCCCGGCCACCACGAAGGAGGCCTGTTGTAGAGTTGCCAGTTGCAAAGGGTAATTATGCACGATGTTATGGGAGAATGTCTGCACACGTTCTAGAGTAGGGAACGTATACTGGTCAACTCCATCAATCAGATTGGTGATGAAAATGTACTTTGAATCGGGGCATAGAACGGCGTTTCCACTAGATATGTCAATATGGGCGGAGCTGCAGTGATAAGATCTACTCACATGCGGGTTGGTAATTCCCGAGCCCACTTGATAGACCAAGGTTCAATCATATAGCACATACTGGAATGAAGATGTCAGAAAGGGGTGATTGATGGACGATGAACTTACATCTCATGCGACTCGCAATAATATATAAGAATGCTTGAGCCATTGTCACAGAAGTCGACGTTTCTAGCCATATAGGGCTTGGCTTGCATGGTCGCCAGCGCAAGACTTTCCCATTCACCTGAGTTGTCATTAGGGAGCTTGAGACAAGCAATCCAAATTGATATGATGCTCACCCGTCCTAGAGTGCCTCCAGATATGCGGATGTCCTGCGCCTACGCTAGCTATCCTGCGGTAATGAGGGTCGAAGACGATATCCTCAACCGCCCCATCGTGCCCTCTAATCAACATGAGAAACGTAAACAATCCCTAGAAGTATCCATCAGCTCAACGAAACGCAAGAGATTTATGAATGGTTACCATTTGTCCATCTTGTCGATATATATGCAGCGATCCATCAGCACATCCAAAAACAAATCCCATGTCACTTGGCTCCCCAAAATTGATCCAAGCTGATGATGGTATGTAACCATTGAAATGGCAGAAGAACTGCTGCATAAGCTCGCCGGTAAGTAGGTTCCAGATGACGATTCGTGCGTCATCTCCTATGTTTCATGATGAGATCCGGTCTGGTTACAAGTCGGTGGGGCTTACCTCCGCTCAAGAGCATGCGCCCATCTGGGCTAATGGAGAGGGTGCCGACAGCCTTTGTATGTGCTCTGAGAGTATGCTCTAGAGATATCTAATCACAACGTGAGACGAATCAGCAAGAGCCCCTGTATCAACGATGAGTTGGTCTTACAAGGGCGTTGGACATTGTTTTTTCGGGCTCTGGAAGGTCTAGAATGTTATACAGGCAAGAGTATTTTCGACGCCCTGATTCATATAGGAGTGAGAAACAATAGATCTTGGAGAGAACATATCTTTGACCACTGTGCCTTCAGCGTTCAATTTTTGACACTTCACTACACATTAATTGCAACAATTAATTGCAACAATAAGGACAATTGCCACTGGCAGGCAGTACCATGGTGAGCGGTGAGCGGTTGTCGTCCACGACTAGGGAGCCTACAGCATTCAATTGATACATCCCGACGCTGCTTAATCGCAACAATAAGCTTGATAATCGAAACAGGCACTACAATTACACATTTTATCCTACATATCTACTATGTGAGACTTGGAGATGGGAGTCGGAAAGTAAGAAGAAAAGCTTTATGTAAGCAGCTACCGAATTGTTTTGTGGTGATGTATTTTGTACTTGCCAAATCCGTCACCACAAAACATCAGTGGCTTTGATTACATAAGCCTTTCCACTTGTCTTTGTCTCACCATCAAGCGGCGCCGCTGCATCGTTAGTGTGGCTCTAGTAGAACCTAGTACATAGAAATTAAACACCATAGAAATTAATAGTCTAAATGACTACCAAAGACCTGAATTACAATGGATATCGAATTGTCATGAGCGGCTCAGTCAGGCATCACAAAGAATGACGGCAAGTTATTGTTATTCCAGGGGACTACGCTAACAGCTTACAATGGCACTTCGATACAGGCACTTCGATACAGCGATGCTAGCAACTTTGCAGGGGATACAGTATGATTATATAGGTGAGCGTCATAACAGGTTCAAGCCTTCCGAAAGCCTTCGCATGACCTCTTATTGCCACAAAGTCCGTTTACTCATATTTCCTGCCCTAGGATGAGCCAATGTCTTCAATAATGATGCGTTCACTTACCCTGTTCAGGGGTTTCATTACTACTGTGTCTTTATCCCATTGGCAGAAAATAGCATGGCATAGCGGATGCCAATCGGGGATCATGGTCGGCTGTTCCTCCAACTCTGCCATCCAAATACTCACTCCAAAATCTGGCAACGTTCGGAACGGATCGAGGAGGGTACTTTCCAATGGTAAGAATTTGTGAATGACTAGGAAGAAATACTCTGTGAACTGATCCTGCTGCACCGGGCACTGTACCAAGAATATTTGTCTGATTACGGCGGGTACGAGCGTATTGCTTTGCAGATTTTGATAAAGATGGTACTATCACGTTTTGAAGCATGAGCAATCGCATACTTGAGGCCACGAACGGTATGGCGTATATGGGGAAATACTCTACGAGGCGTTGTAGATGCGGGTTCTTGGTGGCTTCGGAACTATATAAGAAGAAATAATAAGATCCTAACCAAAGGGGTGTCAGCGTAGAAGTGACTGGATAATTCAGTGTTGGGGATAATAAGTGAAGTGAAAATGAAATAAAAGTAAAGCTGCCGCATAAACTGGACTAATAACGACAAATCTGGCGATGAACGGAGTGAAAACGGATAAATGACGATGAACCCGACGATGCCGACGATGTCGGGTATGGCGGGTCGGGTCGGGTCGGGTCAGAAACGATGAATGAATATACGAGAACAATGAGGAGGACAACGAAGTAAACTATAAAAAGCTAAGGATCTATGTGGACGAGCATTTTGAAGGGATTAAAGACGATTCTGACTATATGAAAACGGGGACTAAAGGTATCTCTTTTTTTTGTACGGTCATCGGGGACCGTTTTTATAGTACATGAGTGTGTAGCTACTTTCGGACATGTCTATTTCGGCCGATAGAAACTACAAAGAAAAGATGAAATGGAGATGTGAAAAGGGGGGTTGCAATGCGACAAAGACAGAAAATTGGAGGGGAAAAGGAATATGCAAGGAAAAGATCTAAACTGTCCTACATATCTCCGAAAGGACAACAGGATGCATAAATATGGTAAGTCCGAAGTCGGGGATTGACTCCGATGAGATCCATCTTCTAGGATTGGAACTCCGAGGCGTTTGAGGCTGCCGGATTTGGTCCGAGAGCGGCTGTGACGAAGCGGCATGTATCGGGTTACATCGGTCACGTCGGGTCACGTCACGTCATGTCACGTTGGATTGCGTCGGGTTACGTCGGGTTACGTCGGGTTTGAATGCGAGTTGAATAGAGGCATCAGGTTCATCCGGATTCGTGATATATCGAGGATACGGACTCAGAGACGTCGACCCTCTACAGCATGCACCATTGGGTGATTCTGGCGTGCAGCCCTCGTGAGATGGACGCAAGGGCGTGATGTACATCGTCTTCAAGAAGCTTGAGTTTTTTCCATTTGATATCCTCGCATGCTGTTGTGACAGGACCAGTATTGTCGAGCTTCAGAGAACGAATGTCCTCCATCAAAGTTCCGCAAGAATCCTCACCCCAGCACGTTGTGAGCAGAGGTGTCAATGTCTTGAGAACTTTGGGGCAACTTGGCCTTTGCAGAAAAGCCTTGATGTTGGATGCCGCGCAGAATGTTTCCAGCATGGTCCTTTCCAGTTGGCCTTTGAGAGCAGTGAGTTCAAATGCCAAATACTATCTGGGTCATCGCTCACCTAGTTTGTTGTTTGTGTTATATTGCTGCAGAAGTCCAATGATCCTTTCAAATGGGAAAGTCCACCAGCCATGCATCGGCCCAAAGTACAAAAGTTGAGGACCCAGATGCATTGCAGCATGATGGTTAGGACGAAGTTTCATCTCTGGAAACATGTCGAGCAAACTCTGGAGGTATGCATGCATGTTCCTCATGTAGTTGTCGACATGCACTTGAGAGGTCTTGTGCGACGTCACCCAGTGGATAGCCGTTGCAAGGAGAAGAGTACTCTGGAGGATTTGATCAGAGGTGATCTTTCTCTTCTTCCTGTAGTTGTCATCCAATGACATCTGTACCAGGGACACGGGTAGGTCAAACTCGATGCATGATCGCCACTGGTCTGCCTTGAGTTTACCATGTTTTGGCTCACCGAGGTTGGGCGGCGGGGCAACGTGCCATGATGGTCATGTGGTTTCGGTGATGTGCTTTCTCACTTGAGCAATTTCGTCTTTTGTCAGGTGTGCATCCTTATATCCTCTGTGGCTCGTCTCGTCGCTAACGTAGTGAGGCAGACCAGGCAGACCGGGCAAACCATTGTCCTCTTCAAGCGATCTTGACTCCGGAGCCAACTGGACATTATTGCTGTCGACATCTCCTGATAGTATTATTGATATCATATCTTTCTTGGTGCCCTGCTCTGGTATTCTCATACCCCTCTCATTGCACCAAGCACGCAGCACGTCAACCTTCAACTTACGAAGCTGGCTGGCAGTCGGATGCGACGAAAGTTTTGGTCGGGCTTCTTCTAACTCAATCTGCACTTGTGTGTTGTTCTGCTCTTCTTTTGTGTTTCCGATGGGTGTGCTGATGCCGAGCACGATACGGTGGTGGAACTGTACCAGACCGAGGAATAGATTATGCATGCCATCAACTATGACGTGTTGCGTAGGGTCCCAGTATGGCAATCGCAGCAATTCTGACCATCAGACACCGTATTCACTAAAGATCTTTTGCTTTTTTTGCTTCATTCTTGCACTTTGCCATTTCAGTGACTGTTCCAGGTGAGTCCTATGATCGCGCATTTCCCAGGACGTCCAATCAATGTTGTTGATGTCCGATTTCCGTGTCATACAGAATGAGCAGAAGTATTCGGCGGGCCATGCCGCACACCCATTAACTTTCTTGGAAGCCTACAGGTCGTTGACGGATTCAGATATCGCGCACTGTGCCAAACGCCCTCTTGCATATTTGTGCGTTCTTGTGAACCAAGTTCCTTGTGACCAGGATATAATAAGTTTTGAAATGATTGGTCGTAACAGGTGATTGATTTGTTCACGAGATGGCTCTCTCGGACCAGAGATAATCCCGACGATGAAGAGATTTTCTGACTTGTACCGAAGATTAGGTGGGAGATTCAAGCACGCCATGACAATTGAGCCCACAGATGCGGATTTGCCAGTGGCCTTGTTCTGGTAGCGATTAAACCAATCTACACACAGGCTCCAGGCTAATCGTAGTTCCCCATTCCTTGTTTCGCACATGAAAGGCTTGTCATCGGGACCTTTGAGGGTGCATATGGATGCGCCATCCTGTACATTGTGAAGCTCGTCGGCTTCTTGCCAATGTTTCCGCGATTCTAAAGCATCTTCAATCCCTGGACGGCTAAGTAGATTCCCAACAAAGGCATTGAAGTCTTGCATTATGAATGGTTTAATTGGGACCCTGATACTCTCACCCTCCTTCACGTGTTGGGTCGTCAACCTCGCACGACAAGGTTGGCTGCACTCCGTGGCTTTGTAATTGCAACGTGGTGGGTACACCAGTACACCACCCTTCGTATCCGGTTCATACAGTGCAAAGCATTTGGGACAGGTAGCGTAGGTCGTTGTTTTCGCCTCCAGGTCAAACTGTTTCCAGACTGTGCGTATATCTCCTGGAAAAAACTTCAAGAGATATTCTTCTCGCGGTGTTAAATTTTCCTTTGAACTACACCAAGCAGCCTCCACCATCACTTTCAAGATGCCAAGCAATACATTGCTCCACGTGCGAGAGAGGTGACCGAATACATTCAAGATGAGGACAAGGAACATTGCGATCACCAGGATTGGATTCACATGAGTGAGAGGGTGATTGAAGAATTTGTCTGCAGGGGTAGTAAATGAGAGTTTCAGTCGTGATGATTGTGATTAAGGTGCATACCTGTGTCAAAGGTCACATCTGATTTATGTTGTGCAGCTTCCATCTGTAGTGCCTTTCCCAAGTTCATAAATCCCTCGAATGCAAGGGGAGGTACCGCGGGAAGGCTCCTGCCCTTCTCATTCTCCAACATAGATTTACCAGGTGTTTCCTGTGACGAAGGGCCGTGGGACGCGAGACCTGAATTATGTTGGCATGAGGACTGGACTCCCAGGTCATCCCTAAGTGTCATCTTGAATACTTCACGTACTAGGGCGTCCTCGACGTCGGTAGAATCCTGAATTGTGACAGGTTGGGGGGTCTACCAAGAGGTGATCATAATGTACCAGTAAACGAGACTTATTTGATGTTGTACCCACTGCAGCATACACATTATATTCATGCCTTCGCTTTTCATTAAAATTAACTGGCTTTCCGCCAGGTCCACAGATTGAGCAAGTACACAAGCAACTCATGAATCGAATATTGGAAAAGATCAAGTTGCGATTGGTTATATAGTGACAAACTGTGCTTGATGATGGAGTTACAAGAGCAAGGATAGTACAAGATAATAGTACAAGAAGAATTATAATACTATGCGAGCTTTAAAAAATTAACAGCATGAGCGGTTGATATCCTAGAGGTGACTACAATTGAAGGAAATGTACACCGAGTGTTTGGGGAAAGCACGTCCTTGTCTCACCAAATCCGCGAATCTTTTCAAGCTTGATAGCCGGTCTGAGCCATATGAGCCATCATATAATGTGACAACATCCAGTTCAGGAAACAAGGATATCCATCAGAGGCAACCAGTCTGTGGAAAGGAATGGAGGTCCACGATCACAACGGGTTGCCAAGAAACTAACTCACCAGGACATCATCGTCAAACTCGAAATCATCGTTTGAGAACGATAAGATCCTCAAGCAGCCCAGCAAAGCTTTGAAACCGACTTGCTGGATGTCAAAACTGAGCACGGATGTGGCCGCATCGACAGGAAGGGTAATGGATAATTCATTGAGCTGGTCGCATGCTGGATGTTCAAGAATGTTGTTGACCAACTCAAAGGTAAGTCCATCAGGACTGGGGTAAATTGTCAGCCTTTCAAGTTCAGGCGGAGGGGAGAGACAGGTTAATAACGGCTCGAGGATGTGAGGTGGACCGGATAAATCACGAAGATCCGATAAAAACAGCCAAGGCGACAACGTAACATTGTCAGTTTGGGATATTTCCGGTGGTGTGATGTGTAGTTGCTGGACGCGAATGTGACGGGACAGGAAAGCCACGATCAACACCATTGGCGCATTGCCGGAGACGTTGAATCTGACAAGGGTTGGAATATTGATCTGTCATAGGAATTGTTGCCAATGATTGGATGACATCTTGAACGATGAGACATCCAATGCAGTCAAGTTTGTCGCATTGAGGATGTTGATAGTCCATGGCCTGAACTGACTCATCAGGAGGCCCATAGACATCCGGAGCGTGCTGAAATAAAATGGGCACTGATTTTGTGAGATCCAACTATTTGGCGTCATGCGAGGAACATTGACGAGTGGGAATTCGGTGGGTGCGCCTGGAAAAGAGACGGATAGATCCTGGCATCCTCTCACATTCTGCAACACGGCCAAGCTTGCCTCAATAAGGTGGAAGGGAAGACAAATTGAAAGATAGCGAGTGAAAATCGAGGAATGGCATGTTTTGAAGAAAGCTCTGATGCAGTGGGTTTGCACATCAGCGACAGACTGGAGTGATGAGAACTGTAGGAAAACGCTGTCCAGTTTCTTGAAATAGCGAGACTGACGCCAAACATGCAGGGCTGTGAATTGTGGAAGTGTCATGATTGTAAGAATGGCAAATCCTCCTGGAAATTTGAGGCCATGGCATTTAAAGTACAATGCAGTGAAGATCTCGCAGAACAAATGGGAGATGGTCGTCAGTCAGTGGAGGGTTGCGTCATCAACGAATTCGCCAACCATCAAACAGAGTTCTACCGGTAACAAGAGAGTTTTCGGTGTGGAAGAGTCAATAAGCTATAAAGATGTCCTTCGATAAATATGTCCAGCAGGACCAATGAGATTGCTAATCTCACCGCAATCTTCTTAGACAGGCGGTTGTCGTCTACATGCTCACAAGCCTTTCGCTTCAAGTTTCTAGACAGTGCAACCTGACGATCTGATGACGTTTTCTTCGCGGGACGCCCATCACCACAGAAATCCTCCGTCACATTGTGTGGGCGTTTTTTCTGAATTGATGTTTGAGTGTCAATAACATCTTTCGGATCATGTACATACCGGAAAGACCAATGAGATGGTTAGTGAAGGGTAGTCTGAACCTTCACAAGCCTTTCGCTTCAAGCTTCCAGACAGTGCAACCTGATGACCTGATGAATGTTGACGGAGGGTAGGTCTTGGCGTACTCACTGATGTATGATGGCCAGATGGCTCCCCTGAGTTATCTGACCAAGCATATGACATTTTCTTCGCAGGACGCCCATCACCACACAAATCTTCCATCACTTTGCGTTTGCGTTTATTCTAAGCTGATGTTGAGCGTCATCAATCACATATTTTAACTCATCTACATACTGAAGGCCTGAAAGTACGCAATGATAGAAAGGACTGGTAAGATAGGCAATTTTGAGTGAGGAGTGTGAGGAGTGCAACAATTGTTTCAAGGCTTGGAGGGAGAAGTCAGCTGAGAGAGGACCCCATTCTGAGTTATGCGATATGTGTTGCTGAATTCACGGCAGATACAGCCTTATATACACTCATAGCCAATATCGTCATAGGCCCAACGACGAGCAACCAATTATGAAACCTGTTGTCCTGATCAGAATGAGTCCCTTCAAACAACAGATAGAGGAATAACAATAATAACTTGCTGTCATTCTTTGTGATGCCCGACGGAGCCGCTCATGACAATTCGAGATCCATTGTAATTCAGGTCTTTGGTAGTCATTCTATTAATTTCTATGGTGTTTGGTAGTCATTAATTTCTATGTACTAGCATTGCTGTATCGAAGTGCCTGTATCGAAGTGCCGTTGTAAGCTGTTAGCGTAGTCCCCTGGAATAACAATAACTTGCCGTCGTTCTTTGTGATGCCTGACTGAGCCGCTCATGACAATTCGATATCCATTGTAATTCAGGTCTTTGGTAGTCATTTAGACTATTAATTTCTATGGTGTTTAATTTCTATGTACTAGGTTCTACCTAGAGCCACACTAACGATGCAGCGGCGCCGCTTGATGGTGAGACAAAGACAAGTGGAAAGGCAGGGCATTCAGCAAGATATTACCAACTGACTTGGGATGCCTGAAAATGAGATTGCCTAACTGGCTTGGGGATAGCTGATTCAGGCTGAGATATATCCTGGCCCAACTGACATGGTCCAGGCTGATGTTCTCAGGATATATCCTGGCCCAACTCACATGGTCCAGGCTGGTGTTCCCAGGATATATCCTGGCCCAACTCACATGGTCCTGGCTGATGTTTTCAGGATGTATACCCTCCTAATTATCCTCCTAATTATGACAATGTTGGTAACATCAGTGTTCAATTTATGCTGTCAATTCAATGATTTTTTTCTTTTATTCATATATATATATATTCATACTTCAACATTCTCCTCAGCATCTTTTACCTCCAAGTATGGCTTGCTTGTCTCTTGATAGCAGTTCACCTCTGCTTATCTAAAGCATGCACCTCCTGTCTGACCTGTGATGGTTGTTTTCCTTCCTCTCGCAATGTGAACCAGTAATGATAAAGCCCATTAGCACATCAGTTTGTAAAGTGTGATGGCTTCTTGATAAGGATGTCCATGTTCTGAGGAATAGATCTTGACTCAAAAAACTTGTGAGGATCTTCTTCAATATCCTTCCAGTGTGCAGTGGCAGTTTCACTATAAAAGGCTGCAAACAAGATTATTATTCTGACAGTATTTTCAGAACCTATTCCAAACCAATTTGACAAAGTCACAGATCACCATCCACACCACCACCACAGGATCAGCTTCAACTCCCTTCTAAGGCAGAAATGGATATTTTTCATCATCACAATTTGTGATAGCCCTGGGTGACAGCTTGGAATTTTCATCTTCTTTCTGAATGTTTGCTTACATGGAATACCTTGATAAAATACCTTTGCAAAATGACTGGGCAAATTCACACCACTCATTAGAAAAGTCACTATCCTTCCATTTAGAAAAATGCCTTGAGAATTTAGCCATTGAATCACCATTATCCTTCTCAACATGACTTTCTGACTCCTGGAAATCTCCTACTTTCTTCTTATTTGATTGGGATTGTTAAACCAATTGGCAATTTTCTACTGAAGATTAATACATCAGCATGAAAAGAAGCATTATCAAAATGGCACAAACCTTGTCAAGAATGTCATTGTCATCAGGTGAAAGTGGTTTTGTTGGCTCTCTTCCTCTGCTTTTGAAGCTGGTGCAACTCTTTGATGTTCAAAGTTTTTTCTTTTTCATTGTTTGTGGTAGAGACATATTTGTTATAGTGAGCTTTGAGTATTGCCTGAATTTCTTCAGTAGCCCAGGCTATTGTTTGTGCAGTATGTAGTAGATTAGAGAGTGAGAGTGAGGTAAGAGAGATCAGAGAGACCAGGGAGGCTAAAGTGAACTTCAGAAAGCTGAAACAAATATTGAAACAAATATTCTGCAAGATTGCTAGTGGAGTAACTCAGACCAAACCCGTGACCTGGCAATTCTGAGTGACGTGGCTAATTCCCACGTCAAAAATCACATGTTTACGATCATGTGATGGTTCAATTTTATTTAAAAACCCCGAAACCTTCGTGTTTTGCCTTCAGTGCTCTTCCACTTCCACTTCACTCACCCCGGCGGAGAGAGCCGAATTTCTCTGCTAGATGCCAGGGCACCGAAGTTCTGGTGAGGGTGCAGCTTGTGGATAGTTGCAGGCATTCATTTCTTGACATGTCACCAGTGGGGGGGATGGCCTCTCCACTATTCCTTGGGCATGGGTCCAGGGTGGGTGACTTCAAGGGTTCTATAGTAATGTAGTTGTAGTTTTTTTCTCGAAGCATGTATTAGATATGATATATATAGCCCCATGATTTCCAGCACTGTATGGACCCACCACAGCATACACCATGAGAAGTCAGCCATCTCCATTGGATGTTGGGGCCATCGTCATTGCAGTCACGGTTTGATGTCAGCGGGGCCCCTACCCAGACAGCCTACATACCTCGCGAAGCCAGCACACACATCAGTTGATGTAGCGGCGTGTTTCGTGAGGTGTTAGTGGCCCTGCAGGGGACATTGTGTTGGTGGGGCCATCGTCATTGTCATTGGGCATTGGCGGCCCTGTTGGGCGTTGCTGGGGCTGTCCTCATCCTCGTTGGGCGTTGGCGGTCCTGTTGGGCATTGCTGGGGCCGTCGTTGTCACCGTTGGGCATTGGCGGCCCTGTTGGATGCGGCGTTGGGCATTGATGGGGTGGCCGTCATCATTGGTGGCCCTGTTGGGCGTGGTGGGGCCGTCATCGTCATCGTTGGGCATTGGGCATTGGCGGCCCTGTTGGATGCGACGTTGGGCGTTGTGGGGTGGCCGTTGTCGTTGGCGGCCCTGTTGGTGTGGGGTTGGGCATTAGTGGGGCTGCCGTTGTCATTGGCGGCCCTGTTGGGCGTGGTGGGGCCATTGTCATCATTGTGGGGGGCTCCATTGGGCATAGTGGGGCCGTCTTCGTCGTCGTTGGGCGTTGGCGGCCCTGTTGTGTGTTGGTGGGGCTGTCCTCGCCACCATTGGGCGTTGGTGGCCCTGTTGGATGCGGTGTTGGGCGTTGGTGGGGTGGTCGTTGTTGTTGGCGGCCCTGTTGGGCGTGATGGGGCCGTGGTTGTTGTTGCTGGGCATTGGTGTGCTTCAGGGCATTGGTTGGGTCTTTGTCCTCAGTCCAGTGGCCCTGTTGTGGTTTTGGGTGTGGGTGAGGCCGTTGGTGACATTGTTGCGCGAGAACCTAGGTGAGAGTAGTCAGTCACATTGTGCAGGTAAGTCAGATTACTTACAGTCGGATTCATTTCCAAACGTTAAAGAACAAAAAGGATGTAATAAAATATTATTGCCGTTTTCAGAAGTCACGACCTTTTGAAAAATAAATCTTGTAAAGAGGGGAAAGCCAATCAAACATAAGAACTCATGAAATAATGCACCAATTGACATGGTTTTGGAGAGGAAGTTTGTCTACTCCCTGGAAGCTATCTTTCTGTCTATTTACATTTTTAAAATCTTTGATGTGTAGAGAGTTACAGGTGAATTGTCATTTTCAGTGACTCCAACTTGTACAATGAATATCTCCCCAACCAATGCTTGGATTGACATGGTTGTGGAGAGAAACTTGTTTTATTTTGCAAGGGCTACAAGGGCCCATACCATGTTTTTCTGTATTTTGGACTTTAGCAGATCACTGTAATGTTATTTATGCAGAGGGCATTTTTGTGTACTGGCAGTACTGCTCCTTCGAATTTTCAAAATACAGAAAAACACAGTAGGGGTCCTTGTAGCCCTTGCAAAATAAAACAAGTTTCTCTCCACAACCATGTCAATCCAAGCATTGGTTGGGGAGATATTCATTGTACAAGTTGGAGTCACTGAAAATGACAATTCACCTGTAACTCTCTACACATCAAAGATTTTAAAAATGTAAATAGACAGAAAGATAGCTTCCAGGGAGTAGACAAACTTTCTCTTCAAAACCATGTTAATTGGTGCATTATTTCATGAGTTCTTATGTTTGATTGGCTTTCTCCTCTTTAAAAGATTTATTTTTCAAAAGGTTGTGACTTTGGAAAACAGCATATTATAACTTACAACTAGGAAGGTGGAGGTAAATAAGAATGAATGAGTGGAGTTGTTGAAATTTGGGTGGTCCATTGGAGGCCACCTCATTGCAAACCTGTCATTGTTCTGCAACTCCAAATTCACTTCTCTCACTCACTTTTTGACTCTGTCTACTACAATGCCTATCACCACAGCTACTACTGCAAGCAAGAAAGCCATTGCACTGCCTCAATTTCAACTCACAAAGGACCTCAGCAATAATAAGACTTGAGTTCCCTTTCAACGAATCAGATGATGACCAAGCTGTTCCCCAAATAGCCAGTCTGCCAGTGCAGCCCTTCCCACTGCAACCTAGGGGGGATAAGGAGCCATCAAATATTATAGGCAGTAATTCCTGTACTAATTGCCTTTTCCAGTGGTGTTGCTCTTCTGGCAATGGTGGTGAAGTATTTTGCTGTGCCTATTGTTGCCCAAGGGTCCTTGGCAGGGACAATTGTATCACACTTTCTGCAAGCTCTGGATTTAATTTGAAGAAGGATACCTGTTTTATTTGCCCTAAATGCCATGTAAAATATGACCAGCAAATGAAGAACAAAATACCAATACCATACACAGTAAGTAAAAAATGGAAAGCATTTATCCTTCAACTGGCTTCTTTTGAGGGGATTATTATGGGGGATAAGATTTGGAATGGAACTCAAGCAGAGCTGGGGAATCTTGTCATTCAGGGAGCATGGTGTTCTGTTCATACTTCATCAATTGCTATTCTCAATTTCTGCCTGGCTGATATTCCAGAAGAGGGAGATCCAGCATTTATGGTATACCATTATCTTCATGCTTATTTTCCAGAGCAGAATGACCAGCTTCTGAAATATTTTGACATTGACTTCTCTTTTGATCCATCCAGCTCTGCTTCTATTGGACCTCAAGAGAGAAAAGTTCAGAAAGTATTATTGGCCTTGCTCAAGTAAGTTTTAAAAATCAATCCTGTCAGCTTTCCTGCTGATATGAATAAAGGCATGATTTCAAATGCATTATTGTGTTTCCTCACACTCAATCTGATCCAGACACTGGACTGCTACACTACCGAGTGGACCATGGAGCATCACTGACAATTCCTGTTTGTGTGTTTGAATCTTAACTAACTTGCATCATCATCATTACTTTTTTCCATGCCAAAAAACAAGTTCAAAAGACACAAAGGTTGAGAAAGTATATGTCAAAAAGACCACTTCTAGAGGTGATGTCAAAATATTGGCCAAAAAGAAACTGAAATTCTCCTCTCTACAAGAGAATAATCACAACCAATTATTACAGAACAGATATATATACCAGAAGAAGAGCCAGAAGAACCTCAAGCTTTACAAACTTCAAAAGGAAAGGTATATTCAATTTCTGTTACATGTTCAAATTAAAGTCCATTGAATCAAAATAACAGTCAGGATGATTATCTTCAAGAATGGAAGAACAGGTGTACTTGGCCAAACTGATAGGGTTAAGCTCCACTAGTAAAGGGCTCATGCATCAAGTATCAGAAGTGCCTTGATTGTTAGCTTGGTCAATCACTGCTTCAAAGATTGTGTCTTCAGGTATACCAAGACAATCCCTATCATAAAATCCAATATTGGACTGGCCAATTTTTTGATCTTGCTGATCTGGGAGAGTTGGGATTCATGATATATCTTGGGCATGATGGAAATCTGTACCCCCAACACTGAACATCACAATCCTGGGAGGATGTAGAAGCCAAGGATGTGCAAGCTGATGAAGCTAACTATGTAATGGCGGAAGAAGATGTGGATAAGGTTTCTCCAACTAGGAGAACATCTATTGCTTTTGTGGAGACCTCTGGAATTTATCAATGGAATGTTGATTGGTGCCAATGCTCAACTACAGCTCCTCATGACATACAGCTTTGAACATTTAACTCTTTCCAGCAACATCATAACCCTAACTACTACTGCATATACATTTCTGGTTCTTGATCAATTCTACATTGATGTGATGGAGTGCAAGACTTCTGCTTTCAACTTGTACTCAAAGATTAGAAGGTCGACAAACAAAAATTATGCACATTAATTTCAAATTAAAATTCAAACATAAAGAAAATCTTGTCATAGGATCATTACTGTGAATTAATGTGTGTGTCAAGGCAATGGAGAAACTTGCTTTGATCTGAAATGTGCTGGCTTGGCACATGACCCCGCAATTGACTACAAAGATGGTGGTCTTGCAGTTTTTTGTGGCCCAGGATATATCCTGAAAATATTGGCCTGGACCATCCCAGCTGGGCCAGGATATATCTTGATAGCACCAGCCTAGACCATCTCAATTGGTGCAGGATATGTCCTGAGAACATCAGCCTGGACCATCTCAGTGGGGCCAGGATATATCTCAGCCTGATTCAGCTATCCCCAAGCCAGTTGGGTGATCTCATTTTCAGGCATCCCAAGTGAGTTGGTAATATCTTGCTGAATCTGGTGAATTCTAGCAATGCTAGGTGAAGCATACTTCATTGTCACAATAAGTGCCTGGCACTTAGTACTCCAGGAAATGTGTTGTAGCCAAAATGTGTTTGGAACTTCACATTATTGGCCAGTCAATCAAAGTCCTGTTATTTGGATTCAAGTCATGCAACTCACAGCTTTACCATTTATTGGCTACAACACATTTCCTGGAGTACGAACTGCCAGGCACTTATTCTAACACAGGAGACATGGGAAGATATCTCCGCTTCGAATAATGTCTAGATAATGACTTATAAATTGAAATTATTTTCATTGTCATCTCCAATATGGATATTATACAGAAAATAAACATTTCTGGAAACAATTTCTAGAGACAAAATAGTGCTTCCCGAAAGTATAATTATTCTTCCTCTTATTGTTTTCCTTATTTTGTAGCGGTATTTGCAATACAGAAAACTAGTCAAATTCTTAAAATATTCCCACTAATATCCGTAACGTGGAAATCAACTCAATTGTTTAGACTTTCTGAGCCATAGATACCGACCTGATATTCTGTAAAAATTAATCCTATTTGTCTACAAAATACATTAACTATTAGGACAGAAGATATCAATCAGGAAATATAAATTATTTGCTTCGGTTTCTGACTTCCAGATACCCAGCCAGAATTTTATATCATCTGGCTTCCAGATATTCAGTGGCCCACTGAGCGGGCCGCTCAGAGGCCCACTTGGTGGCCACTCAGAGGCCCGCTTCCGCCGCTGATATAGCAGTGGATTTCCATACTCCCACACTTCACCTCCTCACCATCCGTCCCACGCCCTGCACCTTTCCATCCTTCATTGTAAGGGCAGTATATACACGTATTTGTGTAGATGAGACCTCCTTACATTTCAAAGTATGCTTCATCGCAATAATATACATGCGCTGTTGTCATGTGTGAACCATCCATCCCCTTGAAATTGACAGTGAGATGACCTCTTCTGAGCCAGTCATTCCCACTTTCACCATGCCAACTAGACCTGTCGGGCATCACCTTCCTGTTTCAATTCAAGAAGAGCAAAAAAAGAACGTACCTAACAATCGCACTCCCGATTTTGTTGATCCGGAGGGCTTTTAAGTGGCAATGCCGGATAATTCGTCGGTCGCTGTGTGGACGCTTGCCACACTTCTTGCTGTAAAAATCCCAGTATTTTACCCTATACCACTGATTCCCAGTGGGACAATGTGGAGTCCACATGGACTCCACATGGAATGCACATGGACTCCACATGGAATGCACATAAAAAAGTCAAAATGCACTGAGTTTTTTTTTCACTTTTTTCACTTTTTCACCTTCAATATCAATGCTATTGCAAATATAAAACTATTTTTAGCATTCTAAACTCATAGGGCTTAGTTCAAGACTAATATAAAATTTTATTTCTAGTGGGATTCCACATGGATTCCACATGGACTCCACATGGACTCCACATAGAAAGTCGAAATGCACCAGGTTTTTTCTGACTTTTTTGTTCCACATGGACTCCACATGGATTCCACATGGACTTCACATAGAAAGTCGAAATGTGCCAGGTTTTTTTGACTTTTTTGACTTTTCCCACTTCAATATCAATGCCAATGCTAATATAAGAGAATATCTAGCATTCTAAACTCATAGGGCTTCCTTCAAGACTAAGACACCATTTTATTTCCAGTGGGATTCCACATGGAATCCCCACTAAATTCCCACCAAAAAGTCGACATTTATCCATTGTTTTGCTTATATCTTATTTAATACAAGTGTTGTTAAGAACACCAAGTTTTCCTTAGAGTCTACTATGGAACTGTCTCAGATCTTACTCAGAGCAAGATCCCACTATGTGGTTCAACACAAATTCATAATATTCTTACATTTGTGTATGTCTTTACTTAGTTGAATACTTCTGTAGATTACTATTGGACTGGGCTATCATTTTCTTGGGAATGCTTACATGTTCAGATATACAAGCATGTTCAGCAAATATCACTTTCAGTTAATCAATATGTTTTTAGTTCACATCAATCTCATAGTCACTTTCATCTTCTCTTCATCACCCTCACCTGCACCTCTTCATCTCCATCTTCAGCTACATCCTCTACTCAGCAAATACTCACTCATAGTTACTAACTTCTTGTTTCAGGAATCCATACTAATCCTATAATTATAATCACCTTCACTAATCCCTCCACTTAGTGATGGACAGGTTCGGTTCGGTCCGGTTCAGGACAAAAAAACCTGAACCTTGAACCGAACCTAAGGTTCAGTTCAGTCAATATGCTGAACCTTGAACTGAACCTTGGGTTCAGGTTCAAACAGGTTCAGTTCAGGTTCACCCTGATCTGAACCCTGAACCAAACCTGTAAGTGTATCATAGGGCTAGATTACATTTTTATTTAGTATAAATGCCTTTATTTTATGCCTTGTGGTTATATAGCATGAACAAAGGTTCCTTTAGAGCAAACTGTATGTATTACTGTACATTTGTATCACTTAAAGCTAACATGTTAAAGAAATTAAGCTTATCAACTTCAATGTTGCAACTGTGGTACATAAAAATAATGATAATATAATACATCATACGTACTTGAGGCTTACCTTGGCATAATCCTCAGATATTATACAACTTATATCAACTTATCCTGACAAATCCAGAGCTCAAACCCCCTGAAGGAGAGTGGCAGGATTTAACAGGAAGTTGTTAGCTACAACAAGACAAAAGTGATCATGTTTCTTCCAAAAATTACGCAAAATTATATCACATTTGTTGAAGTTTAGGTTCAGGTTCAAACTGGTTCGAACCAGGTTCACAGAATTTCCCCCCTGCCTGAACCTTGAACTGAACCTCAGGTTCGGTTCAGGCTTCAGCTTGAACCTGAACCCTATTTCAGGTTCGGTTCAGTTCAGTTCAGGTCCAAACCTCGGTTCAGAACCAAACCTATCCATCAGTACCTCCACTGTTGTCTCCAATGTCAGCAATAAATATGGACTGACACTAGCACTGGGACAGAAGTCTAGAGTCTGAGTACATTCACCAATATGTTCACCAACACATTTTTCAAACACCTTTCTGCCACTAATATCCAACAGCAATATCCAACAGTAATAGCAACAACAACAACAACAACAACAACAATGGCAACCGCAGCAGCAGCAGCAACAGCAACAGCAACAGCAACAGCAACAGCAACAGCAACAGCAACAGTAACAGCAACAGTAACCTGGCTCATCAGTGTCTGTGCTTTTCCCACCTTTGATCACATTGATTTCTATGTTACCAATGGACATATGGACTGAGTTTGGCACTGGAACAGGAGTGAGTCTGAGTACATTCACTGATATATTCATTCATCAACAATTTTCAACACATTCCTCCCATTAATACCCAACAGCAACAACAACAAAACAACTAGGATAGTAGAGCTTCAAAATAATTATTGTGATGCTTCAAAGTATTTGTAAGCCTTCTTCAAAATATTTAGAATAGTGCCCCAAACCCTTTGTAGTCAGCTCTGCCAAATAGAACTCTTGACTAATTCAACTCTGCTTAAGAGCACGTGAATGGCCATATATTGGAGCTTGTCCCTGTTCTGGCTTGAAAAATAGAACAAGTTTCTCTCTACAATCATGTAAATCCAAGCATTGGTTGTGGAGATATTCATTGTACAAGTTGGAGTGACTGAAATGAACAATTCACCTATAACTCTAGACAAAATACTTTGAAAATGTAAATACAGAGAAAGATAGCCCTCTGAAGGTAGACAAACTTTGCCTCTGAAACTATGTGAATTGGTGCAGGAATTGGTGCAGTATTTCACCAGTTATTATTTTTACCTGTGTCCTTTGACTTTAAAATATTTATTTTTATGACATTCATGAAAATCACAATAAAATGTACATTATAATATTAATCCACAATATTAACCCATTAATGACTACAGACAGAGGGAGGGAGAAGGAAGAAGGGAGAAGGGAGAAGGAGGAGGAGAGAGGGAGAGACAATATGGGATGAGGGGGGAACAGGGGAGGAGAGGCATTGGCCCTGGATTGGAGGGCGGCTGCCGTGCTGCAGCCGTCATTGTTGTCCCGTTGTTGTCGTCTCCGTCCTCGTTGTCACCCTCAGACCCATTCCCGTTGTGGTCATTGCCATTCTGTCATCTCTCTCCTCGGCGCTCGCCTGTGTTGGGGTGGGGGCAACGGCATTGGGGTGTGTGCTGGTAGTCAGTATACAATAATCAACAATAAAACTTACCACGCCCGGTGCGCCTCCTGTGGGGGCGTCATTTTTGTCTCCTCGATCGCCGTCGTCTCCGTCCATGTCATCCTCGCTGCCATCGTCTCGCGCCATTCCTGTCCCATCACGTCCACCGCCTTCGTCGTTCCCATCGTCTTCGTGGTCCCCACCTCTTGTGGTTGCATTCTGGTAGAGGGCGGGCACAGAGCAGTAGTCAATAGATAATATTATATGAATTTACAAGAAAACTTACTGTAGGGCGTGGGTGGTCCACCCACGCCTCCCGGTGCATCTCCCATCTGCTCCATCTTCCCTCGCATCGCTGTCGTCTGTGTCGGCCACCGTCTGAGGCCGTGGATGTTTTACGTTTTGGCCATTGCGGTTGTGGACATTGGGGTGGGTGTGGGCGTGGTCGTGGGTGTGGATGTAGTCGTGGATCTGGGCATGAGCGTGGGCATGGGCATGAGCTGGGTACTGCCGTAGTTAGTCAGTAAACAAAAAATGTGAAAAAATGTAAAAAAAATGGGCCATGCAGCGGGGCCCACCCCCGCTGCTTCCTTTGTTGCTGGACTGGTTGTCTCCTTCGCTGTTGGCATCCCGCATCACCGTAGCGGCTGTGGCCCTTGTTCGTTGTGGGCGTGGTGACGTTCCTGTACTGTACTGTTTCGATCGGAGCTTCACGAGATCCCAGCATGACCACAAGTCACCCTAGCTTCAGAGCTTCAGAGGTGAGCGTGACACGTGACCTGACCTACGTTTGCTTCATGACATGGCGGCGCAGCTTCGAATTTACCTCCTTCTTGGCTTTGATTTCTCCTCCTCCCCTGTCACTTTTGAGGCCGGCTTCGGTGTTGGTCTTGTACTGGTTAATCATCCCGCCCAGTTTCAGCACGTTCCACCTCTTTAAAGGTGTGTAAAAAAATTTCAATCCACTTTTGAACTCATGGCTCGACATTTTGACCTCGAAGAATGGACCTGTTTGCACAGCAAAATTTATCCCAGTTCCAACACTCCCGCCCAAATCTTTCTCGAGCGACGGATTCTGATGAAGATTCCTGCTGAACATGCCACCACCATTCCACAGCCTTCGATGCCAATTGCCCATCTTATCTCGTCTATGACACTTCCACCTCTCTCTGTTATGACACCTGAATTCTCCTTTGACCTTCCCATCCTTTTTATCAACAATCTTTCCACACTTCACTTGCCCCCGCTCGCTCACACGCAAAGCATGCTTGCGTCCTTTGGCCAAGCCTGGTTTGATGGCAAACGCTCGGTTGTCGATCCTACCAACCACGAGCTTCATTTACCGTTCTGGATCCTGCAGTACTGGCTCCGAATGGGCCACACAGTCACTGCAAAAAGTCAATGGGAAGAGGTGCAAAAGTGGTTGCTCACCCATCAAGATTCCATCCATCCGATGGCTGGTGTTGTCCAAGATGCCATCAACTCATTTAAAACCCTTGGCTGGGACATTCCGCTGTCCGATCTGCGATCCCTCGACATTGTGGAGCTTTTGTCAACACAGATGATCCGCGGTTGTGTCGTCGATGCCATGATTGAGTCCATTGTCCAGCGTATTCATCTCAATCCCAGTCTTCATGAACGTGTCTCAGTTGAAGATCTTACCTTCTCCGATGTTGTCCGGCTCAACGATGACTGCTGGAAACAGTATGAGCACCACCGGTGCTTCACCCGTGCATGCAATCTTGGAAACCGCCTTCATGAAGGGTCTCTCGAGATCGTCATCATACCTTTCAACAAAGAAAAGATCCACTGGGCCGTCTTGTTTGTCAATGCTCCTGACAAATGGATCAAACACGGCGACACTCTTGAATGGGCATGGCCGGTTCAAGATGTCAAGCGCATCCAGCAATGGCTCAACCTACATGGATTCCTGATGTTCCAAGAATCTGGAAGCGTGCCGCATGGGCTACAGTCGGATTCATATTCATGTGCCATAGGGATGATCAACATCATTCAACACAACCTATTTGGCGATCCTCTCTTTACCAATGAGAACAAGCATTTCCTCCATATCCAAGAGTACTTAAGGATTGTGCAGGTGTGCTATTTATTTCATTGATCTAAAATTGACCTGATATGTCATTCTTGCACCAGCGCAACAATCTCATTCCATCATCAACAGGACCTGCTGATGGCGACTTCCAACCCAACGACGCCGAGGACCTTTCTGATGGTGATTCCCAATGCGACACCAACACCAACAGTGACATGGAGATCGTGACTGATCTTTCCATGGCTTCACTACCTGGCTCTGCTGTCCCACGAGCCCCTCAGCTTTTTATCAATCTTCGTGCAACCACTTCAGAATCTGGTGTTGGCTTATTTAAATTCTTTCAGCCTGTCTCTCATGATCAACATATCATAGCAATATGCCAGCAGGATGCAGCAATGAAGGATGAACGTGAGGACGAAATACGGTGGCACGCCGAGAACAATGCACTTAAATCGATCGAGAAGAAAGCGAGGAAGAGGATGTTAGCCTGGAATCGCAAGCGTGCTCATCATGCCTGCTTAAAAGCTCAAGTGAGTGCATCCGACACTCTTCTGTTACTCGTCTCACTGTTGTATTTCACCAGACATCCAATAAGCCGGAAACAACTGTCAACAATGTTCTTCGTGACAAAGCAGCAATGTCGTCCACGATTACCTTTCCCCACAGCCTGGCAGAGGCATCACGCCCCCATTGTGCATTCCGAGAGAGCTTGCATGATCCAAATTCATGTGGGAGGAAACGCAAACCAGAGAACATGAGTCCAACAGATGCTGTTCACATCAATTGGCAACATCCTTTACTTTGGTCTCAAATCGTCCAAGCTGCAACATACGTAGGATATGGAATGTCCCCGACTGCAATTGCCGCAGAACTCAAGCGCCGCAATCCGGATCAATTTGTGAAGATTACCCCTCAGGTCATTGGTTCCTGGATTGATCGCAGCGGTACACATCCTATCTGGAAGCCAGAGGTTATACGAAGAGCACAGAATGGAAATCAACCACCTGGACATGTGAATCGTACCAACATCCTTGCCCCATACCCACACATCGTTAGTGGGATTGTGGACCAGCTCAGGACACTTCGCCAGATTGGCGTCCCCCTCGAAGTCTTTCAGTGTCGTGGTATCATGGTTGCGCATCTTCACCATGCCGTTCCGGAAGTGTTCCAGGTTATTGCAAAGGATGGATCAGTTTTCCGATGTTTGGAATCGTGGGTGAAGCATTTCATTTACCAGAACCTGAAGTGGTCATTTCGCCATTCAACCCGAGCCTCGCAAAAGATTCCTGCCAATGCAGATGAACTCTGTCACCATCAGTTTCTTCACCAAGCCATCACAACTCGCGATGCGGCAATTCGGTCTCCTGGTTTTCATGTCAACATTGACCAGACAAACATTGTGTTCCAATCTTCCACGAGCTGCACATACGATGATATCGGCAGCAGCCAGGTTGCGGTGATTGGCAAGGACGAGAAGCGTGCATTCACCCTTGTTGTTGGCATATCCGACTCAGGTGATGTGCTCCCATTCCAAGCTGTATTTCAAGGTGCAACACAACGTTCCTGCCCATCTCGCGAATCTGCCTTCTATGAAGAGGCAATGAACCTTGGTTTCAAATTCGAATGCTCGAACACGGACACCTATTGGTGGACCTTCGACCTCATGTGCAAGTATGTCTGCAAGATTCTGGTGCCTTATTTCACAGAGCAGAAAAAAAGGGCCGCAACTAATGATGATCAAGAGTGCATCCTCCAACTTGATGTATGGGTTGTTCACCGATCTGTTGCATTCCGGACATGGCTTGAACAAAATTATCCATGGATTGTTTATCTTTTCGTCCCTGGTGGTTGCACCGGCATCACCCAGCCTTGCAATGTTGGGATCCAGCGCTCCTTGAAGCTTTCAATCAAACGGTCACAGCATGCAGATGTAGTTGACGAGACACTCAGATACCTCAAGAATGGTACTGATCCAGCAGAGCTGCGGATTGACACTCGAATCAGCACATTGCGAAATCACACGGTGGGTTGGATGGTGCGAGCATATCATGCAATCAATAAGCCAGAGCTGGTCAGAAAGGTTCGTGTCATGGGTTTGTGGCTCTGGATCTAATTAAGTATTCTATTCCAGGCATTCGAGATGTGTAAAGCTGGCGAGGGATTTAATCTTTCATTCGAGAGCATCACAAGCCGCCAAACGCTACTCCTTCTCCGCGACATTCAGAAAAATAATCCTGAGCTCTGGAGCACAATTACCTCTCCACAATATGCTGCTGCCGATGCTACCGACGACATTGAGGAACTACCTGATTATATTTCTGGTGAAGACGAGATCGAGGACGAAATTGAAGTTCCGGTTGATGTGGTAATGGAATATATGTGCTCGGGTGGCACTATTGTGCCAGAAGGGTTTGCTGTGGGAACAGATGGTGCTTTGTGAGTAAAAAATGATTCAGAGGAATATGAGCAGGAACCTGAGGACATTTCGGAGCAGCCGGAGGACATTTCGGAGCAGCCTGAGGAGATTGAGTATGGCCGGGGTAAGAGAAGGGCCATTGCAAATGCCCAATATGGAGATTTCTGGCATCACTAGTATGCTGTTTCGAAGTAGGATTATATAGCAGCTATAAATGTATTTTTCCAACATGTCACGATTTAGCTTCAGAGCACACAAGTCAGCGTGGCGGTCACTCAAAATAGGTTCCCTGCAGAGGGGGGCGTGACTGCGTGATGAAGCTCCGATTGAAACAGTACAGTATCAGGGTAGGGTAGTCAGTGACAGCACAAAAAAAGAAGATAAAAAAAACATAATGCAGCGGGGAGCGTACTAGCCCCCGCTGCTCTCGTCGTTGCTAGACTCGTCCGGCGTCGATCCGGGGCGTTGGACAATGGGCGTTTGGCGTTGACCGTTCGGCATTGCTTTGGTTGATGCGCCTTGTTGATTGGCATGTGACGTTCACGCGTTGCCAAATTGGTCCGTGCACCAAACAACCGTATATAAGGTGCCGGAACCTCACATATTTACTTCGGGGCATTCCCCCTTTAGTACTTAACAATAAGATACATAGGTTATAAAAATCATGAGTTCATAGTTATTATTTAATAATGATTTTTGTGTAGATTCCACATGGACTCCAGGTGGACAAAAATGGGTCATAGTTCATGTGGATTCCACATGGATTCCACATGGATTCCACATGTCCACGTGGAATCCACATGGAATTTACCTGGAGTGGGAGTGAAATTTTGAGTGGTAAAATGTCCATTTGGCTGGGGTGGAATTCATGTGGAATCCACCCGGAATCCACATTGTCCCACTGGGAATCAGTGGTAAAGGGTAAAGAGCTCAAAAATCCCCCCAAATGACAGTGAATGGAACACTCATTTTGTTTCGAGATCTTAGAAGCCGGTAAGAGCATCAATGAACCGTCTGTACGAAGTTGCTTACCTGAACGTGGTAGAAACACGATGTAAGAGATGTGATGTAAGATGGGAGCGTCGATGACAAGAACAGATGTGCAAAATGGTTGAATTGGCAAGAGCAAAAAACATTGAATGCGGCATTCTGTGAAGGAGGGAAGGAGTGTATATTGCCAGGAGTGTGTAACTATTCTACCGAATCTGGTCCACTGGCCGCTGGTTCTGTGTAAACTTGGTAAGGCTCGAAGACTAGTAGACGATCAAAGATAGCCTTACCGCACCTGTAGCCAGCTTTATCTGTTGCCATTGCCACTGCTGCTGCTTTTCTCGTGGTGCTCACACATACAATAAAAAAACTACAGCGTTGTTTACTATTGGGTACCATACAAACTTTTGTGTCAGCTATCCACGACAAACCGCTGCAGCCTGCATTTCAAAATGTAAGCAGGCGAACACACCAGCAATCGATGATATACCAGCTTCGGAATAGGTTCGTCGGGTTTCGCGGCAAGTTGTTTCTGTTCATAACTTTCAAGATTGCAATACCAATCTTCGTTGTACCAATTGCGCGGTAGGCCAAATACTGGCGCTCTGCTTTTGTCTATCCTTGCTGCAACATGTTCACGACTGAGTGCAGCATTACCACGACGTTGAAGGATGGCATTGAAGGGACATTTTCATATGTCTCGACCACAGTCCAGAGTGTCGAGATCATTGGGTTCATCCACTCGATTGAAACACGTCGGACCTTCTTGCAATCCCAATCATTCCGTCTCCTTGGCCTTGGCATCTCCGGTTCACTCTCATAGGAGCTCATCCCTGCAATATCGAGGCGACGGAGAATGTTGCCGATGTGGGACCAGGTTTCTGGATCTCTGTCCTGGTTGAGTTTGATGATCTGTGAGCGTCGCTCATACGTCTGTAGACGACATTAGCGTTGCGGAAATCGTATAGTAAAAATAAGACAGACTCCTTTCCTCCGACCATATCTTCGCTTGCGCGTCAAGTCTCGTATTGGCATCTGTTGGATATGAGCAAGCAATGCTTCGTCAATTGTTTCTGACGCTACATGTTCTCGATACGCTCTGGTGGAAACCGGAGCGAGCTTTATCTGAAAAAATTGGATGATCAAAGATATCGTGATCGTCTTCTGATCATATTTCACCGCAGGATAATCACCCCATTGGATGTTTTTAAGGAAGGTTTCAGCGATGAAACCAATCGCCATCTTGTTCCACCGAGAATTATAAAGGGAAGCATTCCAGTCCAACTTGATGTTGTTGCGGTCCAGAACAGGATGGCCCTCACGCTCAAAGGCTTCGATGACTGCTTGAGGGACTTGTTCGGGCATTGGATCTGCCCAAGAGGGGAGCAGAGCTTTCTGTCAGAGAAAATCTCACAAAGCACTCTACGTACCTGGCGTCAAAACAGGAACACTAGATTTGATAAGAAATTGGCGTACATGAAGAAAATTGACAGCTCCCCTCGGACCCCTCTTCCTCTTCGGCTTGGATTTATAGACATAATTCTCTTCTTCGTCGGAGTCGGAGTCGGACTCCGCGTTGTCTTGCGCCTTGCCCTTGCCCTTGCCCTTGCCCTTGCCTTTGCCTTTACAAGCGCACTTCAAAGGGAATGTCTCGACAAACTTGTGGAGTGCTCGATCTGCGGAAGATTCAAGTGCTTCATCTATATTGGAATGAAGAGCATGCTGCATGGTGTCTTCTAGAAATCATGCGACGTCTTGCAAGCCAGCGAAATTTGGAACACTAGGGTTTTGATGAGCCGGCACGGTTTGTGCCGCAACGGGCACGACATTAGAAGAATTCTCGTTTGAAGAAGAGGGATAATGAACCGGAGTGGTTTGTGTCGCGGTGGACATGGCATTTGAGGGTTTTCCAGACGTTGTGGCGGGTTGTGATGGGAAACGGGTATTGGACGGTGCATGCTGAACGTTTTGGGCCGGTCCTTTGGGTTGGGAACTGTCTATGGTCATTTCCGTGTCCTTATCCATGACGTTGACATGTTGTGTGGATGGTCTCGGTGCAGCTAGTGCCGTGGGGACCATATCAGGTGGGGTGTGCTCTTCGGACATATTCACATCGATGTTTGATGCCAAGTCACGGTGAATGTGACGAGAGTAGTTGTCTGGCACAGGTCTGGCCAATACATGGATTGGGAGGGCCGTTGCGGGAGAAATGCTCTGCGCAGAATTTTGCATCGGGGCAATGGATGTGGACGCATTAGGCGTTGGTGGAGTGATCATAAGCGGATTGGTAGATGGTGCAGGTAAGTATAGCGGTGCCGCCTGTGAGTCGTTTGAAGGGGCTGGAAAAGCCGTTGCAGGAGGAATCTGCTGGGTAGAGTTTTGCATCGGCGCATTGAGAGTGATGGGCGGATGGACGGATAGCGCTGAGGATGCACAAGTTGTTGCCAAAAGTGGGTCAGTGGGTGCAGACGTCAGTTCACAAGCAATAACCTCCAAAGATCCTTCAGAAGCTATGGGCATAATTTCTGAAGTGCGCTGCGGAGCCGATGGAACCTACAGATTACTAGTTTGAGCAAGCTATCCGGGGTTGAGGTAGCCTACTGACCGAGGGAGAACGGCAGGGGGTAGTCGGTCGGATTACAGGGGGCACAGCTTCCCATACTTTGTCAGGATCTCCCTCCTTAACAGTACGAGGATGGTCCAGGAGTTCACGATACTCGTAGCCTTTATACAAGTGTCGATGATAACCAGATAGCGTGAGCGATGGGTTCTGCCAATTTGCCTGTGCTGGTCTCGAAGGTCCAGCGAGACCCACCCTTTTCAAGAGCTGGAGACCCCACGCAGTGGATTGTGGCGGGTTGGGCAGATTGGAATCAGGCATGTTAACTTGGAGATCGTTCTCGGATACCGTGCAGTTATAAATTGGAGACAATTGACAGAGGCCTTTGGTGAGCGGCGTCCATCATCCTCGAAACACATTAATAAGAAGACAATTGCCACTGGCAGGCAGTACCATGGTGAGCGGTGAGCAGTTGTCATCCACGACTAGGGAGCCTACAGCATTCAATTGATACATCCCGACGCTGCTTAATCGCAACAATAAGCTCAATAATCGAAACAGGTGCTACAATTACACATTTTATCCTACATATCTACTATGCGAGACTTGGAGATGGGAGTCGGAAAGTAAGAAGAAAAGCTTTATGTAAGCAGCTACCGAATTGTTTTGTGGTGATGTATTTTGCACTTGCCAAATCTGTCACCACAAAACATCAGTGGCTTTGATTACATAAGCCTTTCCCACCAGATTCAGCAAGATATTACCAACTCACTTGGGATGCCTGAAAATGAGATCACCCAACTGGCTTGGGGATAGCTGAATCAGGCTGAGATATATCTTGGCCCAACTGACATGGTCCAGGCTGGTGTTCCCAGGATATATCCTGGCCCAACTAACATGGTCCAGGCTGGTTTTATCAGGATATATCCTACACCAATTGACATGGTCTATGCTGATGCTATCAGGATATATCCTGGCCCAGCTGGGATGGTCCAGGCCAATATTTTCAGGATATATCCTGGGCCACAAAAAACTGCAAGACCACCATCTTTGTAGTCAATTGCGGGGTCATGTGCCAAGCCAGCACATTTCAGATCAAAGCAAGTTTCTCCATTGCCTTGACACACACATTAATTCACAGTAATGATCCTATGACAAGATTTTCTTTATGTTTGAATTTTAATTTGAAATTAATGTGCATAATTTTTGTTTGTCGACCTTCTAATCTTTGAGTACAAGTTGAAAGCAGAAGTCTTGCACTCCATCACATCAATGTAGAATTGATCAAGAACCAGAAATGTATATGCAGTAGTAGTTAGGGTTATGATGTTGCTGGAAAGAGTTAAATGTTCAAAGCTGTATGTCATGAGGAGCTGTAGTTGAGCATTGGCACCAATCAACATTCCATTGATAAATTCCAGAGGTCTCCACAAAAGCAATAGATGTTCTCCTAGTTGGAGAAACCTTATCCACATCTTCTTCCGCCATTACATAGTTAGCTTCATCAGCTTGCACATCCTTGGCTTCTACATCCTCCCAGGATTGTGATGTTCAGTGTTGGGGGTACAGATTTCCATCATGCCCAAGATATATCATGAATCCCAACTCTCCCAGATCAGCAAGATCAAAAAATTGGCCAGTCCAATATTGGATTTTATGATAGGGATTGTCTTGGTATACCTGAAGACACAATCTTTGAAGCAGTGATTGACCAAGCTAACAATCAAGGCACTTCTGATACTTGATGCATGAGCCCTTTACTAGTGGAGCTTAACCCTATCAGTTTGGCCAAGTACACCTGTTCTTCCATTCTTGAAGATAATCATCCTGACTGTTATTTTGATTCAATGGACTTTAATTTGAACATGTAACAGAAATTGAATATACCTTTCCTTTTGAAGTTTGTAAAGCTTGAGGTTCTTCTGGCTCTTCTTCTGGTATATATATCTGTTCTGTAATAATTGGTTGTGATTATTCTCTTGTAGAGAGGAGAATTTCAGTTTCTTTTTGGCCAATATTTTGACATCACCTCTAGAAGTGGTCTTTTTGACATATACTTTCTCAACCTTTGTGTCTTTTGAACTTGTTTTTTGGCATGGAAAAAAGTAATGATGATGATGCAAGTTAGTTAAGATTCAAACACACAAACAGGAATTGTCAGTGATGCTCCATGGTCCACTCGGTAGTGTAGCAGTCCAGTGTCTGGATCAGATTGAGTGTGAGGAAACACAATAATGCATTTGAAATCATGCCTTTATTCATATCAGCAGGAAAGCTGACAGGATTGATTTTTAAAACTTACTTGAGCAAGGCCAATAATACTTTCTGAACTTTTCTCTCTTGAGGTCCAATAGAAGCAGAGCTGGATGGATCAAAAGAGAAGTCAATGTCAAAATATTTCAGAAGCTGGTCATTCTGCTCTGGAAAATAAGCATGAAGATAATGGTATACCATAAATGCTGGATCTCCCTCTTCTGGAATATCAGCCAGGCAGAAATTGAGAATAGCAATTGATGAAGTATGAACAGAACACCATGCTCCCTGAATGACAAGATTCCCCAGCTCTGCTTGAGTTCCATTCCAAATCTTATCCCCCATAATAATCCCCTCAAAAGAAGCCAGTTGAAGGATAAATGCTTTCCATTTTTTACTTACTGTGTATGGTATTGGTATTTTGTTCTTCATTTGCTGGTCATATTTTACATGGCATTTAGGGCAAATAAAACAGGTATCCTTCTTCAAATTAAATCCAGAGCTTGCAGAAAGTGTGATACAATTGTCCCTGCCAAGGACCCTTGGGCAACAATAGGCACAGCAAAATACTTCACCACCATTGCCAGAAGAGCAACACCACTGGAAAAGGCAATTAGTACAGGAATTACTGCCTATAATATTTGATGGCTCCTTATCCCCCCTAGGTTGCAGTGGGAAGGGCTGCACTGGCAGACTGGCTATTTGGGGAACAGCTTGGTCATCATCTGATTCGTTGAAAGGGAACTCAAGTCTTATTATTGCTGAGGTCCTTTGTGAGTTGAAATTGAGGCAGTGCAATGGCTTTCTTGCTTGCAGTAGTAGCTGTGGTGATAGGCATTGTAGTAGACAGAGTCAAAAAGTGAGTGAGAGAAGTGAATTTGGAGTTGCAGAACAATGACAGGTTTGCAATGAGGTGGCCTCCAATGGACCACCCAAATTTCAACAACTCCACTCATTCATTCTTATTTACCTCCACCTTCCTAGTTGTAAGTTATAATATGCTGTTTTCCAAAGTCACAACCTTTTGAAAAATAAATCTTTTAAAGAGGAGAAAGCCAATCAAACATAAGAACTCATGAAATAATGCACCAATTAACATGGTTTTGAAGAGAAAGTTTGTCTACTCCCTGGAAGCTATCTTTCTGTCTATTTACATTTTTAAAATCTTTGATGTGTAGAGAGTTACAGGTGAATTGTCATTTTCAGTGACTCCAACTTGTACAATGAATATCTCCCCAACCAATGCTTGGATTGACATGGTTGTGGAGAGAAACTTGTTTTATTTTGCAAGGGCTACAAGGACCCCTACTGTGTTTTTCTGTATTTTGAAAATTCGAAGGAGCAGTACTGCCAGTACACAAAAATGCCCTCTGCATAAATAACATTACAGTGATCTGCTAAAGTCCAAAATACAGAAAAACATGGTATGGGCCCTTGTAGCCCTTGCAAAATAAAACAAGTTTCTCTCCACAACCATGTCAATCCAAGCATTGGTTGGGGAGATATTCATTGTACAAGTTGGAGTCACTGAAAATGACAATTCACCTGTAACTCTCTACACATCAAAGATTTTAAAAATGTAAATAGACAGAAAGATAGCTTCCAGGGAGTAGACAAACTTCCTCTCCAAAACCATGTCAATTGGTGCATTATTTCATGAGTTCTTATGTTTGATTGGCTTTCCCCTCTTTACAAGATTTATTTTTCAAAAGGTCGTGACTTCTGAAAACGGCAATAATATTTTATTACATCCTTTTTGTTCTTTAACGTTTGGAAATGAATCCGACTGTAAGTAATCTGACTTACCTGCACAATGTGACTGACTACTCTCACCTAGGTTCTCGCGCAACAATGTCACCAACGGCCTCACCCACACCCAAAACCACAACAGGGCCGCTGGACTGAGGACAACGACCCAACCAATGCCCCAAAGCAGACCAACACCCAGCAACAACAACCACGGCCCCACCACGCCCAACAGGGCCGCCAACAACAACGACCACCCCACCAACGCCCAACAACAACGACCAACGCCCAACACCGCATCCAACAGGGCCACCAATGCCCGATGGTGGCGAGGACGGCCCCACCAACACGCAACAGGGCTGCCAATGCCCAACAACGACGATGACGACACTCCAAGCCAAAACCACACCAACAGGGCCCCAACGACGACAGCCATCGCACCAACGCCCAACGCCGTATCCGACAGGGCCGCCAATGCAACAATGGCCCCAGCAACGCCCAACAGGGCCGCCAACGCCCAACAACGATGAAGTCGGCCCCACTATGCCAAACGGAGCCCCCAACAACGATGACAATGGCCCCAACAGGGCCGCAAACGACGACGGCAGCCCCACTAATGCCCAACCCCACACCAACAGGGCCGCCAATGACAACGGCCACCCCACAACGCCCAACGTCACATCCAACAGGGCCGCCAATGCCCAATGCCCAACGATGACGACGACGGCCCCACAACGCCCAACAGGGCTGCCAATGACGATGGCCACCCCACTAATGCCCAACCCCACACCAACAGGGCCGCCAACGACAAACAACAACAACGATGGCCCCACCATGCCTGCCAACAATGACGGCCACCCCATCAACGCCCAACGCCGCATCCAACAAGGCCGCCAACGCCCAACGGTGACGACGACGGCCCCAGCAATGCCCAACAGGACCGCCAACGCCCAACGAGGATGAGGATGGCCCCAGCAACGCCCAACAGGGCCGCCAACACCCAACGAGGACGACGACGGCCCCAGCAACGCCCAACAGGGCCGCCAACGCCCAGCAACGACGACGACGGCCCCACCAACACAATGTCCCCCTGCAGGGCCACTAACACCTCGCGAAACATGCCGCTACATCAATTGATGTGTGTGCCGGCTTCGCGAGGTATGTAGGCTGTCTGGGTGGGGGCCCCACTGGCATCAAACCGTGGCTGTAATGACGGCGGCCCCAACATCCAATGGGGGTGGCTGGCTTCTCATGGGGTATGCCGTCGTGGGTCCATACAGTGCTGGAAATCATGGGGCTATATATATCATATCTAATACATGCTTCGAGAAAAAAACTACAACTACATTACTATAGAACCCTTGAAGTCACCCACCCTGGACCCATGCCCAAGGAATAGTGGAGAGGCCATCCCCCCCACTGGTGACATGTCAAGAAATGAATGCCTGCAACTATCCACAAGCTGCACCCTCACCAGAACTTCGGTGCCCTGGCATCTAGCAGAGAAATTCGGCTCTCTCCGCCGGGGTGAGTGAAGTGGAAGTGGAAGAGCACTGAAGGCAAAACACGAAGGTTTCGGGGTTTTTAAATAAAATTGAACCATCACATGATCATAAACATGTGATTTTTGACGTGGGAATTAGCCACATCACTCAGAATTGCCAGGTCACGGGTTTGGTCTGAGTTACTCCACTAGCAATCTTGCAGAATATTTGTTTCAGCTTTCTGCCTGGTCTCTCTGATCTCTCTTACCTCACTCTCACTCTCTAATCTACTACATACTGCACAAACAATAGCCTGAGCTACTGAAGAAATTCAGGCAATACTCAAAGCTCACTATAACAAATATGTCTCTACCACAAACAATGAAAAAGAAAAAACTTTGAACATCAAAGAGTTGCACCAGCTTCAAAAGCAGAGGAAGAGAGCCAACAAAACCACTTTCACCTGATGACAATGACATTCTTGACAAGGTTTGTGCCATTTTGATAATGCTTCTTTTCATGCTGATGTATTAATCTTCAGTAGAAAATTGCCAATTGGATTAAGAATGGGTAACCATCTCAATAAAATAAGAAGAAAGTAAGAGATTTCCAGGAGTCAGAAATTCATGTTGAGAAGGATAATGGTGATTCAATGGCTAAATTCTCAAGGCATTTTTCTAAATGGAAGGATAGTGACTTTTCTGATGAGTGGTGTGAATTTGCCCAGTCATTTTGCAAAGGTATTTTATCAAGGTATTCCATGTAAGCAAACATTCAGAAAGAAGATGAAAATTCCAAGCTGTCACCCAGGGCTATCACAAATTGTGATGATGAAAAATATCCATATCTGCCTGAGAAGGGAGTTGAAGCTGATCCTGTGGTGGTGGTGTGGATGGTGATCTGTAACTTTGTCAAATTGGTTTGGGATAGGTTCTGAAAATACTGTCAGAATAATAATCTTGTTTGCAGCCTTTTATAGTGAAACTGCCACTGCACACTGGAAGGATATTGAAGAAGATCCTCACAAGTTTTTTAAGTCAAGATCTATTCCTCAGAACATGGACATCCTTATTAAGAAGCCATCACACTTTACAAACTGATGTGCTAATGGACTTTATCATTACTGGTTCACATTGCGAGAGGAAGGAAAACAACCATCACAGGTCAGACAGGAGGTGCATGCTTTAGATAAGCAGAGGTGAACTGCTATCAAGCAGAAGACAAGCAAGCCATACTTGGAGGTAGAAGATGCTGAGGAGAATGTTGAAGTATGAATATATATATATATATATATATATATATATGAATAAAAGAAAAAAATCATTGAATTGACAGCATAAATTGAACACTGATGTTACCAACATTGTCATAATTAGGAGGATAATTAGGAGGGTATACATCCTGAAAACATCAGCCAGGACCATGTGAGTTGGGCCAGGATATATCTTGATAGCACTAGCCTAGCCCATCTCAATTGGTGCAGGATATATCCTGAGAACATCAGCCTGGACCATCTTAGTTGGGCCAGGATATATCTTGACAATATCAGCCTGGACCATCCCAGCTGGCCCAGGATATATCTTGATAGCACCAGCCTAGACCATCTCAATTGGTGCAGGATATATCCTGAGAACATCAGCCTGGACCATCTCAGTGGGGCCAGGATATATCCTGTGAATATCAGCCTGGACCATGTGAGTTGGGCCAGGATATATCCTGGGAACACCAGCCTGGACCATGTGAGTTGGGCCAGGATATATCCTGAGAACATCAGCCTGGACCATGTGAGTTGGGCCAGGATATATCCTGGGAACATCAGCCTGGACCATGTCAGTTGGGCCAGGATATATCTCAGCCTGATTCAGCTATCCCCAAGCCAGTTGGGCAATCTCATTTTCAGGCATCCCAAGTCAGTTGGTAATATCTTGCTGAATGCCCTGCTCCGCTTCGGTATCCCCTGTTCGCTGGCAAGAACGTCGGAAACAAGACTAGAGGTGCGGTAGGAACCGAAGAGGGCGAGAAATTTGTCTGGTAGGTATGCGCGAGAATACCTTCTTTAATTTCATTGGCAATGTGATTATCAATGATTGCAGGGTTATCAAGTGCAGATTTATGATTAGGAGGTGAAAATACTTTAGGAATTGAGGAAGAAATGCCAATACGAAAACCGAAACATAGACCATCAGGGACATCAGAGAAGCTATCTAAAACACCGGCAGCAGAAAGAAAATTGTGCCATTTATCTGCAATCAGAGGCGTGATGATGGGAAAGTACTTAATTTTGAGGGTGGGACTGAGCATTATGCACTGTAGAGCCGCAGACCAAGCAGATGTGGGAGTACAGGCATGAATCCACAAAGGAGCATGCGGCGTGACCGTTGAAACGGAAGCAAACCCGGACGTCATCTGCTGCCTTCCAGTAGCTGTCGTTGCCCTTTGTGAGAAACCGGTGCCAAAGCTCAGAATGAAAGATCATGGGAGAGAAGGAGCCAGAGCGTTGAACAAAAGCCTGATGAATGCGAGAATCGTACAGCATGTAAAGACGAAAAAGGTCCACGAAGTCATGGTGGCTAGTAATGAAACAGATGTGTGATCGAAAGACATCAGCAATTTGAGATCTCTCAGGTACTGCTCAATAAGGCTGCACAGCCAAGGCCAGGCCTCCCAAAAATCGGACAGGGAAATATCGAGTTCACCAGCTGTATCGAGGGCAGATTGCTGGATCTGAAGATGGCCACCATCGCCAACAGCGAGAGTGTCAGCGGTAGAGGGGCAATAACGCGCCATACAACACCGAGAGTTTGAAAGGAGGTGCAAGGGGATGTGACTGTGCCATCCCAGCTCAAGAATCTTAATGATATTGGGAGGCACGAGGATGTTGTTGGGATCTAATTGTGCATTGGTGGCCACAAGGGTATGGAAACCCAGCGGTGCGCCAGGTAATAAACCTGTGGCCATGCCCAGAAGTACAAATTTGCCTGGATGCGCTGAAAAAAGCCAGAGCAGTGAGCAAAGGCTTGGAAGGAGCTTGACTGAAGTCTCGAACAGAGCTCAAAGGAGGGCAGAAGTGCGAAGTAAATATGCGAAACCCTCGAAAGGGGAAAGGGCCAGGAATAGGCCAAAGCGTGCATGAATGCACGAGGTGATGCGTGCATGAATGCATGAGGTTATCGAGAAGAGAAGGACAAGATAAGAGGGGGAAGCACTCACCCGAAGTATTGATGGCCATGTTGAAGGGTGTGCAGGGGTTCCTTGCAACCATGCAGGCGGCGACTGATGTGGGGGCAGCAGCAGGGATTTGAAGGTGCTGAAGGAGGGAAGCCGCATCAGGGACAATGCCATTCTTCATGGAATCAATAGCCATGGAGAGCACCAGGGAAAAGGCGGCCGCAATGTCCAGGTCGATGGAGCCTTGGGAGGGTGAGAGAGTGGTTCAGACCGGAGAGGCAGGTGGGTCAGGGGGCAAGCGCTGATTGGCGAAGGAGGGAGAGTGGGATGTTATGGGATGAGGGATGGAGGAGGGAGGTAGGGGAGGAGGGGAGGGGACGGTTGTGGGAAGGGAAGAGGGAAAGGCCAGGGGAAGGGAAGAGGGAAGGGTCGGGGGAAGGAAAGAGGGAAGGGTCGGGGGAAGAGAAGAGGGAAGGGTTGGGGAAGGGAAGATGGAAGGGTCAGTAGGGTGGGAGGAGCTGGAGGAGCTGTGGTGGAGGGGGCGACAAGAGCTGGAAGGAAAAGGTGTGGAACCAAAGGAAAGGAATATGAAGGAGTAAAGTGAGTGGGTCCAGAAGCAGCGGGAAGTCAGGAAGGGCCAGGCAAAGCAGAGGGCAGATTCGGATGAGGGGTCTTCCCCTTTGCTGCAGTCATTGCTGTTGTTTGAGTTAACTAACCAACAGCAAAACTGTAAAAGCACAGTGCACTTTCACCAGCAATTGTTGGGCCTTACAAGTGCTGTAAGTGGTTAAACTGAGCTGAGTAGTAAAAGATACTGGGTGACAGTTTTACCATTCCCAGCCATTGCTGCAGGGTGGGTTTCACCATGCCCAGCAGTTACTGTGGGGTGGGTTTCACCATCCCCAGCAGTTGCTGTGGGGTGGATTTGACCATCCCCAGCAGTTGCTACAGGTCTGGTTTTACCATCCCCAGCAGTTGCTGCAGGGCAGGTTTTACCATCCCCAGCAGTTGCTGCAGGGCAGGCTTCACCATGCCCAGCAGTTGCTGTGGGTCTGGTTTCACCATCCCCAGCTGTTGCTGCACACTGGTTTTACCATGCCCAACAGCTGAGGCAACCTGGGGTTTTACACATCAATGACATTTAAATCCCTTTCTTGACTTCCTTTGGCAGTGACATACTGCCATTAACAAAGAGCAGTTTGCTGACTAAATTATTTTGAATCAAAACTGCAGTTGAAGCAAGAACTCTACTACTATTGAACAATAACTATAGGGAGTTGAATAACTAGTGGTGGGAGTTGAAACCCAACATTAAACAGAACTCATCACCACAGAGTTGAATCTATTCAAAAATGTGAAACATCACTATTTCCTCCTGATGAACCAAGTTTGAGCACGTGGTCAATATAAAATATTGGATTATTACCTTTTCTTTGAAAACATATCTTTGTCAGCCAAAGTAGACGGACGTTTCAGGTTAGAAACATCCTTTGAATTCAAGACCTGGAGTGATGAGATCATGTTGTCCAACACCCATGTAACATCACCCAATGCCAAGGTAATGTCAGCATCATCAATGTTACCCTTTACTGCAGCAATAGCCCATGATAACATCAGAATAACTAGGGAAAAACCTGTTAGGGCCACCTCTGCCCGTTTGCGCCCACTGCTCGCCACCTTCAGGAATCTGGCAAGACAATATACCATCCTTGGCTTTTCGCCATTCTGGCTGAAGGACCCTCCACCACTTCCACCAAGATTGCAGAAAAGCTTCACCCTGGGTAATCTTTGGCATCGCATTGTATTTACGGCCATTCTTGAGCCAGGCATGGACCTCCTCTGGGCGGTTAACACATTCAAGCCTTCCCTGTGTTGCATTCCATGATTTTATATCAGGTAGCAGGTATGTGAAGCAGACCGATGTTGAAAAGGAAAGGGATTGCTCAAAAACTGTCAATTTCAATATCAACTCCAACCACTTCAGTGAGGATGACACGCCTTCCAAGTAGCCTGTCGCAGTCACTAGCCATGATGGCTGTAGGCCCTTATCCGAAAGCCTGTGCACCAAGCCCTCTTCAACAACACCTTGAGGTTCCATCTATGGCCAGTCAGGGGTACACCCGCAGTGCTCTGGGGCTGTACTCGGACCCGTACCCGTCACGGGTACGTACCCGAGGCCAAAAGTACGGGTATGGCACGGGTTTTGCAGGGGTACAGGAAGAAACATGCAAAATACTCCATTTTTACCTGTTTTTGGTGGTTTTTATGGTTATTGTGGACGGAATACTGGCCGGATCCCTTTAGTGTAAAGGTACACAATGTTTGGAATAGTGTGGAGAGTGTTGAGAGCATTTTTACATATTTTTACAAGCAATGATTCTCATTATATCCCTCAAAAATAGCGAAAAATACCCCAAAAATTGAGTTTTTGATGTTTCTTCTCCCAAAAAAAATACAGCCCATACCCGTGTGGGTACTGCGGGTATTCTGAGGCTGGACTCGTACCCTTAACCCGTGGTACCCGTACTCTTAACCCCTGGGGGTATTGCATACCCTTGACCTGCCCTAGTTCCATCAGCATGTTGCTAGATGAACTTGGCACAGCTTGGGAATGTAGTGGAGACTTCTCCACCTGCAGTTCATCCCAATGTAGAGATCCATATCTCTGTGAGCACGTATTCTTCTATTTTCCTTCATCCCCCTTCCCTCTGCATTCCCCTCTCTTGATTATTTTCCATTTCCTTCATACACTCCCTTTATAGATACTATACAGTACCTATAGTGTTTTGTGTACATACATGCAAACAAGTTGAGTTTTGGGTTTTCACCCCAACGACAAGAACTTGCACACCCTGAATCCGCGCCTACAAAGGCCGCATTCACCACATCTGGAGCCCACCGTGAGGATCTGTCAGCTCACTTCACTCTCCTTGTATTTCTATACCCTGTTTGCCACTTTTGGCATAATAACCCTCTTTTTTGGCTGCAAAAAAAGATTTCCTATGCCTCGTCATCACCTCGTAGCTTCAAAAGCTTCCTGAAGATGTTATCCAGCCTCCACTTGCTTATTTATAGGTTTCTCGCGCCTCCCCGATGGCAGCCGTTCCCCCTCGCAAGTCCCAGAGCCAGTGACACGTCACATGCTGACGAACCCAACTTTCATTTATTGTCAATTTTCCTCAGCTTCGTTCTCTCTTTTTCCTATGTTCTCATGTATTACATCACCATCTACTTCCATTCCTTTGTTTTCCGCCTGACTTCTGCCTCCGAAGACCCCAAAAATGACAAAAATACGCCAAGTGTAGCACAAGTATCCAAAACGAGTCGGGTTCGAGAACTAGAAGAACTACAGGTTGGATTAGGTGAAAAAGAGAAGCAAAGGGAAGGTTTTTGTGCCTGTGGACAAAAGTACGTACCAGTTAGTCGTTACAGAGGGTCCCACGCGGGAAAGCATATTCCAACCCATCAAACCCGCTGCCAACCCATTCCGGTGCCGCCAGACAATGCTTGGACACCCCCTCACGCCCCCTCTAAACTCAATGGAACTACGTACGCAGATTCGATATGCCAGATGCAGCCCACATGGCCGCTTTCTGTTGTCTCAGATTACCAACAACACGCAGTGCCCCATCATGGTGACACCCCACCCGGCACACCCACATTTGACCTCCAACGCCCCCGTTTCATGTCCTAACAGCCTCCGTTCGCCGCCAACGTCCCAGACGAGCCGTTCCCACCCCATTTCAACGAATCGGACGTGCCACGTCACCAATCACAAACCCGTGTATCCAGGCCACCAACCGCGTCACAACACGTCTACCCCCCGCGAACCACCTCGTACACGTCCGCACAGGCCCCAGCACCCCCACGCATGACGTTGTCGCTGTGGTGGACCCAGTCTGTCAAGTCCCAGGCCCTACAACATCAGAAACGCGACCCCGAGCCTCCCGCATCTCCCGGCCTCGTACCATGTCACAGAACGTCCCTGACGTGCTCGTACACCCCCCTTTCACCTTCAGTGCCCCTAATGAGCCGTTCCCGCACCGTTGGGATGATGCGGCCGCTGGTCGTGCCAACCCGCCTCATGCCACCAGCAAGTCGACACCCGCAGCCCCTCCCACCTTCGTTGGACTACCTGCCACTGCGTACGGCCTCCCAGAGCTCCCCACCGTCCTTCGCAAGCCCTCACGAGCCGCCTCTGCCATTATCGAGACCCCACTCGCATGCCACGTCACTCCACCTCACGGACCTGCCTATTCGACATCCCCAGCCTCGCCTCACTTCATTGGACCGCCCGCCACCTCATACCACATCCCAGCACCCTCCATTGCCACTCGCGAGTCTGTGCAAGCCATCCCCACTGCGTTCGAGCTCCCCACGCCATGCCACGTCACTTCGCCATATGCACATGCATATTCGACGTCACCAGCCTCGCCCCCCTTTGTTGGACATCCTGCCACCTCGTACAACTTTCCAGCACCTTACGGCATCCCTCGTGAGTCCATGCAAGCCGTCCCCACCATTATCGACGCCTCAAGCGCATACCACACCATCCCATTTCGTGACCCCGCGTACTCGACGTCCCTGGGCTCTTCCACCTCAGTTGGGCTACCCATGCCTATGTACTGCGTACCAGAGCACCACAGGTCCCGTCGCGAGCCCACACAGGCCATCCCCACCGTTATCAAGTCCCCAACCACGTCCCACGTCACCCGGCCTCGCAACCATGTTTACTCAACATCCCCGGCCCCTCACATGTCCAGTCAACCATCCAACACCCTGGACAGCCTCCCGTTTGCCTCAAACGCCCCGAATGAATCGATCCCGTGCGTTTACAGCAACTCAGCCACCTCCCATGTCACCCGGCCTCGCGACCTCGGATATTCGACATCCCCGGCTATCCACATGTCCAACAGACCACCCACGACCTTGTACCGCATCTCAGACCCCCACACGACCAGTCCCGAGCCAATACAGGCCACACCTGCCGTTATCGAAGCCCCAACGCCATCCCACGCCAACCCGCCTCGTGCCTCCACCAACTCGACATACCCAACCTCTAGCGCTGGAGAGGTCCCGAGGGACCTCTCCGGGGCTCACGCAGGACTCGATGGAAAAGGTCTGAATGGATGGGAAGATGAACTGACTACCACATCTGGAAGTGCTACTGACTAAGGATCTGGTCACGTGATCTGTCAGGCACAACCACTACAAGTGCCCCCCTTCTCTGTAGCAACGCCCTCATCGCTAGCAGAAAACCAAAAAACAAGACTGAACTGACCAAAAAAGCTCTCCAAAATCTCTCAACATCACTCTCCAGTCACGACTCCCAGTCCTCCATCACATGGAGCGGGACCCTATCGTCCATCGAAGATCGGTGGTGGCAGATGACCAAACTAGACTCTCTCTCTCAGCTCTCCAAAACTCCTCAGTCACGACTCCCAGTCCTCCATCTCATGGAGCGGGACCATATCGTCCATTGAAAAACAGTGGTGGTAGATGACCAAACTGATCCATAATCATAATGCAGGTTCTTGGTTCTCATATCGCAGGTTCTCGGTTCTCTCGGTTCTCGTATCGCAGGTTCTCGGTTCGCAGTTCTTGGTCGGTGCTTGTTTGGTTCTGGTGACTCGTTGGGTAACTCGGTTGGGTAGCATCTGGTATCCAGGTGACAGATCAAGGGCATAGAAAAATAATGAAACTGAATTGTGGGGGAAACAGAGACAGAGACAGGGGAAACGAGGGAAAGGAAACTGAGGGAAAGGAAATAGAGAGGAAGGAAACAGAGAGGAAAGGAACCGAGGACAGGAAACAGAGAAGGAAATAGAGGGGGAGGAAATAGAGATTGAAGAAAGAATATGTACTAGGGCGCTAGAGCTGGCGCCGGCATCGAGGGATCTCTTCGCGTGGGGCTCTGGAAGGTGTTGGTGGGGTCGCGAGGGGTCGGGAACGAGGTCGGGGGTCCTAACGAACGTGCGCGAGTGGGGTGGGGTTGCCGGAGTAGGCAGTCGCAGGGTGGTGACATGAGACGGCGTTGGGGTCCAAACACGGTGGGGATGGCTCGTTCGGGGCGTTGATGAGACGTAGGGTGTTCTGGGGTGATAAACGGGTCGGGCGTGAGCTTGACGAGTGGGCATGGGGCC
This sequence comes from Hygrocybe punicea, assembly GCA_963556145.1. Classification (NCBI taxonomy): domain Eukaryota; kingdom Fungi; phylum Basidiomycota; class Agaricomycetes; order Agaricales; family Hygrophoraceae; genus Hygrocybe; species Hygrocybe punicea. The sequence continues at coordinate 288,259 of OY744468.1, read as the reverse complement.
GCGTAAGTCGACGCAGTGGGGAGTGTGGTGCTGGTCCACCAAAGACGGCGGTGGGGCTCGTTTGAGGCAGCGTGGGGCGGATGGGGGTTCTTCAACGTCGAGAGTGGGCGCGGGGGACATAACGGGTGTGCGTGGGGCCGGGATGGTGAGAAACGCAGTCGCAATGTTGGGGTGACGTGGCGGGGTCACCAAGAAGGGCGGGGCGGTCTCGTTTGGGGTAACGGAGCGCGACAGGGGGCTCTGGCATGTGGGACGTGGGTGCTGGGGGTTGGATGAGCATGGGTTGGGGTGGGGATCCACGGGAAACGGGGACACGGGATGTCGACGTGGTGGTGACGTGGAGTATGGCCGGGGTGTCTGAAAACGACGGTGCTGGCTCGTTTGGTGCAACGAACGGGAACGGGGGGTCCTGGCCGGTGGAACGAGGGCACGGGAGGTCGAATGGGGCCATGTGGGGCTTGAGATAACGAAAATATGGGGGTCCAACACGGGGGCGCGACGGATCCGTGGTGTGACCAAAAAGGTCTGCGACCGTGGATTCGGGGTGGCGTAGGGGAGCGCGCAGCTCCGGTACGTCAAACGAGGGTCCATGGGGTCGGATGAGCCTCCCTGGGGCTAGGAATGACGAAAGAAAACAACAATGAAATGAAAAAATGGGGGGGTCACGAATGTGACGTGGCCTGCCGCTTGGGTGTTGAGAAGGGTCGCGGGTGCGTTTTTGGGTCAACGCGGGGCGACGCGGGGCCCTATTGAGCTGAACATGAGTGCCGGGGGGTAACTGGAGTGTTGTATGGCCGTGGATGAAGGGAAAATCCGCGGTTGCGCAGCAGTGGGTGGTGAGGCCGAAAAGAGTCGTCTCGCGAGAAAAAAAACGTCAGGAGTGAGAAACCGAGGGAAAAAGAGGTGCGTGGGTCAAAAAACACTCTCATCACCACGTTGGAGAGGTCCCAAGGGACCTCTCCAGGGCTCACGCAGGACTCGATGGAAAAGGTCTGAATGGATGGGAAGATGAACTGACTACCACATCTGGAAGTGCTACTGACTAAGGATCTGGTCACGTGATCTGTCAGGCACAACCACTACAGTGCCTTCATTGGACCAACCCCCACCTCGCTCGACCTTCCAGGGAACCATACTGCTGTCCAGGACCACGTACAAGCCGCCCCCACTGTTATCGAGACCTCACCACTGTGCCCCACTTCAACCTCCGCATTCCACCAGCCACGACCAACGACGACCATGCACACCAGCCCCCACACCTTCATTCATGCCCCCATGCCTCAGTACGCACCTCTCCAGTCCCAAACAAAGTCCCCACACCTGACATCAACCTCGCCTTCATCCATTGGACACGTAGAGTGTCCTCGAGCGGATCGCAGGGCTCGGAAGCTAAGGCTAAATCTAGAATCTCCACTGACTACCAAACAAGGCTATCTACTGCATCAAACTGTGGGAAGGTCACGTGATCTACCTAGATCTACTACTCCACCGTCCGCCCCCGATACCCATCTTCTCGGAGCCCTGTGTGGCCAGAAGATTCACTGAGCACCACCATTTCTATCATTTCACAACCATTACCGACCGACCGCAACTACATCCATCCTCTCGGAGCCCCGTGTGGCCAGAGGATCACCCGAACAACATCGCCCCTGCCTCCCCAGTCCCCATCCTCAATACCCAACGAGCCGATATTTGTAGGATATCATGGTGTCCAACCGACATCACCTCCGCCTTCATCACCTCCGACCCCAATACCCGTCTCTATCTTAGTCGAGGCACTTCTCAGGCTCAAGCCCAACGAGTCCCCTTTCACCAACAAAGTACCGCCAGAAACATCAATCGTTACCAACCTAGTTATGTTCGCCATCAGGGCCACCCAGAAGCTAGAGCAGGAGAGGTTAGAGAGGTTAGAGAACTTGGAGAAAAGATTTTTGGTTTGAGAATCTGTTGCTTCTTTTTATTTCGAGTATTTTCCCACCCACTTCCGTTCCCTCCCCTTTTTTTTATTTCTTTATTATCCTTGTGTTTATGACTGAGGGCAGTCATTATTAGAGTCCCCTGTGGATGTAGAGATCCATATCTCTGTGAGCACGTATTCTTCTATTTTCCTTCATCCCCCTTCCCTCTGCATTCCCCTCTCTTGATTATTTTCCATTTCCTTCATACACTCCCTTTATAGATACTATACAGTACCTATAGTGTTTTGTGTACATACATGCAAACAAGTTGAGTTTTGGGTTTTCACCCCAATGACAAGAACTTGCACACCCCAAATCCACGCCTACAAAGGCCGCGTTCACCACACCGAGTAACCATGACATTGTCTGTTGTTGCACCACTCAGGCTGCCGCTATCATCATGGATTGTGCTGATGTGAAATGCATTTTGTTCAGTGAGAAGCATTGCAATGGAGTGAGCCACTTACATTGCAGATTTTTCCTTACTCAATTCCTTCTGCTTCCTTTCAAGGCGAGTGTTCCACTCTTTGTTCACCTTTTCAAGGAGCGTCTTGTTCCTCGTAATATTCCTCTCCCTTTCTAGTTCGTATTGAGACTTGCCACCAGCCTTCTCTTGTTTGAGCTCTCTCCTGTTGGTCTTCATTGAACTCACATTGCCTATGTCAATGCCATCTCCTGCAGCCATGTTTTCTTGGTTGAACGAATGAATGCCTGAATTGGGAGTACCCGAATAAGAGATGTTGGAAACTTCTTCATCCACCACTGCACCAAGGGTACCTGGGAGCATATGCGACTCACAGGTCCTTGCAGCTATCAGATGGTCAGGTCATTGTGCTTCAAAGCCAGGATCGCAGACTCACGGAAGATTTTGTTGAGATGAGTGATGAAAGGCAACTCCACGTGTTCATGCCAACCTGCATACACCTTGGCAAAATCTGATCCCAGAGGCATTTTTCCACAATGAAAGCTAATTGAACACAAGGACAGTCCTATGTGAGTGCAACAGGGATACCGTTGGTTCAATGCACTTACCTCAGTAAGACTATCTGGCCCCCTCGCTTGGGCTCAGGTCCACCCAACAACACGGTCCCAACCAATCCAGTCTCCACCTCTAGTTGTTCCAGCATATGTGTCATTGACAATGCAAGACAATTCTGAGCCCTACCAGGCAGGTTTCCTTAGGTCACGGTCTCTGTGACTTGGCATTGTGTGAAACGCTTACTTTTGATATGCCACAGCCTTTGCAACATCAACTTTGGCCTGTTCTATCTCCTCTCCATCTAGCTCTTCCTCACCAAACCTCTCTTCATGGCACCTTTCAACCTTGGCTTTGATCTCCGCAGATTCTTGCTCAAAGAGAGTTTTGATGATCTTGTTGTGAAACTTGAGGGTGGGACTAGTGTGCGTCGCCTCTTCTGGGTGAGTTATCAAATGGTCTGCCCATCGATTAGCAATCTCTTCTTTCAGTTTTTTTTGTAGTAGAGCTGAGAGTAAACCTGCATAGCCTGAAGACATTTAGTCTTTTTCCCCTTCAGGTCAAGAATCTTCCTGCGGGGTTCTGAGTTTGCGCCTGCATTTGATCCACGTGTATGATTGTTGTACCATTGTTTAATATGCTGGGAAAGCTATAAGTAAGTAAATCCCCATTCAAAGGTTGCATTTCCTAACCATTTTCCTAGCCTGCACTTCATCGGTCATGGTGGACATGCTGCTTTCATTTTCCACAGCCGCAGGATTACTCTCAGCCGATGCAACCACAGGACTACCTGCACCCAACGCGACTGCACCCAGCGTGGTTTCTGGCCAGCATGAAAACCAACCTTCCCACAGCTGAGGCCAAAACGCTGATAAACCTCAAGGCCTGCATGCTTGTGCAGCAAAATACATTGGTACCTGGTTGCGCAGCCATGTGTCTTGCTCAATGGTAGCCCATCCCTTCCATCCACCCTTACTTTTCTCAGTCTTCGCTTGCTGATCAGTTGCGATGCCATCCTTTATTTGGTCCATTGTCTGGGGGAGACGAGGTGTGATGGCAAAGGATGAGTGATGTTGTGCCTGTCTTTTTGTTTATATCAATAAACAGTCTTCAGCAGCCCAATTTGTTTTAGTATGATGCATTACAAAACAGGATTTTTGGTCCTTAATAACGCTTGGTGATGTGCCAAATGTGTAGTCAGTGTTAATAAAACTCAATTTCGGCTCCATTTTATTGCCATATCTCACTAAGCCTTCACCCATTAGGAATCCAAATCATAGATCTTAAGAGCACAGCACGGAACCATTTTAACTGTCCATTGCTCATGCTTGCCATGGCTGACCGCAAGCTCAATTTATTTACCATCCCGCTGTCATTTTCAAACTTTTCACATAAAATTATTTATTTTGCTACACATACTATACATAGGATGATATACATGAAAATACACAAAGAAAAGAAAGAGAAAAGGGGCAGGGAATACGCCACCAAATGGGCGAGTGTGTACCTTAGCAGAGGCATCGCACTGGTTCAATTGTAGATGAGGAAGAGTGCCGGAGGGTGACTGGAGGGAGGGAAGGACCGGGGGCAGCGAAGGGCAACCACAGCGGAGGGAGGCAGTGTGATGGCATGCAGCGAGGAAATGAGATTGGTGACAGCTGAAGTAAAGGACAGAGTAGGGAATGGTTCCAACCTCAAATGAATGGTGGGAAGTGGTCAGTAAGTGGGGAAAAGAGTAGGAGGGGGCGGGCACTCATCTGCGCAATTGGGACCTCCCAAGGCCCTTCATGCATTTCAGCACCGATATCAATGGTTGGGACGTCACCCTGGATGTCACCAATGTCCCTGCCATCCATTTTGCTCCTGATAGGTCCCCGCCATTGAGGTATGTGTGGACACTAGCGGCAGTGGTTATGGTTGTGGTACCTCGACGACAACAACGCCGTCTGCAGTTACATCACCATGGACAATCTTCCACATCTCTCTCGTCATCTTCGTTACCATGTGCCTGATCCGCTGCTGCTCGTTCCAATGTTTGAGGCCATTGGTTGCAAACAGTCGGGGGCCCTGCTACTCGGTTTTTGGGGCATCCAGGGGTGGCGGTGTCAGAGCAAATCGTCGTAGCCATAGCAATCCTCGTTTCTATGATTGCTGAGGTGGTTGGGAGTGGGAATGTGGCAGGAGGCAAGTTGGGAGTCGTTAAAGTGCTATTATGATAGACTGGAAATGTGGCTGGCCAAATGAGTGAACTTTAACTCCATCACATGGTTTCACACCTCAGTTGACCACAGCGCCCACTCTCCATCGTTCCAACAATGACAGAAACGAGCACAGCTTGTAACAGCTTCAAGTTCAAAACTCAATGCCCATAGCCAAAAAAAAGAAGTCCTCGATCTCTGCCAGGATTTCTTGCCCCCCTGGCAGATCACCTTACTGTGACTTGCACTGTCAAGGTTCATCGAAATGCCAATGGTTGGCTTGGTGCCTTAACATCACATACATTATCAGAAGATCAGATGCCCTTCATTCCACCACTCTCTCCTTCGCCTAATTCTGGAACCGATGCACAGAACCCCAATATTTTCAAAGACTTACAGATGCCCGGGGAAGTATAAAATGATGATTATTGCGAGAAAGCCAAGAGAGCACCAGTGAGTCTACCCTATATGCTAAGGACTTACTAAATGTCCTCTTCTAGTATCGCCTGATTGCAGAGTGGCTTCCATATCGACAAGTGTACCTTGATGAGATGCTTCATCATGAAGGACGTGAAGGCCTTGGGTCAATCACCTGTGAAGGTGTTCAGGATTGTGCAGGCACAGCAGATTACACATGTCATGATTGTGTCTATCACCGGCATCACTGTCAAAACTGCCTTGTTGACCAACATGTCCATTTGCCATTTCATCGCATTCATGTAAGTTGTGCTTGACCCTTCATTATATTTTGTTAGATTATGGTCTGCAGCACTGGACAGGATCTTTCTATGAAGATGCCACCCTCCAACAACTTGGCTTAGTCATTCAGCTTGGGCATAATGGATCACGTTGCCCCAGCCCTAGCCCACTACAGTCAAACTTTGTGGTCATGGATATTTCTGGGCTCCACACCATTAATTTGAGGTACTGCAAGTGTCATCACTTGTCTAGAGGCTCATGCAGCCATATACAACTCCTCCAGTTTCATTTATTCCCTGCTACCATCGTGCACCCACAGACCGCCTTTACATTTGATGTACTCAACACCTTCCATCTGTTAACACTTCAGGGAAAATTTTCTGCATATGACTTCTACAATGCAGTCGCACGTAAGACAAATAACACTGGTCTCTTGAAGTTGAAGGTGAGTATTCTCATCGGAGCATAATAACCCTGTATGGCTCAATTGAGTCTATTGTTAGAATCGTTATCTGCAATTATTGATTGTGATCCACATCTGGCATCACCTCAAAGCTCTGAAACGAGCTGGTCAAGGACATGACCCAGCTGGTGCTGCTGCGACAAATCCTGGAGAATGTGCAGTGGAATGTCCCACTTGTCCCTATCCTGGACGCAACCTTCCACCTGACTGGGAGGCTGCACCAGCCAATCAAAAGTACGTTGTATTTAGTCTTGATTTCATTTTCTGACTCATTCTTTCAGGTGGTTGTACCATCTTGGTCTTACTGTTGATGCAAACTTTCATCTTAAGAACAAGGATCGTGGAGTCAAGAATGATCCTCCCCTTGGTGATGACTGGGGTTATTTGGTCCCTGAAGAACCTTACCAGGAGTATCTGGAGAAGTACAGTCACCTTGCTGAGGTAATAAGATTGAAACATCTAAGCTTGCATGCTCAACTGGCACCCTCCAATAGCCCAATCTTTGCAATTCTGATTTACATGTGGTTGATCATGCCAATACCCAGTTCTCACAAGGGTATGCCATGACTGGAGTTGGTGGTGTCCTTTGTGCCCAACATGGCCTTCTTCGGAAAAACGGGATGGGAAATTTACAGAAAGGAGAACGGTTTGTTTTATTTGATTGTGTTTTGGCCTAAGCTAATTGCCAGGAATCCCAAGATATGCCAACATGGACTTCATCCTCTTCTTCACGCTAATTGGAGTGCTCAATATATGGCTCCTTTTTTCATATGATATTGCCTGCCAGTGGTATCACAACCTCACCAAGCAAATGTCTCAATTGCTGGCAGCAATGTGCATAGCTCGGGAAACACTGGAGTCAACTATATTTGTGATCCCTAAATTTCACATTTACGCTCATGGCCTTCTGTGTCAGACACGTTTCTCACTCAACTTCCTCCCATATATGGCTTGGACAAATGGAGAGGAGCCAGAGCGCTGGTGGGCACATATTAATCCCATCAGCATGAGCACCAAAGAAATGAGACCAGGGGCACAGCTTAATACAATTGATGATCACACGAGGGCTTGGAATTGGCATAAGATCATAGGCCTAGGTATGTGCCTTCAGTGATAAAATTTGTCAACCATGACTTAGTCATCAAGGCACAAGTCTACTCGCCCAGCTTAAAACTGCGATTACAATGTCAAAGAAGCACCAAGAGTGACATGAAGAATTCAATGCAACATTCCCCCCCCATGTCACGGATAAGTGGGAGCAAATGGTCAAATGCTGGAATGCTGATCCAACAGTGCCAAATCCCTATGTGGAGCCAATCACAAGTAAGTTCCGTTCCTGGGATAAGCCACCGTTGATTGATTCGGGTATCCAGGCACATCAATGACAACTCTCCAGCTTGAGTTAGCTAAGGAAGAGGCTGCAGCGGTTCAAGCAGAAGGGTGGCCACATGAAACATTGCCAGCTGCATTCCTGCAGATTGGCCTAGACTTAGAAGATCAGCAGTGAGTGATTTAATTTTGTTCAATTCCAACTAACGTTCCATTTAGAAGGACCCTTGCCTGACAAGCAAAGGGCAAGACGACTACAAATGAGGAAGCCAACTTGGAGGAGAAATGCAATGTCTTACAGCGTCGCATCAATGGGTGGATTGAGGTCAGAAACGTATACATGCCGGTGCTCTCACCAGATGCGCACAATGACCTTCGGCAGCAATCATCCACACACCCTGAGCTCACCCCACTGAAACTCCCTTTAGCCTTGCAGCCTGCCCATCGGTCTTCATGCTTTCCAGGACTAGGAGATATAGAAAAATGTCTCCGGCACGCACAAGCGGAAGATGCATTGTCTGACATACAACGTCAACTCTGTATCGAGATGGGGTTGGGCCATTACAAGACAAAGCAGGTTGGACCAAGCCAACGATCATCAACAAGGGCACGTGCTCTGATCAACCGTTTCAGAGAAAAAATGTTAAGCAGTGCAGAATGTTATTGGGCAGCTCACTTGGCCTTGGTTTCATTGGATCCCTTTTGTGATATACAAAGTCGTTTATGGCCACTGAAAGATGAGGACCTCAGAGGGCCAGGGAAAGGTGAAGATGAAGCTGAAGGCACTCGAGAATTATTGTGGATCTGGCATGCTGAGCGCCAGAGTGGGGTCTCAAGTATTACATCGCAAGAAGTGAGTCAGTTGACGGATGCTGAGCTTACTGATTGTATGTGGAATTTTTATCCTTTCACAATGAACTTTGACTTCTCATTATATTTAGGTCTTTGCTGTGAGTGGGCAAAGTCAAAGGCCCATGCCAGCTGATGGAGTGAAGAAGTCACATTGTTGGTGGAGGAAATGCGACGGTCCATTGTGTTCCTGGATTAGAAGGCTAGGTGGTGGATACAACAAGGTATGAAACGCACAGGTCTTTCTGCAGATTTAGCAGATGGAGTGTTGGCCTATGTGGCCAAGCAGGCACACATCAACCAGAGCTTGGCAAGTGCATTTGCAATACAGTGGTATCCGGTGATGATGGCAAATGGCTTAACTGTTGAATGGCCAGATTCATTTATTCCTACATCCACTGTAAATGTTACTGATGAGCTTAATTACTCTGATATTGATAGCAATTGATGTTTTTGATGCTGATGTTATGGTGGCTTTTCCTGCATATCCACATTGGGTTGGAGTAATGATTGACACTTCGCTTTCTTACTGTTCAGGATATTCAAAACAGTGCTAACACATTTCTGTGGAGGACACCTGCAATATATAGCATCATCACTGGTTTTGCTGAACTATTGAGTTGCAATGTGAGTTGCATAAAGAAGAACTCCAAGTGTGGGGATATAGTAAATCTGGAAAATAATGCACCAAGAAAATGGTAAAGTAGTTATCTAATGTAACCAACCAAAGTGACCTGGCTAACCGATGGTGCAACAAGTACTAGTAAAACAATTGCCAACAAGTGTTGGGCATGGTAAAACCAGTGCACAGCAATGGCGGGGCAGAGCAACTGCTGAAACCCACCCCACAGCAATGGTGAAACTTGCCCTGCAGCAACTGCTGGGCATGGTGAGGCCTGCCCTGCAGCAACTGCTAGGCATGGTGAGGCCTGCCCTGTAGCAACTGCTGGGCATGGTGAAACCTGCCCCACAGCAACTGCTGGGGATGGTGAAACCTGCCCCACGGCAACTACCAGGGATGGTGAAATCCACCCCACAGCAACTGCTGAGCATGGTAAAACCAGACCCGCAGCAACTGCTGGGCATGGTGAAACTGGCTGTGCAGCACCTGCTGGGGATGGTGAAACCTGCCCTGCAGCAACTGCTGGTGACAGTGAAACCCACCCCACAGCAACTGCTGGGCATGGTGAAACCAGACCCACAGCAACTGCTGGGCATGGTGAAACTGTCACCCAGTATCTTTCACTACAGAGCTCAGTTAACTACTTACAGCACTTGCAAGGCCCAGCAATTGCTGGTGAAAGTGCATTGTGCTTTTACAGTATTACTGTTGGTTTAGTTAACTAAAACAGCTGTATGTATTGTTTGCTGCACGTGTTGTCCTGGTGCTAGGGATCGCTGGTCTGGCAGGGGCTTTGCATTGTCGTTTGGCCAGCGGAGCACTGGGAGCCAGGAGTGTTTCTTCCTCAATGGGGTTGAGAACAAGTGGCCAACGTCAAGATGGAGATGGAGGCAAATTGGTGAGGATCTGATCAATGATGCCTAGATCGAGGTCATCTACCGGTATGGCTGGGGAGGAAGGCCTATCCACGACAGATGGAGAGGAGGGGTGAGTAGCAGACCAGAGCGTAGCGGTCGGGAGGGTGGTGGAAGAAAGGAGAGAAAGAGGGCAAAGGTCGGAGGCAGGAACTGGAACCAACATGAGGCAGAGGGCAGGTGGGAACAGCGAGGGGAGCAAGGCAGAATCCGAGAGATAGAGATCTGAGGACGAGTGAGGTGCGTTGTGATGGTGCCTGATCTGGGGATCAGAAAGGAAACCAGATCAGGAGCTGCCCTTATATAGGCAGCCCGCGGAGTCTAAAGGTCACGTCACGACACGAGTCTGTGCACTCGAACTGGACCCAACTGAACTTTCCCAACACTAGGCAGGACAAAGTAACTGAAATAACTGTCAAGACATGGAATATACATATTTATTTATCATAAAGACCACTCATATATTATGTTTGAGGGACAACTGATTGAGGAATCAGGGAGATAGTCCATTTGTCGTGGTTACTTATGTCATCCAGTAAAAACTCTTTTTTGTAATCACTCTTTTCCTGTGCTAGGGTAAACAAATTCCTTCCACAGATCTTCTCAGAATAGGAATTTACACTTTTCTGTGTAGCCAAATTTTCCAATGAGCATTATTGAAAGAGTAGCTACACTTTTATTGCACTTTGCCTGCCAAGCATGACAACATGAGTCACATGGCAGATGGTAAATATGAGTGAGCCCTATCTTAGACATCCAGAGTTCGCTCAATAAGGCAGCTGTGGTCTAGGATGAAGTATGTTCTAATGGAGCAAAACTGTTTTGCTCAAAGTTTTACTTTAGCAACAACCAAAGATCTCAGATTGAAGAGGTAATTACATCATCATCACGGCGATGACGTCATCAGCATTGGTCAGCTGACAACGATACGTCATATTTTGATGTCGGCGCGACTCGGCTTCTAAATGAAATAGAGCGTGCGAAAGTGACGTAGTAACCGGGATGGCCCGGCCGCAGACATCAAAGTGATTTCGTTACGGAAAACAGGTGTATTTTCTCGTCATCACACCGCTGTCCTCGATTAAGTTCGCAATGGGTGGAGACCACAGGTGTTCCGTCTGTCAGGCAACGTTTACTCGTCCTCAACATGTTGCCCGCCATATGCGATCGCGTAAGTCCCCGCTTCAAGTTGAAACCTTGATACTCCACTCACCCGCAATCTGGGCTCTGCTCTCCACATTCCGCGAATTTCTCCATAGACACTGGTGATCGCCCTTATAAATGTCAGCATTGTGGTGACCAATTCGCTCGGAGGTCTGTTTCCCTCTCGCACTCTTTTTTTTTCTTTCTTTTTCATCTTGGTCACATCTTTCACAGTGATTTGCTCTCGAGACATGTCAACAAATGCCATCCAAACGAAAAATCCCCCCCGACGGCCGGAAACACTCGCCGAAAAGGTTCGTCTTCCGTATCTCGTGCCACGACCTCCAAGCAAGCCTGCGATCAGTGTGTGCAGTCCAGCCTCCCTTGCGATGGCTGCAACCCTTGCTGTACGTACCCGGTGACAACCTCTCATATTACTCATTCTTATCTCCTCCTGCGCAGCGAAATGTGTTCAGAAGAAATGCCGATGCACATTTGTAAAATTCCATCGCCAAACTGCCCCCGTGGGTCCCGGTCATAATCCGAGGCCGTCTCCGTCTTCTTCTCAAATATCGATGTACCCGCAAGGACACGACTACACTACCGATCCGTCTTTTGGTGTGCCTTCCATGGCAGAGGGTCTATATTATCAAAAGTTTGACTTTCCTGATGCCCATCTCGGGACCGACCAGCATGACGCTACCTTATCCAACCCAACGTCGGACTCTGCCAAGTACCGGGCACAGGAGGAGTTCATCCGACGTGGTGGAATGGCCTTATCCGAAAACGCCGCTCAAATGTCGGGTCCGCCCCTCTACATCGATCCTCAGGCAATACCTCCGTGGGAAGATTGGTCTCTGAATACACTAGAAGCATTTAACCCTGTTCCAAGCAACAACCACAACGCTGTCACCGCCAGATACTCGTTGGACGAGAACGCTCAGCTTGCATTCTCCCGCTTGTTCACCCCAGACGACGCTACGTTTTCCAGGCAAAGTACTCTATCTCAACCCACAGGATATCCCATACGCAGCATTAACGATAATTTTCGGAACCGAGGAATCAGTCTTCATGGCCACATTCGACGAGGGTCGTATGACGTTAGCAGTGATGGCTCCCATCCCTCCTCGGCGGCATCATCATCTGTACATCTCCCATTAGAAGTGTCTCAGCAGCAGATGTCCTACCAGGCATGTAATGTCCGTACGCATCCCGCAACGATTAGCTGATATTTGGTCCAGGACATGACTCACGACATCGCTGCCCTGCGAGGTCAGGTGAACTATTCTCCCGTTGTGCAATCACAGGCTCATTCGTCGAATATGAACAATCGGCCACCTCCACTGGCTGCTCCCGAAGTCTTCTCTTCCGCATTTGGGCTCATGTCGTTGGATGATCCCAACGTGCTCGCAGGTCTGGCCAATGACGGCGTGCCATTCTTTTCAGGAGGAGGTATTTTATATCCCGATAACCCAAGTGCAACCCCGATACCCCCAAAGAACGCATCTTGCCCTCAACGTAGCAACAACGCCGAAGGTCACACCCAATCGTTAGTACCGACTCCGGGAACTTCGCGCGAGACGGAGACGCGTGAACTGCGCGAGTTTTGGAGAGCCTACATGCGCACTCCTTTGAGTGGATCTGGTGCACCTCCACTTGAAGCAGCACATACTGCAACACAGAGTCACACACCATCATCTACCGGCGCACGGCGTGTACGCGTTTCTTCCCTTCCCAGCGTCAAAACTCCCACCGTGGAGAGTGAACAACCTCACTTCGAGGGCATCGACACAAACGTGACGTCCTCTGTCCGAACCACTCTCAATGGCACCGGTGATGACCTCCGCTCATACGAGGCCGCTGTACTTGCTCGTAAAGCACCCACGAACCTCAACCTCGTTCCGAGAAGATGTCGTGGCGAGTCTAGCATCAATTCGCAAGTCTCTACTCGCCCTCCCGACCGTCAAAGCATCTTTCCACCGACAACCTTGAGAGAGAACGCCAGATTCGACTTCAATGAGACCAGTTCCAGTCCGTCGGTCTCATCGCTAGCCAATGCCCTTGAAAAATCAGAAACAAGGAGTTCGCGAGTGTTTGCCGCCGATCATCTAACGAAAGAGGACCCTTCTTCACGCCACTTGTGCATTACGAAGGAGGGCTTGGCTCCTCCGAAGGATCTGTTGAGGCCCTCTTTCAAGAGGCTCCCATCGCAGACCCTCGGTCCGGCAACGTCGAAGCGACCGCAATTGTCGCCTGATAGCGACAAGGGTGTCCAGGACGAAGAGGGAGACATGAACATGCCCATGAGGAGTGGCGGAGATGGAAATCCTGGAAATATCAGCAAGACCCTCGGTGGCTATAACGGGACGACACCTGCTCACTTGGGCCGTCCCATCATCAACCTCCCAGGCCGTCGGCGGCGAATGAGCGCACCAACAATTGCTCCACCGCTTGTGCCGGTCGGTGAGGTGGGCGACACTCGCGGTGTCAATTGAAGGCTAGTTTATTCGAGTCCTGACCCTTACACTTTGAGGCAGGCCTTAATCTTGGTATTAGCTACGTACTCTGTAACTATTTATTTTTACCAGAATGCTGATAAGATCATTAAGATGTAGTACATACGATTGGGGATGGACGTGCATGGTCCGCTTACAAATGACTATTGAAAACAACTTTTTGAGTCCTCATGCAATCAGATTCATTTAAGTAACCTTGTCCACAGCACTGGTTTGAGACTTGACCGTGGTTGACAAGCTCCTGTGAAAATTGAACGAAAAATTTAAAAAAATAGCAAAGACGGCCAATACATACACTTCATCAATCGGGACCCACTTGCGTGCACTGAACCTCATCTTGGTGCTGATGCCAGCCACGGCAGCAAGGATGCCCACCTCCACGGCATCCAATACGACTTTGGTTATGAAAGTCCCAATATTCCCGACAAATACGACATCGCCCCAATTTGGCACAAATGCGACATCGTCTACATGTGACGCCCATACCACGATATAGGCCACGATGATGCCGATAGGCAACAACCAGAAGAAAGCCAAGAGATAAGCGCAGACGAGACTTGCGATAGCCGAGGTTGGATATGGCCGGTCTTGCGTGAGCTCGGAATCGTGGGCTCGTCTAGTACGGCGGTGTAGGATAAGGATCGTGATGTGGTATGAAGCTGTCAGGATAGGAATCGCGATGTTCATCCACAAAGAGACGGCGCCCAGGTCCAACATCGCCAACGTGAATACGATGAATGAGATGACCAAGGATACACGTGTGAGAATGAGGATTGTTTTCAGGCGGTTATGTGGGGCCATGATTTGGGATGTGATACTCGGGTGTTTTTTTTTTGATGCCTCTATATAACGGTGGTAGTGTCACGTATGGCTGTGCAATATATGATATCAGGACTAGTACGACCGTGCTCCACCGCTCACGGCGACTTGGGGCCGAGCTTGAAACGCACTCTTTTTGCAAATAGAGAACGTACTGAGAACGCACTGCCCGAAAGTCTTGAAGTCACAGAACAGTAGCGAGACTTGCTATGAACATGAAGCAATTTCAATATGAAAATATTGAGGGACGTTCATAATCCTCACATTGAGTGCCTCCTTCTGGCGCTGAACCGGTCACTGTATCAAAGGCGGCGGCTAATGCGACTCCCCCAGAAGATTGACTCCAGCCTTCCCCCGTGTACCACAAAAATAGCCGAGGGATGGGCACGGAAGACCGTCCTGTTGAGAGAGAGACGTGTTGCAGGTGCGGCACCTTTTGATATGTCCATGTGACGGTTTACCCTCAGTAAAAACGAATATTCAAGTGAAGTCATGTGAAATCAGGTCAAAGTCGACCCATGGTCAATTATAGTCAACTTGTAGTCTGCAAAACGTCAAAGTTTGTTACATTCAGGTACCGCAACTATTTCCCATCAAAATTAGTCAAGGTAAAGTACAACTTTAGTCCGACACGCAACTTATATTCGTGTGTCCGCATGCTCGAGCATCAGACCATTTTTCACTAAGTTCTACAACGTTGCCATCAACTCGAGATGACAAATGTGAGTTCATTTTTATCCGATGATCCTTTCATTACTACATGCTGATTTCTCCTCAGTGCACCCCATCTCTGGCACCTACTCAGACTCGACGGCGACACACTCTTCGTCTACAGGAATACCCTCATTCGCGTCCCCCAGTCCTGGCTTGACGCCCATCCAGGCGGTTCTCTCACAACTCTCCATTTTGTCGGCCGCGATGCGACTGACGAGATCGACGCCTATCACTCGGGCGACACTCTCAAACGCATAGCCCGCTATGCAGTGGGTACAGTAGACTCTACAGAACCCTGGGTTCTCTTCTATTTGTCCAGAACCACAATGTTCATCATCGTAAGATTTTTCACAATGTATTTTATTTCTTTTGTTAAAAAAAAGGTCTCTAACAGGTTCTTTTTTAGCGCAAAGTCAGGAAAGCGCTCCGGAAGACGTTGAAAGCCTAATTTCAGTTTGTTCTTTCCTTGCTCTGGTGTTCCCTGGCCCCCTTCCCCTCCCCTTTTCCTCATTGCCCCCTCCCCTCATCCTCCTCCCCATTTAACAATAACTTACATTGTATTGTGGGATTTCAATATACCTGATTCCTGACTGCTGTCTGACTTCTAAAAGTACGACTATTAACGGACTATTACATGACTTTCACATGTATTCCGTTGACGACGGTAGCCCACTGAGATGACTGTCACACAACTAACCTAGTCAATAGTTAGTCGTGCAGAATTAATTAAAACGCCCTTTAGTCAAAGTTTAGTCGATTTCGACTATGACACGACCAACACTAGACATTCACACGAATTTTCACTTTTACTGAGGTTTACCAGTGCCTATTACCGCTACACATAGCTCCAAACATTGCCAAGTGCCAAGAAAATAGACGTTATCTGTACAAGACAGTGGGAGACTTGAGATCGCTAATATAGTCGACAAACGTTTACAACTTGCGTAGCTAGATGGGTTACATATACTGAATGTCGATTGATCTGATACTGATCTTTCATACAGCTTGAGCGAGATTCTAAGGCTTCACCGTGGCCGACAAGCTGCTGCAAAATGAACTGGATGTCAGTAAGAAATCATTGCGATACGTACAAACCATACTTACACCTCGTCAATCGGAACCCATTGGTGTGCCCTGCGCCTCATTCTGGTGCTGATAACAGCCACTGCCAGAAGTATGCCAAGCTCAGCAGCATCCAATACGAGTTGGACTGCTACGGTCCCCATATTGCCAACGCCCGACAGTTGTCCGTCTATGGAAGACCACATGGCCAGGACGCTGACGAGAACGCAGAGTGGAACCAACCAGGCGGTAGCCAAGAGATAGGCGCAGACGAGGCTGGCAATGGTTGAGGTTGGATGAGCCTTGTCTGTGGTATGATCTGTTCGTCTGGCGCGACGGCGGTGTAGGATAAGGATGGTAATGTGGTATGCCAGTGTAAGAGGTGGGATCGCGATGTTTGCCCACAGAGCAGCACTGCCCAGATCGAGCATCGAGAAAAGGAATACTACGGGTGAAATGACCAAGGAAGCATAGGTGAGAATGAAGATTGCTGTCAGCGGGTCGGATTGAATCATGATGGTGGGTTGTACACTTTTACTAATAATAACTAAGAGCTAGTTCGGCCACCTGCTTGTTAAGTTACATGAACCGTAGTTACATGAACCGTAGATATCGCGTAGATATCGGAACCATGCCGGCCGAACGGAACCAGCGGAGCTGGAATTTGTCTTGAACAGATTGTGAGACCAGGGACGAGGAAGTAGAGGAAGTCGCGTTTGCAATGCAACACCTGCACCGTAAATCAAGTATCGCGCGTGAGTATGAAGCCCTACGACGAGGCGATAGTGGAGGATGAAGAGGCTGATAGTGAGAATGGAATGTTTGTGACTCAGAGGGTTAGAGCAGAATGTTAAATAGATTTCAATGCTCAGCGCTCAGCATGAGCACTCCGGATGTTTGCAGCTGGAGCAATGAATGATTATCAGTGCGTATTGAGATAAATTACTCGTAAAGTGTAATAAGAAGCCAAGGCCAACTACAGCTCTTGGAGTCACAGCTGCTATCCACCTCGGCGATCTATAGTGTTGAATTTTCTGATTCGCTTGTCGGTTATCTCCCAAACACGGTTACACAACTTCCACAAATCGACTCTCTGCAGGTGGAGCACCAGGCGCGTTGGGTTCATCCAGTTCCCAGTCATGTTCTGCATACTGATCCTGGAAAAGAAGTCCGTGTCCCTCAGGAGCTTTGTCCCGCTGGCGTTGACTCAGCTTGATGCCGCCATGGGTGTCACCTGTCTTAGCAGGATCGTCGTAGGCATCAACTTTTTTTTTCTCGAGCTTCAACAGGATTCGATCAGGCATTGTATGAGACGACATCCTGACACTCACTGCGTATCCATTAGCACCGATTTCGAGCCCAGAGCCCTTGGTAGGATGGGAGTACGAGGGCGGGTTGATGTCCTCGTCTGGGCGCTCATCTAGGTCGTCCTCGTCGTGCTCTTCTTCGATACTCGACCCTTCATCTTCCTCATCTTCCTCATCCTCACTTACATACCCGGCTGACCTAACTGCTGCTGCAATGGGGCCGCTTCTCTCCATCTGTTCACTGGCCACCAGATACCGGGCACACAACATCTTAATGTCATTCCACCATTCCATCACATCTTCTCGGCTTCTTGCCCTGAACGACCAAGCGTGTTGCCCACCCGTTAAAGGTACCCTGAATGCTCCGGACTTGGTAGTTCCAGGACCGTCCTTGCGTCCTTCAATGTGAAACTTGTGTGATTTTGCTGATGGAGACGATGGTGGGCCGAGGGTACATACAGGAAGAAATAAGCTGAATAAGGGGCTAAGCCCTCCATGCGATGCCGGGTCTGACGAGGCGTACTCGTGCAGGAAGCCTGCGGGCGTGAGGACGAAGTACGATTCACGGTAAGATCTCGTGTAGCGTTTCTTGCGTTCCAAATGACCAGTATGTACGGCGACTACCGAGTGATCTTCCTTGCAGGGGTACAAGATATGCTCAGGGTTTCGGAGCGGTGTCTCAGGATCAAGGAGGTGGTCGGAACGCGCAGAGAAGGAAATCCATTCTCGATCCGGTGCGAGGGAAGCCATATGTGTACCGAGCGTCCTCCAAGTATCTTGAACCGATGAAGACATCCGAGATTGCCATTCATCAAACGTTTGCCATGCAGATTGAATAGCTCGCACGATCCCTTCCTCAAAGTGGGCTGAATTTTGCTGCATGATGATGATTGATTTCTGTAGGGCATTTTCTTCGTGAACTTGTTTTTGCAACTGACGGGCCACGGCCATATTGGCGACGTAGCTGAGAAGACAATCATGTAAGTATATATCACACTTTATTGTGCATTTAGAAGGATCGTACGGATCACTTTTGTTTGTAACGCTCATAGGTGAATTCTTGAACGTAGATATATTGCTCGATAGTTCGCCGATGAGCCTGGCTGATAGTGCACGTTCCTTGGCTACGCTTGCTGCAAGTTTTCCAGTATCATTTTGAACGTTCTAAATATATTGTATGCAGATCAATGACAACATCCATGGCTACCTTGGCACACCTTTATATGGGCTTTGATCTCTGTTCTCAACTTCTGCAAATGTTGAACAATCGAGCTATCAATCGTCCGTCCGAGGTTGGCATGTTGGTCGGCAATTACGCGCGTTTTGTCGCGAAGGCCATAATAGATGTCCTGGTTGGAGAGTTGAGACAATACCAACGGTAACAGGGATGTTAAATTCACCTGCAGGCCACCCTCGCCCAGGAATTGGTTCCCGGAACGGAAGGGGACTTGAATAACAGCCCCAAGCTTGGTGAGCTCCTTGGCTGTGTTGCTCTCGATATCGGCGACACCCTTGAGTGGAGGTGAAATTGGAGGACTAAATTTTGCCAGAAACGAGGGACAAACCTCAAAATAAGCAATGAGCTGTTTTAAAATGGCCTTCCAGGCGACGAAACGCTCGATGAGTACATCAGATGGCTTGAGGTCGTGGGGCGCGACATTCTTCTTGATGAGAGACTGATTTCGAGAGATAGATGAGCCCTGTTTGCTGCCTCTGGAGATGGAGGTTGCTCTGGATACGGTTATTTCTTCGTGGTTCATGTTGGACTTGAATGACGCTGAGAGCCGTCCCGATATGGAAGGACAACCAAACAAGAGCCAAATATACACGACACAAGAATTTTTGGTTTCAAACCTCCTCATATCTCATCTCGTCGCCTCACCATGAACGCTGGTGTCCAAAATCTTGTAATTTCTCTCGGGCTCATGCAGGGTGTGTCTCTTTTCAAAGTTTAAAGAATTTCTCATCTTTCAACGCTCCCAAAAGTCGCCCGCAAGGTCCCATTCGATGATCCTGTAGTGCTCAACTCCGTCCGGTTAGGTTATGTCGTTACCCAGGTCGTCATTCTCGGGGTATATTACTATATCTCTGTATCTGTGCGTCCCAAAGGAGTTTCTACAAATTCGTTATCTTTTGACAACGGCGGGGCTTCAGATCAAGAAAAAGAATGACCAGACTGTTCTCAAATATGGTGAGCAGCACAGTGAGTCACGTTAAAACTCTTTTTTTTACCTTTCGAAAACTAGTTGAGCCACAAAATCCTATGGTGGGTTCATGTTCTCCGTCTTGAAACCCGCATAATCGAATAATCAGTCATCCGAACCTGGCCAACTGAAAACCACCACTGTCCGGGATTATGATCTTTCCGAGACATCTAAACTTGTGTGTGACATTCCTCTCAACTGTATCCAGAGAGTCTTGCCATTCCAATCTTCCACCCACAGCTCCGCGCCGTCTACCTCGGCATCGCAATGATGGGCTTCCTCCATATCTATCTCGGATATACACAACCTCTTCTTATTCAAGGCGTCATGGGTGTCAAGAATCTCTACGATGCTAAACCCGTCGCCATTCACCTATTCGGAAAGCCTGCTGACGGTGACTTGAAGAGACCCTTCAAAGCGGCGGCTGGTTTATTTGGTAGTAAGTCATTGAATTTCGGTTTCGGATCCGTTCTTCTTCCTTTTCTTCCGTCCAGGTCAACTGACTCTCTGATGTTGTTCTTTGCTTAGTGGGTCCCACTCCACAGACAGATAGCGCCGCTATCACTGATGCGGAAAAACGAGTAGGCGCCAAGAAAGAGGAGTAGTATGCAGCATCTTCTATCGTGTCAATCTCAGTATCCCTTGAGTTCAGGATATGAGTTGTCTTGTCATGATTGTTATGACTGAGAGCGTTCCTGGCGTGAGCTACTGACGAGACGTCGACCGTATTTCAGAGGTTAATGTCATGCAGAAAGATTCTATGGTTCGATTGGAATCTGAATGAATTCTAATATGAATTCTAATGCAAGTTGTATCCGACAAGACTTCGTCGCCCGACGATTTCACCTATCTTGGACCACAAAAATATATAAAATGGTCAAGGTAATGATGGGCTGGGACCGGACATACCTTGAAGATGCCGTACGCTTCGGCAGCGTAAACCGCAGCCCTCGCCAGGCCAGGCCCGTTGGCAATCTGACGCCAGTATGCGGGATTGCTGAACCGTGTCCAAAGCGTCGAATAAGCACTCCGAATCGTGGCGAGAGAAGTGGGAGGCTGAAGACCTTCAGCAATGTAAATTTGCTTCAGGATTTCACGCGTGACAGAAAGATTGTAGACCAGAGGTTCTCGATAAGCTAGGAGGTGTTGGGATTAACCACTTAGCAGGAGCATGACCTTGACGCATGATATGCCTTTCGGTGGAGAAAATTTACGCACCGCCAAGGACATTTTCACCCATGGGTCCCAGATATGATTTGGTCTTCTCCCACAGCTTTTCGACGTTCCTTCTCAAGCTTCCTAGAGTGTCTTCCACTTTCGTTTGTGCTGCATTTGACGTGTTGGGATTCGATGAAGACATACGGGCAGGAGGGACGGGACGGGAGCGGAGGGAGAGACGGGTCACCGGACGTCTCAGAGCAGTGAAAGAGACTACGGGTCGCATTTTGGTTTGCGATATAATATAACTTGTGAACTAGTAGCTCCAGGCTGGAGGAGAAAAATCCGGATCAGTCCGTAGGACGTTCCCACGTTACCGTGACGCTCTTTCACCGTGCCGTACATTGAAGGCGATTCCTCGGTTTTTCAGGTGAAGGTGCCTAATAATCGAGAACGATGTATTCGACCTAAAGGATCTCGTATGAAAAGGGCTTCAATCAAAGAGTCTGTTCTGGCGAAAGATTTGGTACTTTGGAAGGTAGACAATCGCGTCTCCAATTCCAGTGCAAAGATTGCGGCTTATTTTACCACTAACCATCTCAGAGAATCGGTAGCTATTAAGCCCTCACCCACCATCGCTGAGCGCATCCAGCAAGAAGCTCGCAGATTTTACCGATGAGCAGGATGAACCTACCGATGAAGTGTCAGATATCCGAGTCTTTCCTGTGCGACCTGGCAAAATGATCTCCACATCATCGATCTCCACATCATCGATCTCCACATCATCGTAAGGCTCCCACTCGTAGCTCTAGCGTATGTGCCTTTTCTCCCTTTCCTCATATTGGCGCCACCATGCCCTCGACTCTCATTGTCACTCTATCTTGTCATTCTCCGCTGGACGTTCTCACGACAGCACTTACTTGACTTTTCAACCGTGCTTTTTTCGTGATGTCTGTATTTCATGTTGTTAGTAAACGACAATTACCAGCCCAACAAGAACCAGCTGAATTGAATCAAACGGTGGTCAGTCCTGTTCCTTTTAACCGACTTTGTTCAACGGCTAAGAAAAACCAAACGCAGTTCGAACCCTTTAATATACGGTGTGCCCTGGCCGACTGAGAATGACCACACAACGTTCAGACATCAGACATCAGACATTCGTACTCCTGTCTCATAGATCGTTCCTTTATCTATTGTGGAGAACACAACGACGGACCCGGAGACACCACATTTGAGAGGCACAACTTGCTCTTTCGACCTTGTACCGTTCTCTTTCTTGATTCGTGCAAATGTCCTCCACTCATACTGATGAAACACTTTGGTTTGAGGATGGGAACCTCATTCTGGAGGCCCAGGACACTCGATTCCGTGTGTATCAGGGACTCCTGGTCAACAATTCAACCGTTTTTCGCGATATACTGTCCATTCCACAATCACATACTCAGGAGCTTATAGAAGGATTGCCTGTCGTCCAAGTTTCAGACTCATCAGAGGACATGGCAAGCCTCCTTCGTGCCCTTCACTACCCAAGGTGACTCTCCTTGAATTAGTATTACATTCACGTACCTAATTCGGTGGCGAAAGATCAGTGTTTTGGACCGAATTCGCTACGCTAGCCGGAATTCTCAAGCTCAGTGCCAAATATGACATTCCTCATCTTCGCCTCAACGCAATTTCCCACCTATCTGACTACTACCCTACCACTCTTGCCGCTTGGGATAAACGACCAAAGAGTCCTTTTCCACCGTTCGCCGTTCTTGATCTAGCACAATCAATGACTATTCCGCAAATCCTGCCGACTGTGTTCCTGGACTGCGCCATTCAATCAATCGATGTGCTCTTGAAATACGTCATGGAGGAGTCAACATCCTTATCTGTATGCAATATACGTACTTGCCTCAACGCCCGCCAAGACCTCATTGAAACAACAATCGCTCGCATTTACGGGTTCCTCCATGAATGCCGTCGATTTGACTGCTCTAACCCAGACTGCGCTCCAGTCAGACTTCGATGGATGCAAAAACGGACGTCCTTTGCTACTCAAGGCTGGGTGCCCCTCGAAATCAAGATTGCCTGGAGCGAGTATCGTGTTTGTGACTTCTGCAAATATTTCGCCAAGGATTCATTTGATATAGCACGGCAAAATCTCTGGAATGATTTGCCGTCCTACTTCAACCTTCCTACCTGGGAGCAGTTGTTATCTTCACCAGGAGAGTGAACAGTAAGGAGTGGTTGTTTTGATGTCCTTTTCATATAACTCGGTTGAAATCAGCCTCTGTAGATATTCTTGGACAAGTTGCAGAGTCATTCCTACCTTTACATGAAACATTATGCAGCATTTTGTTTGGATAGCACTTTAACAAGAATATATGGCGCCACATTATCCCTAAGCTGTACCATGCGGCCACATCTAACCACACCACCCATGCGCAATACAGTAACCCAAAATGGTACCGTGGTGATCCCCGCTCTCCGAAACCGTAGATACCTTATCTGTTCAATTCTCTCATAATTAAATGATTGGCCACACCTACCCAATGCGCAATACAGTAACCCAAAAATGTACCGTGGTGCCAGCAACGATCCCCGCTCTCCGAAACCGAGCGGGTGAGATAAGATCAGGTACACGTAAGATCAGGTACACGACAGTAGAAGTTAACCCTAGACTGTCCAGGCCCAATTGTTTTATATATTCAATGGTCAATGGTCATTCATCACGCTCTCTTCGGTAATCGACGAACACCGTGTATCAATAGATGGCTTGTAGGAACAAATATAATAGATAGAATACGGTAAGGGTATTTTGAAAGGAATGTCGGTTCTAGCACGGCCAATGGATCTACAGCAGAACATATGACATTACGATATTGGGTCACAAGGGGAGGTGTGCGAGGGGGAAACGCACAATGAGCTCAGTCGAGATCATTATAGCTGGGAACTCACTTCATAGACTTGAAAAAACATGAGGCCCGTCAATCGGTTTGCCTCCCGTTACTTCACCCGCCGACCAGGAAGATCGGGAAGTGCTGTTACCATTGGAGAATGATCGGTGAAGACGTTCTTCCCAATGAAGAATCAGACGCGGGAACCAAGCATCGACGAGACCATAAGGAAAGCTTACTCTGGCCTCAACGGCAACAAGCGATACGGATAGAAAGAGAGCCAAACGGTAGAGGTTTAGGAACAACATGTTGGGCAGTGTGAAGATGGCAGAGCATGAACGATCGTGCTGTATATATAGGTACGATTGGACATCATCTGATATTTGCATTTGGCAGGTGAAAAAAAAAACATAAGATGTGGGATCCCCATGGGGTATTCTTGCTCGGAGATTCAGCGATTGTTTGCATGGACAAGAAGCCGGTGTTTCGCTTTCTCGAGGTTTCGTGAATCAGGGATGTCAGGGTTTCGCGTGTATGTAACCATCAAGGATCGATGCCCCAACTACTCTCTCGCGACATCGCGCACACACACTGATTTAGGCATGTGTTCGTCAAGTGGTTGAGTTTTGGCGCACACTCTGCTAGATCGCATCGTTACATTCCCATCAGCATTTATGGATCAGGAAGAACCGATAGAGCACGCGCACCGGGTTACCGTTGATTGAGGCGATGCGAACGAGTGCAGGCAGTGGCTCTGAAGGGTGGTGGGCCTGGCTGTCGCGACAGTATCGAAAGTTCAAAGCGGTGAAAGTCGATCAAAAAAATTCCGACGTCGCAGCAAACGCCGGTTTGGCTGTGTTTGCGTTCTACTGAACAAGCCCGGAGGAAGTCCCGCCGTCCCAGCCGCCCATAAACATGCATGTTGTTTTATTGTTCTAACTACTAAATCACCAGAATCCTTACCAGATGAACGCGTTAACGGCCTCCACCCCCCATTGGTCGCCAGTCTGTAGAAGATATTCGTAAAGCTAGCAACGATCATCTCAACTTATTCGACGCTATTGACGAGATGACTTCAATTGAGACCTTGTTCCACGCAATTTTTCATCCCTCGGTTCCCTCAGATTGGACATACGAAATACACATTAGCCGAGGAGGCCTTTTCCAAACCTGTTTCATGTCCCCATTATTTGAGTCACTCTTACCCGAAATCTGGGAGTCTTTTTCCCCGAGATTCTTGCCGAGATCAAGGAATCATTCGACAATGTTCTTTCTCTTGACAGCTGTGGTGCGTTATTTTTGTTTTATTTCATTTCATTTCCAATGTCCGATGACCGTCGTTTATTATCATTGGAACAGATGGGAAAGCTATACCCGCGGCTAAGGTGGTCTTGGAGATGGTATGTCGCACGAGCAACAGGCTTTTCCATTATGTGAGACCATTCTAACAACGATTCGACTGGCCGTTTAAATTAATAAGAATGGGATCCCGACTATCCAGATATAAATTCGTAATTCTCGACAGTTGGTGTACGATGTATCATGCGACAAACCGGATCATACAGTTGGGGAACCGATATCTAATGCCAAGTGCTCATCCTGTCCAGACACATCGCCGAAACGCGTATATGAAATACCCAAGGACCATACATCGCACCATCTGGAAGGACTCCGGGCTCCTCCATGAATTTCCTGATCATCTCCACGCCGTAATGATCGTTTTCCGGCTTCGAGGTTGTCATGTGGTTGTCAACGGCTCCAACACACACCCACACGTGCCAGCCTTTCGCCTCTTGATGTCCGGCGCATGGGCATGCACGAAGCGAAATCGATGATAACAGGATTTACATGCATCGTCCAGCATGATATTCCACGGGTTAATATCATTGTGCACAAGAGCACGCGTGCCGTGCAGGAAATCTAGACCTCTCTCGATGCCTTGAAGGATCACAGACTCGTCTAACGGTTCTGCGTTGGGGATGGCATCGTACAGGCAGCGCCTGTTTTTTTTCAAGCAAGCAGAGGGCGGTGAAGTGATAGGAATCGCTGTCACGAACGACGCCATAGTAGACGCAGATGTTGGGATGAGGGTGACGCTTCAAGATCTCGTATATCTCTGCCTCCGCGTCCATATTGTCCCTAGGAGTTCTGCCCTGAATGGGCCGGTCGCTTGTTGGATCATTGGGGGTGGTGATGGTGTCGAGTTGTGGTAGGAGAATGGTTGGTTTCTTGAGGTAAGAGTCGGCCGGAATAGGGCTTGGGCATTCGGTCAAATGTGGATGTCAATGTCCCCGGAAATGCTCCATAGGGATGGGCTTGGGTTTAGGGAGACTCTCGAGATCAAACGTCTCTTGGTACGGGGTAGCTGTGAACCAGTACTCGCATCGTTAGGGGCAGTGTTAGAGTTAAGCCCCTGATGAGCCGGGCGAAACTGTTGTCCATAAATCAAAGCCTCAGTTCAATTCTTTCCCATGGCCCATGGCAACAAAGAAAGCAAAGACATAAATGACCATTGTGAGGATGTTGTCGAGAAAGCGTTATTGAAGTCAAATTTCAGAATAATGGATGATTTTAGGTGTTCATCGTGCAAACAATGATTCCGAGTCCTCATGATATATCAAACGTCTCCACAATCTCTGGCCTGAATCGCCCCGCTCTTCCGCGACTCTCCCCACTAACCAAAGTCGTCACTCCTCTCATCCTCATCCTCACGATGTGCCTTTCCCAAATACACCTGTCTCCTTCGTTCCATAGCGCAAGGATACCCCACAAGAAATATATCTGGTCGGTGCGAAATTTTCAAGGGCTTCAGCGATGTCTTGCAAGCCCGATGAGATGGTCGTATGGACACTCGTTCCATCAATGAAACTGGCAAAAGGGAAGCCCGAACTGGTGCCAAGACAGGATGGTCCGAATTGAAAATCGGGAAAAGGGAACGCAACAGGATGCGTTTTGGAAGCTCTTGCAAGGCCGCTGAGGATTTTTGAGAATCAGAATATGGTGCATAGATGCACCACTGGCTGCGATCAGCCCCGATCAACGTATATGCAACACTAGAGGATCTTGCGACACGGTCGCGAGCTGATGCATGTGATGGAAGTCCCGAGCGAGCTTTCAGACGCGGCGGCATACTCTGAAGGCACAACAACAACAACCCCCTGCCAATCGTTATACCCTATTGCCTGCCCCAACAACTTTGTCACTGTGGATCACAAACAACTTTGCGACGCACATCGGTCATCATTTCAGTAGGTCTTTCACATCATCCCTGTGCTCCGTAAGC
Organism: Hygrocybe punicea; assembly: GCA_963556145.1. Lineage (NCBI taxonomy): Eukaryota > Fungi > Basidiomycota > Agaricomycetes > Agaricales > Hygrophoraceae > Hygrocybe > Hygrocybe punicea. The sequence goes on along the minus strand of OY744468.1, from coordinate 261,163 downwards.
CGATCAATGAATGCCTAGGAAGTTCGTCAATCAAGAGAGCAACTAGTGATGACACGAGAACGTACTAAGCTGAAGAGTGGACCCTGCTTTGACCCCGCTGTGAGCAAGAACCTGCTCATTAGCAAGTTCTTGCCCCAAGTGATAGAGATGTTGTTTTCTGGGGGGCATAGCCACCCGGCGCTCGAGCGCTTTCTTGACGTCCATGACGGTTGCCGACCACGACAATCTCAGGTCATGCTCCTGATCACGGAGGTCGCAGACCGTGATCTGGATTAGTGCTTTCGGAAGAAGCATCCCGCCAGTCAAATCGTGGTTTCCACTCATGAATTTCCTGTTCGATTTGCAAGGCTACTTCAGATCGCGACGCTAGTAACTGGGTTCTGGTCAGCGCAATAACCACAAGTATGGAGCACATACCTTCAGACTGGATCTTTGCCTGGGAGAACACTTTTCCTTGCAAATTATGGCGACTCGACGTTGTGAGAGTGAGTCAAAGGACTACTGCACCGGCGTCAAAGTGCAGTCTTATCGGTATGATGACCAAACTATAAATATATCTGAGGCATGATAATTGTACAGTCTCCGTCATTACTAATGTTCAAATTAGGGCACTTGACGCGATATTTTCCCTACTACACTCATCAAACGCCGTGACAATAATTTATGAACTGCAGAAGTAGATCAGCTACGTATACACCATCCCCATCGCAATTCAAAAAATAAATTGAACAAACCTCATAATGACATGTGACGAACGAACTCTTGATAACTCAGCTTGTTGTCCTTGTTAAGATCTTTATCTAAAAAGATTTTGTCCACAAACTGTATCGCACAGTCAGAATGATTCAAACCTATCACTGGGAATGAGCTTGCCTGCTCTGGGGTAGCCTCGTCATCTGGGAGCGTCACCAAATTCCTGTCTCCCATACTCTTGTATATTATCCGCGTAATCTGGAGCATTTCATTACGCGTGATAGATCCATCCTTGTCTGCATCATATAGGTTGAAAGCGACTGCAGTTGTGAATGACTTCAAGGCGGGATCACTAAATGACGTGCAAGTAGCGTACATCGCGGGTTGTCATGCAATCTAATGCTTTCCGCACACATGAGCTCTGTAAAATCGATTGTCTCATTCTTGTCTTTGTCAAAAATGTCGAAGTAACGAGCAGCTATTTCCTGTGAGAATTGGCCATATTCCGCGAAGAATTCGTCCCGGTTTAATCGGCCAGAAGGGTATTTATGCTGGAAATTCTTGTACCTGGATGAGGTCGGAGTGGGGTAAGTAAAGTTTAAAAAAAAACGATGTACGATACCTTTTCTCCAGTTCTTGCTCGTCAACTGTTATTGATAATACAGTATGGCGTGAACAAATATTGACGAAATAAGAGATATTATTTACATTGTGTACTCTCCAGAAGGTCTTTTAACTGCTCTGGACCTAACGATTTACTGTTGAATATGCCCATGTTGATAAGAGTTGCGTTCGTGGTTGACTGTTGGGGAGGTCGTCATACTCCGATATGTGTCCGCCGACTCGGAAGTAGGCGTCTATGTGAGGTCGCGTGATAGTGGTCGTGTTGACACGTGCTGTGCTTGTATCCCACACTTGCCCGGATACTTACTACTTCAAGTTAGTGGTATGTCTCGTGAATCCTTTTCTAGTCACTCGGAACCAAGCTTGGATGTGGACGGCGCTTTCAGCTTGGGCGCCTCATTGCACTGATTGCCATCATGCGGTGCGATGTGTCATCGATGTCATCCACCATTCCAACTGCCAGTGGCTAGTGTTCGCTACACAAACTGGCCGTCAAACTTGAAATCGGTCAATTCTTCCTGTTTGTTAAATTTGCATGATGTTTCACCTCAGCCTCATCCTGCAGCTCACCATTCAATTTGTTGTGGTCATTGCATACCCCACTCTCATCTCATCGTCCCTCAATTCCCGGGATGCTTCCCACCTTTCTGCTGGCGCTGTCTCACCTGGATGCACCGACATTACTCCCGATGCTGATATTGCAGGCATTGGAGTGCGGATTTCTACGTACATCCAAAGTTTGCTCATCCTCTTCCCCACGTTCATATTTGTCTCCGATGGATTTGTGGACTCACATGAAGAAAGCGTCCTTAACAAGAGTTACACCAACCAACTTCTCACTGCATGCGCTCTCATCTTTTCCGCAATCATTCAGGCAGCCACTGTTGGACTAAACGCTTATCACGCTCTCATTGTGCTCAATTTGAGCTGGATGCTCAATTCAAGTGCTCTCATCATCTGCATTTTGCCCACAATCGAAGGTCAAATTGGAAAATCATGGTCAGAGCGACCGCAGAGGCTCTGGCCATACAAAGCAGGACAGATATGGGCGTTTTGCTTGGTGTCTCTACACCTTTGTGCCATGGCCTGCCTTGGCATTTGGTTGTGGGCGAAGATATCTGTTTTCGGCAATCAGCCCCAATGTACACAGGAGACCTTCACGTCCATCTTCACTCATCAGGTACCTGTCACAAGTCCATCCCTCCGCGTCTTCTCGCTCGTCATCTACTCGATCGCAGTGATTCCGGGTATCAATGCGATCATATTTACTCTCTCTTCCGTATATCTTGTTTCCCTCATTGTCCGATTTACCTGGCGCATGCGTTCACGACCATATAACTTTCGACACCTGTACTGTGCCATTGTGGCCGCCCAAGTTCTCACAAGCATACTTTTCATTGTCGATACCGAGCTCATAATCCACCGCAGTCGAGGCCTGGTTGCTAGTGGGGAGTCATTGTGGTCGTTTGGCCAAACTTTGGCTTTGGTTCTTGTTATCGGTCCGATTCTTGAAGTGGTGGACGTGTTGAAGCCGAAAGCTCGAAAGATACGTTGGGTAAAACGGGCAATTGACACCGTGGAATGGTGGTTTCGGAGACGGCTGAGAACAAGCGAGAAGAGCTGGAAGGATTTCTATGAACAGGCGGTAAGGGAGATTTCCCATGTGACGGACTTCGTGGAACACCTGGCCAATAATTCCAACCCACCATCTAATGCCCTTGCGACTGTGAAACATACTCTCGCTGCCTCAAAGTCTGCCCTTACTGCCGCCAATAATATTATAAATGGCCCTGAATATCTTCATGCCGAAAAGATCCACATCCACGATCTCCACCATGCAGCCAGAAAGGTTAATGTACTTCGGGAAGACCTTGCCGATGCCCACAGACTTCGATTCCCAGAAATCAGCGACTTATCTCGCTTCTCTGCGTTTAATGCCAGCTTGAGCACCGCAAAAACCTCCCTTGATGTCGCAAAAGCTGCTCTTGAAACTGCAAGGTGAGGAATCTTGTTTGACCTTGTCTATTGTTATCTGAACCGGTCGCACCAGTACGCAAACCTTTGTTCTTCATCGTGACTTGAGTTGATCTTATTCAATGGCAGCTACGGAACACACTGATCATTGACCGGCACTGAACAGGTTTATCATTTGCTATCCATCGCCTTGAATGTTGGTCTTATCCCCTCTTCCCTTTACTCTAATGCAACTACTCTAGTTGTCCAACGAGATCCTTAATTATTAATCTTGCGTGGATAATATATGTTCATATGTATTGACGGTACTAGGTTGTTAGTTTGATCCTCTCTCCGTTATTTTCTTGTTAAAGTTGTTTGCGAGGATGTAGCCACGTCACCGCATTTTTGCCACACGTCCACACAGCGACCTTGTCCTGATAAAATTAAAGACATGCACTAAGCTGTGTCTCATGCCTGCTTGTGAAGGTCCTATCTTCTGAATTCAACCGCCTTCAGTTCACTTCCCTCAGTGGCACGATGGTGTCCAAGGTCACCCTCGGCGTTTTGCTGCTCATTGCTGCTAGTCATTCCATCATGGCCATCGCGTACCCACCCTACTCCAGTCTCTTTGCTCAACTCTTGACTTCTCGGGATGCGTCACAAAGTGTTTCTACGATCCCACTTACCTCCCAAAATTGCATCGCCCCGAACCCGGACATCACAGGCATCGGTGTACGCATATCTATCTACATCCAATGCTTCCTTAGCTTCGCTCTCGCGTTCACATTTGCATCGGATTCGTTTGTCGATTCTCACGAGGAGAAGGTCCTCCACAAGGTCTACATCAATCTCCTTATCACGGCATGCGCTCTGCTGCTTTCCACTTTCATCCAGGCAGCGACCTCCGAACTAAGTGTTTATCATGCCCTCATTGTGCTTAACCTCTGTTGGACGGTCACCACAAGCGCTCTCATCATTTTCATTTTCCCCACTATCCATTGGAGATCCAGTCAATCTTTGGGAGGATGGGCGCAGAGGCTCTGGCCATCCAATGTGAAGCAATTACCAGTGGTTCTCTTGGTCCCCACCTATTTTTGTGCCACCGCCTCTCTTGGTATTTGGGTTTGGACTAAGATAGCTGCGTTTGGGATTAATCCTGAATGTACACCCGAAACATTCACGACCGTTTTCGCCCATGACATCTCCGTCACCAACCGGTCCCTTCGCATCGTTTCGCTCGTGATATACGCAATCGCGGTGATACCGGGCATCAATATTGCCATATTTACGGCCATTGCTGGAGCATGCAGCGCAGGAGTAGTTTTTGCTGTCACTTCAATATCCACCCACACATTGTTCACATATAGACCATTGTACCTTATGGCAGTGGTTATCCAAGCCCTCATCAGCGCAGTTTTCATCGCCGACACAGAGCTGATGATTCACAGAAGCAGGCCCTTGGTTGCTGATGGAGAGTCAGTCTGGACGTTTGGCCAAACTCTGGCCTTGGTTCTCGTGATTGTTCCGCTCTTCGAAGTGGTCAACATGATGCAGCCAAAGGTTCAAGGCACGGATCGCGGGAAACGAGTAGTCTTCTATCTGGAATGGTGGCTTCGGGGACGACTCAGGGCAAGTGGACGGAGTTGGGATATATTTTACGACGGGGTAGCGGAAGATATTTTTCAAGCCCGTCAATTCGTCAGTACCCAACGCGCCAACCTCACCACCTCTTCCAGCCCTGTGAGCCATGCCTTTGCTGCCGCCGAAGCCGCCCTTACCGCTGCCGAAGCGGGACTTGCTTCCGCCAATGCTCTTCTCAGGCTTGACGTACCCTCGACAAGTCTCGCTGCCAAAACACCTCCCACCGTTATTTACATTCCAAATGTCCGTAAGGCTACTGAAAAGGTTGCACGCGCCCGCGAGGAGGTCGTCAATGGCCGAAACCTTCGGTTCTCAGAAGTTTATCGGAACCCAAGTCACTTCTTCGCTGCCAAAGCCAGCCTCGATGTCGTGAAGTCATCACTTGATGCTGCCAAAGCCGCCCTTGAGACTGCCAATACCGCACTCAACGACAGCTCAATCAGTACCGAATCAAGGTGAGGATGCCCAGCACATCATTTCAAAACATATTCGCGTTGCTGAAATGGGGCACTAGTGAGCGACCTGCACGCCCTTCACAGGAAAATCACTCTTCATCACCATCATAGGTCTGCCTTTCTCTATATATGGCCATGGCGTATTGGTGTCGACAAACATTACTTTCCTGCAGGATCTCTTTCTACCCATACATACCCCGACCTAGTCGCAGTGTTCTTTGATATCCCCATATCTGCCGGCAGCTGGGTCTGCCAAGCTAGTTTTATGGATCTCGGACCATGCACGCCTGTATCCACCCCCTTCTTTTATTGACACAACGACACCACGAACTCCCGAATACTATTATGTATGGTTCCTACCGACGACAACATCCTCGCCTTGCGATCTGAATTAGAGATATTCTGGCCTTCTATAATGACATATAGTATGTAGTGTTATCGACTGTTGAGCCCATGCTTTCGCATCTTTTTATATATATCAACATCCGTGCATTTTTTTCTCTTACATCTCTGCTGTCATTGATTAGCTCACGATTCATTCGCCAAGTTGACAAAAGTGCTTTGCTGATTTTCGAAGTCGCAATATTTTTTACCTGCCATTCATATGGAAATGATTGTCTTCACATGGCTTAGACACCCTCCTTGAAGTCAAGGTCTTGGTACTCGATACGCACCTTTGAATCCCACTCTTATGACGTGCCAAATGCACTTTTATTATTTGCGGTTTCACAACTTCCTTTTTTAGCAATGCTGTTATATTTACTTGCAGTTTGGGGAGATCACAAGATTCATTTTATATTCTACCTGCATAATTAGATACTTTTAGTCAAATATTAACTACATTTCAGCTAGTGTATTGCACGGGTACGGGTAAACCCGCGGGTTTTGCCACGGGTACGGGTATGGGTACAGGTATGGGTAGGGTACGGGTACGGATTCCTGGACCCGCCAGCTTTTTTTTAAGCCCTGGATCATCCAAAACAGTCAAGTATTGAGCTAGATATGCTCAAAATACCTTATTGGAGTATTTTGAGCATATCTAGCTCAATACTTCACTGTTTTGGATGATCCGGGGCTTAAAATGACGGGTACAACCCATGGGTATTGTACCCACAGGTACAACCCATGGGTATTGTACCCACAGGTACAACCCATGGGTATTGTACCCACAGGTACAACCCATGGGTATTGTACCCACAGGTACAACCCATGGGTATTGTACCCACAGGTACAACGGGTGCGGGTGCGGGTACAGCCAAAAATACCCGGGGGTTACCTGCGCAATACACTAATTTCAGCAAGGCTTGCATAGCATAAATGAGCCTCAGTGAGAAGGAGAACTCAGTGGCTGCCTTGTTTGGTTTTCACATTTTGGGAGAGATTTGATTGCATGCACACTGGAAAATAAACAATTTCAGCTGTACTGAAAACTGGACCAAAACTAATAGTTTCAATAAATTAGTTAGCCAAACTCAAATGGGAATGAAAATCATTAGATTAGGAAGTCCTGGAACTAATATGTAAACTAATGAAACCAGTATTGTTTTCGGAGGTACTGAAATCAATACCTAAACTAAACAATTCAGGTAACCTGAAATGGTAACTGAAATATTTGTTTTCAGGACTATTGTCAGGATATCCAAAACTATTGTTTTCAGCAGTGTCCTGAAACTCAATAGGAAACCTTAGATTTTGGAAGCCCTGAAGGCATTATTTTTATGAGATTGGGCACCCTGAAATTTAAGGTTTCCTATTGAGTTTCAGGACACTGCTGAAAACAATAGTTTTGGATATCCTGACAATAGTCCTGAAAACAAATATTTCAGTTACCATTTCAGGTTACCTGAATTGTTTAGTTTAGGTATTGATTTCAGTACCTCTGAAAACAATACTGATTTCATTAGTTTACATATTAGTTCCAGGACTTCCTAATCTAATGATTTTCATTCCCATTTGAGCTTGGCTAACTAGTTTATTGTTTATTTTCCAGTGTGATGATGTGATCGTTGGGTCCAGGCCATCATGATGGCAGCAAATCAAATTAGATATCACATGAGCCTCGCAACCAAAAAAGGCAGGTCATTGATTTCTCTCTTGTGCTGAGGACTGCTCCTTGCTGAAATGTAGTTAATAGTTGACTAAAAGTATCTAAGTATGCAGGTAGTATATAAAATGAACCTTGTAATCTCCCCAAACTGCAAGTGAATATACAGCATTGCTAAAAAAGGAAGTTGTGAAACCGCACAATTCCAATTCGTACAGCTGTGCAGCCTCAATCACACAAATAATAAAAGTGCATTTGTCACATCATACACTCTTTCTGCAGAACCCCTTGACTTTTGTTCCTGTGTTTCAAAGCTGTAACACTTGGCTCAAGGCCTTGTCAGCTTGGTTCTATGTCAGAACCCCCACTACTGATTGTGACTGTTCCAGTGAACTTATGTAGATTCTCTGTTCACTTTGGGAGAAATATCCCTCAGTCCAGCTGTCTTGAAGCTTTTTCTGAGATCTCCTGGTCTCACCATATACATCTAACCTGCTATGTTTGGACAGTTTTTCTTATAAGACTTGTTGGGTGACTTCCTGAACTTGGCAGATCATCTATTTCAGCCATTGGAGTGGTAGTGAGGCATGATCATGTGACCTAGCTTTGATGGTTTGGGATGTTGTCCAGTTCCAGACGTAGTAAAGAGAGACCAACCAACCTTGATTCAAGATCTTTGTCTGAGTTCCTTTCTTCCTTCGTTCTCCAACACCCAACCATCCCAACGTGATGATGAGAGTGGCATTCCAACTCTATGACTATTAATTCCACTTTGCAACCCAAAAGAGCACCTGAACAGAGTACAGAGTACAGAGCATAGAACACTGGAACAATCAAAAGCAGAGAACTGAACAGTTCTCACATTACACCAATCACCACTGCCTCACTACTACCCATACCTCACAGCGTGAGAACACTGTCAGCATTTATCATGATCTGGATGGGTCAGGGATGTGCAAGCCGACCCTCCCAGTAAAAATTCACATACAGACACGAACCAGAGTTTAGTCAGTATTAACACACTATACCCCAGCTCTGAACAAGGAACATTTGACCTGTATATGATGGGAGAGAACACTGCAACAGCTCAAAAACACACCACAAAAGCATTCATACATTCGGTGGGTCTACGTGGCCAGGGAGACACTTGCAAATACATAAAGGGACCATTTGATGACAGCACAATGGTTAACTCCATCTGGACCTCAACATACAAGAAACTTCACAAGCACCTTGGCAACCTGTACCCCTCACAAAAGACCATACACATGGCCAATAGAACTGGCATGCCCTCACAAGGATGCTGGGTAGGTGACATGGAACTTGGCAGTCTGTGTAAAAGCACTGACAGCATTGATGACAAAGACAATGGAACATGGCCAGGAGTACTGGGAGAGAAGACACTGAGTGCCTTTCATTCTTACTATGTCATCAAATACATAGACCATTGTAGTCATGAAATTGCTTATTGATGCTCCCCACTCATCAATCAACTTGAAAGCACAAGTCCAATTGAATAAGCAAACAGCAATTGAAAAGCTTTGATAAGTCAGGAAAAGTCCATTGACAAAAGTATAAATATGCGCAAAGCTGCACAAAGCCAAAATAAGAAAGTGTATATCTACTGATGGTGTTTATACCCAACCCATTGTCACTGCCCTCATTTATATAATAAACTGCTGTTGCTAGCTTCTCATGTACTCATCAGACCATCCCCTCACAACCCTCACAATCAGGCTGTTCTGCATTGTCCCCCATGCAGCTGAAGTCAAGTGCCTCTTCTCCAACCTTGGTGGTGTACAGAGTGTGAGGTGCTCACATCTCACAGTCTCCCATATGGAAACTCTTGGTGCACTCCACAATCATTACAACCAGCAACTACATGAAGATACTGTCAAATGAGGTCAAACGACACAATGCCAACATTCACATATGCATACACAAGCAACACCAGGCATCAATGCAGAACAAGCTCAAGAGCTTGTTGATACATTCACACTACCTGATGTACTAGTAATGGAACCGCAAGATGTGAACCTTGAATGTCCAGAATCCATCACAATGGATGAGCTTGATACTGAATTTGACAAGCTGGACTTGGATAAGGATGCAGAGGGAGATCATTTGGATGCTCAGATCAGGTTTTTGACCTCTCAGAGCTGGAGAACATGAGAAGGGGCATTGTGCTGTTGACAGAAAATGAGGAGATTGCCATGCATGTGGATAAAACTGGTGGGAAATGGGACCCCACATCTTTATTACAGTCTCTCGGTGTGTAGTGTAGAGCACAATCAATAGCTACATGTGTCACCAGTTTTGCCAGTTTTGCCATGTATTTCTACATCCTGCTCAATAAGTTGTGCCACACCGGCACTTGGCAGTAAGTTGTGTGAGTTTTGCCCCCTTCACTATGTATATCCCCTGAATGAGCCAAACATCAAGAGGTGGCTCTTCAAACATCATTCTGGTTAGGCAAATGCATGGATTTGGCGGATCAGTGCAGATCACAGATACGGATCACCTTGGGTATGGGTACGGATACCATTTTTGGTATCTGCCAACCCATGTATCTGTATCTGGCGATCTGTGGTCCCTGTTTGGGTAGTGTCACGGTACCTGCATCACACATCAACATCACCAATGACATTGACCACAACCACAACCATGCCGCTGACAGACAAGGAGAGAGGGAAAAGGGCCAGGACTGTGGTGCTTCCACATCCTGGCCTTCAGGTGCATAGTTAATTCTGTCGTAGTTTTTCATAATAGGCTGATTTAGGCACTTTCACAGCCAACCTCAATGTTTCCAACCATGAAAACACATTACGGCCAATGCCTACAAGGACGATCGCATTGATGGGAACACATATGATGAATACGACATGTAGGACCACCACCCTGCTACACATATGACAGAATGACACAGCTGACCTCCCTCCTGTCAGCCCTCAAGCCACCACACCTCGTGAATCCACGCTGATGCATTGTCTGACATGTCAACATTGTTCGCGAGGTACCTGGCACAAAGACAGATGATGGGACTGTGGGCTACACCCATGCTCCCATTTCCACAGCTCATGGCTCATCCATGAACACGACCACCTCACAAACATGCCTGTCTGCATCAATTGATGCACGCACAGCATTCACAAGGTGTCTGGCATGGAAACCGTGGGCACCCACCATCAATGGGTGCGGTTTAGTACCCATCACTGGGACGGGGGCGGTTACCATGGGTATGGGCCTGTTTTACCTCGCATGAGCATGCCGCAATGTCAATTGACATTGGTGCACCGAATGTGAGGTAAATACCTACTGATCCATCTGTATCTGTGACAATATCCGTAACTGTGGCTTGGGTACAGATATTGATGGATACAGATATGGATAGCCTCAGATGTATCCATGGATTATCCATGCAATAGCCTAATTCTGGTAAAGTTTCCAGTTATAGCAGGAATATTCAATGCCAGTGAACTCATCCACCAATTTACATTTTGTCTCATGTCCATGACCTTATTACAGCCAAGCTGGCAGATGTTTGCTTCTTCCATTCTTTCCACCCACATATTTGCAGAGAAGATGCTTGAACAATGTAGAATCTTGATGCCATGCTCAAAAGTTCCTTGCACAGGGAGGTTGAAATCACACTAGAGTCAAGCAAAGCCAAAGCTCCAGGTGATATCTCAGGATCTGAATGTACATCACTTGAGTAGATGTGAACATCTGCAGGTCCCAGAAACAAATAAGTTCTCCACCTCTCCATCTGGTATGCTGTGGGTCATGCCTTCAGATTGTATTGATCAGGATATAGTGGAGAAACATAGTTTTCCCTACAAGCCCAAATGAATTACTAAGGGTAAGCTCAATGTTGCAAATGGACTCACCAATGCCAGGTTGGCCCATCACAACAATCCCACAGCTCCTGCATTGGTAGTCATCTTTGGTGTACTTAAGCATAGCGACATATTCATTTCCAACCAACATCTTGCTTGCTGCACTGAACAAACCAATGAAGTTGAGATTTAAGTCCAGCACAGTGAGAGATGATTTTCTTGCATCTGAATCTGGGGCCACTCCCACACTTGGCTCGGAACTCAACTCGCTGCCCAAGCCCTGAAACAGATATATTTTCTGTGTGGAAAATGTGATCTCTCTCACCTGACATCCCTAGAGTGTCTGACAGAGGAGACAAAGGTGGTGCTCTTCAGTATCCTGGGGGTGCATCTGAGTAAGATGTTGGCTCTACTACAAGGAAAAGTGAGAATCAACTTCAGAAGGGAGATTGGGTAGCCTTGTCTAGTGTTGCCTCAACTCAGCTGGTCAGAAAAAAGCTGATCCTGGTCCTGCATTTCTGGTGCACAACCAGGTTTCTCATAGGCCTATAATTGGAAGATATTGCCTATATCTTCCAATTATAGGCCTATGAGAAACCTGGTTGTGCACCAGAAATGCAGACCGGGATCAGCTTTTTCTGACCAGCTGAGTTGAGGCAACACTAGCCTTGTCGAGAACATGTAACACAAGACTCACTGGTAAAAACGATGTGCAAATGTCCCTGTTCAGAATACACTACACTGGCAGAGAGTCCATTGCAATGGAGGGGTAAGATGGTGAGTACCCTCGATCTGCCCTGGGAGTTGAACCTCACTCAATTTAGATTCAAGATCATTCATTGCAATCAAAACATTCCAAATGGAAGTATGTTTTCTGAAAAGATGGTGTGTCAAATAATACAACTGTGTTTCAGGAAATTGTATGTGGATAATTTGTGTAGTGCTGCCACGACTAAGACTACTAGTCAACTGGCAGTCATAGTCATAGTTGATTTTAGCTGCAACTCAGCTAGTTGCAACTATGACTATCTAGTTGACTAAAATTATATCATGTCTGTTCTGGTATTTATAAGTGATTTAACATACATTTGTTTAATTATAGTTGACTATTCTCAAGTTTAGTTGACTACAATGACCAGCTAAGCTGCAACTTTAGCTGCAACTATCAACTATGACTACTAAAATTTTGGTGTAAATAGTCTAGTCATAGTTGTGATTATGTAGTCGCGACTATGACTAGTCTAGTTGTGGCAACACTAAATTTGTGGCCAAGACCTACATACAGCTACTCCAACACAGTGCCACTTTTCACCCCAGGCCATACATGATAGATAATAAACTAAAATGATAAGCAAATACAGGCACAAAGGGCACCACACTAAGAGAGCCAACACCCATGATAGACAGACATTGACACATGGGACCCAATCAGATGGTACAGGAACACAACTGATGCTGTAGATCCCACTTGACTTGAGATTGCAGAATCTGATCCAGGTCACCAAAAGGAGATGACCAAAAATGGCAGAGTCTTGACATATTTCTACTCTTCCACACAAGGTTAATGCACATGCAGTATGGTAGACCAATTGTCACAGCTCAATTACAACAGTAGATCATGTTTCCAATGCCTTGTCTGACTAATACACATACTATAAGTGCCTTGTGTATGAGTACACGTAGTGGTATCAATATAAGTGCAAGTATTCCATTGTATCTGAGTGCTTGAATGATGGGATCCACCATTGTGTAATAATTTTTACCACATTTGGTGGTGCTGATCCTCACAATCTAGTGACATCACTTCAATGCCACTTGCCTGAGTCATGTATTGCAAATTTTGCAAT
>OY744468.1:205614-247867 GCA_963556145.1 Hygrocybe punicea | reverse complement strand
AGTCTGAGACGAAACTTTGGTGACTAAAAACGGAAATTTGCCGAAATCGGCATGTGAGTACAACTTTCGTGTGAGCAAAATATACATGCCTGCAGACATCGGTTCAGCAGTTCTGAACCGCTCGTGAACTGTTTAAACAACGAGGGGGTCGCCTGAACCCTGAACTGGACCCGGGGTTCAGTCAGCCCAAGGTGCTGGACTGAACCGAACTTCCGGTTCGGTTCGGTTCTGAACCGAACTTTGGCAGCACTACTCTGTTACCCAATCATGGAGCCAAACATCAATCTTTGGACGTCACTCATTGTATTTTTTGTTTTCACCTACATCATTCTTCATTCGTGCTTACACCATTGCAGGTAAAAAACCCTGAGACGTATACTGGCGACATCAAGCCCCAACCGTCAACTGCTACGACAATGGACTGCGCACCAGGAAACCTGCCCAGCACCTGCCGGTGACTGCACCTGATCCTGCCATGCACAACTTCGCATACGGCCACCCAGGAATGATGGCCCTGCCCCCCTTCTGGTTTCCACAAGCTGGTTATATGCTGCCGATGATGCCGAACACTCCAATCCCCAATCAACTAGCAGCCCCAGTGTGCGTCGAATATCCTGCCATAACGAAATGGCTTCAGTACTGTGATCATCACCTGGAACATTCTGGAGAAGAGTTTAGTGCTCACGCAGAGAAATTCAACAAAGAGGGGTATTGACGAATCAACCAACTCACAGGTGATTGTGTCACTGTCGAAAAGCTCTCAGAATGGCTGGAAATTGGGAAGGGGATGGCTGATCTGATCATCCGCTATGCTGAGGAAGATGTTGAGGCTCTCAAGGCCGGTACCTTTCAAATGGCAGATGAACCTATTACTGCTTGATCTAGGAGTCTAGTTAGATATGTTTTAGCTAGACAAATTACTGATATGGTTTGTGGTGTGCTCTAACATTGGATTGTAAGATGATATAAGGCTAGTGAAGAATACAGCTTTGGCTTTTGCTCCACACCCACTTGTGGGTGTTTTATTTCTGACAAGAGCTCATTACTGATCTAAATGAATATATATATTGGAAGCTTGGAGTATTTTGACATCACAAATGACTGTCACAACAAATTTCTTCTTTCAACATCAAGTAGCTGAGGGTATACAGACACACATACAAGAACTTGTACCTACAATTAACAGATACAACAATTCACAAAAAAAAAACAGTCAAAAAATCATACATATCCACAATGCCTGAACCATCCAAAGATATCTGCAAGGGTACTCTCATAAAGGGCCTCAAGCAATGTGCAGCAAACATCTGTGTATGAGAGCTCTGTCATTGATAATCGGACATATTCCCCTTTGCGGCGCAAGTGATATTTCATGGCCGAAAATGCAAGTTCGATTGGATTGTAGTCAGGTGAATATGGCGGCAGGAATTCATAGTGTACACCACTAAAATCATATAAGTACATGTCAAAGAATATTAGAGTGACTCACCGTGATTCAATGAGGTCCAAAAGCTCATCATTTTTGTGGATGCAGCAATTATCCATTATGATTGGAATTTGGCTCCAGAAATGGGCGCATCTGGTCCAGGAGACGTTGGATGAAGATTGAAAACAATTCGGCATCAAATGAGCCTTCAATGACGTCGCAATGAATAAATCCATCATTGAGAGAAAGTGCTGGTAGAATTGAGTAACTGCATCAATGTCAGCATATTGTCATACAGGTAGTTTGTTTGTTGTTGTACGTACCGTTGCCCACAACAAAAAAATGCTTTACGAGTCACCTTCTGCTCACGTATCACCCACGCTCGGCTGCGGTATGTTGTGCGATGATCCACCATACTCTCATCAACAAAAATGAGTTGATCCGCCTGGTAAGTACCAATGCGTGAAGCGAATTCCAGTCAGGCTGTGGCAGATCGTTCGATTGCAACATGACTAAGCTGGTAAGCACTCAATTCAGCGAGAAAAAATTGGATTATCAATAAGTCAGAAATATCACACCTTTTTCATTGAATATCCTCTCTTTATAAGGGTCCTCCATATGGTCAACAGGGATACTGACACCCCACAAGTCTGTTGTAGCTCCATACGTAGTTCATCGAGGTAGATATCAGGCGAATTCGCTAGTGTAGTCAGCATGTACTGTTGGGGCGTCAACTGATGATGTAGGTTAGAGATGTGAGGCACTCACCTGCATATCATAATCACACAGAACTTTGGGTGTCTGCGGCTTCATATGTCATGAAACCATCGCTTCACTGGTCACATTGAAATGTGCAAGTATTCGTCGGATAGTGCGGGGGGCAACATCAGTGAACATGGAAGTATCGTCCACAGACATATGAGTGCTGAGCCGTATTATTGTCCACTGAAGGTCCTTGGTGATGGCCTTTCCCTGCACCATGATGATGAGCAGCGAGTCGAGCGTGGTTGTGGTTGCAGGCCCAATTTGGAAGGTGGAGGAGTTGATCCGTGTCCAGGGAATAACACGAGGGGGACAGACCGTCTTTGAACCAACTTTGGCCAGCAACTAAAAGGGTTTTGGGTGGACATTGGTAGATAGTTTAAATAGAATTTCCAAGCGTTTTGTATTCGCATGAGCCATCCGACTGCAGGTGGCGATCCAAAATTTTGACTTTTTAAAAATGGAAAATTGGGCCTCCTGCTTGGAGGTGCAACTAGAATTATATTTTGGGAGCTCAAATACAAAATTTCATAAGAAACAGCCATGAATTGAGTGAGCTACAGCGATTCAACATCTACCTATCAAAATGATTACCAAACATGGCAATGGCCAAGTCACGTGCAAAGTACAATAAGTCCACTCTTCATATTATCTAATATCTTTCTTCAACCTTCTCCCCACACTTCTCTGTTCTGGAACCCCTGGATTTGGGTTGGATTAATTAGACAGCTTTATAGAAAACTAAACTCCTCAGATCACTCATTAGCTGATCATCCATCTTTTGTAGATTCCTATCCAGATCTACAACCACACTTGTCATCACAGTGTGCACCATCAACATCAGTCATTGTAAGGATTAACCCCTACAAACCCACCACCAACATACCTTGTGGATGCACACCACCACGTCAATTGACATCAGCACTGCAACTGTGAGGTAACTGGGAGAATGGTAGTGTGTCCAGCACCACCCAGACACCACTGAAGACCTGCGGATTAACCCCAGCAAACCTGTACCCATGGCAACAGGTATGGGTATCGATGGTTATGGGTATGGGTTGCAGGAAAAAACCCAGCAGTAGACTTGTGCTGTTCACTAACTGCAAATGCTGCACTTGGACATTCTGGTGCACCTTCTAATCCTATGAGTCCCTGGCCCCAGCCTTCTACTTCTACTCCATTGAGAGCTGCTACCCATCTTTCCCCACAAACAGTGGCTTCTGTATCAATTCCATATGTCTATGTTCCAAAAGCAACCAACTGTGATATTGAGGAATGGCAGACATCAATCAGAATGATGTACTCACTTTGTTTGCTTATCAGGACCAAACACCACTGCAATAGCCAAGATGGTAATTAGTGTTGCCATGGTGTGGTCCGGCTCAGCTCGGCTATGGCTAACAATGGCTAACCCATATATGGGTTATTAGCTGGACCGGACTGTTGTGGCAATGGCTAAACCGTGGTTAACCATCCAAAAAAGGCAATTTGTAGTGTCACATATATAATTATTTTGTATTTACTGTTTGTCATTGCTCACCTGTACAAAGTACTAGTGAGCATTCCTAGAGACTCATCATTTGCCTGTACAAAGCACAAGCGAGCTTTTATCTTGGCTAGTTCCCTTGTTCCATCACCATTTGCCCATATGAAGTACATGCGACCTCTAGGCAAATCTTCTTTCAGGTGTCCTTCTTGTTCACCCATACAAAGTACCAGCAAGCTCCTGGCCCCTCTTGGCTCAGACACTCCCTCGTTCCATCCTCGTTCGCCCATACAAAGTATATGCAGGCTCCAGGCAAATCTTTGTTCAGGCACGCTTACTACGTTCTCATTCGCCCATACAAATTACCAGCGAGCTCTTGGCTCAGACTCTCCCTCATTCTGTCCTTGTTCACCCATAAAAAGTACACGTGGGCTCCAGGCAAATCTTCGTTCGGGCACGCTTACTACATTCTCGTTCACATGTATAAAG
Organism: Hygrocybe punicea; assembly: GCA_963556145.1. Classification (NCBI taxonomy): domain Eukaryota; kingdom Fungi; phylum Basidiomycota; class Agaricomycetes; order Agaricales; family Hygrophoraceae; genus Hygrocybe; species Hygrocybe punicea. The sequence goes on along the minus strand of OY744468.1, from coordinate 243,704 downwards.
TACCAGTGAGCTCCAGGCCCTCTTGGCTCAGATGCCCATCCTCGTTTGCCCATACAATACACACAGGCTCTCAGGCAAATCTCTGTTCAGGCACACTTACTATGTTCTCATTCACCTGTACACAGTACCAGCAAGCTCCAGGACCCCTGGCTCAGACATTCCCACATTCTGCACTCACTCACCCATACAAGCTATCAGTGAGCTCTAGACTCCCTTCGGCCTTGGCTTGGGTGCTGCCCTCAGTCAATCCATTCTCATTCACCTATACAAAGTCCCAGCAAGCTCAGTGTTCCATCATTTCTTGTCCTTGGGCTCCATTTTACATTGCCTGATTCTTCCCTCCTTGGCATCTGTATCTGTATGTACCATTTCTTTTTGCACCTATTCTATTAACTCAAAAAGTGCTGTCAGATGGAGTCAACCTTCAAAACCTTCCTCCTCAATAACTTTGTGATCACCTCCCTGAATGCAGGTCCCTTATCTGCTTTCCCCAGTTGCCACAACTTCGGCTGCGACGATCCATCACCAGAATGGACCTATAAGATGAACTGGGCCTGCAATGACTTTATACAGCTCCCATTTGTGCCCCGTTCAGTCCAATGGGATCATCCACTAATACAGCATCTAGTTTGTAATTACAAGTTGCTATCTATTGAATGTGTTGGTATTCGCTTCCAATTATCAGTTGCTGTCCAACAAAAATGGCATGATCTTGAAACTGCTCTCTTTGTGGTCGCTCAGGAATTGCTGGCATGAGCCCTGGCCTTTTTTTCACTTGAATCCAAATGTTTCCCCCTTCCTCACATGTATGGCTACCACTGCCTTCATACATGTGAACACGCTGCCAGAAAGTGTGCCATGACGTCACCAGATGCTTTCATACCATTGATGGCATGGTGTTCGATGGGCATCTCATTTTTCATAATGAGTCATGAACCATATGGCAACAACCCTACGTGGGTGAAGATACTCACTGATGAAGCCAAGATCCACCCAGAGTGGGTCCAACAACTGCAAGATTCACCAATTGCCAACTTCACTGACAGTAGGCATTGTCATAGATGTACATCAATGCAAATGGTTAGGACACCTCCCAAGGCTTATCAGAGCCTGTATCCCTATCTGGTTCGTATGGAGCACCCTCGACAAGCCCCTATGCACATCGCTGCAACCCGAGGTGGCAAAATACTTACCTAACAGTGCACAAGTCCAGGCTGCAATACAGCAGTGGGAGTTGGAGCAGTTGCCTCTGACACCATCCAGCACTACCATCGATGTAACACCCTCCCCAGAGAAATTTCCTCAACCAAACCCAGGCTCTCACCAGAAATATGGAGAAACTTGGCAGGAGTTCTTTGTTTGACAAGCAGTACGCCACAAGAGAATTGCTACCATTGAGACTGCACAAGAAAAAGCCACTCGCTTCACTTGCCAGAAGGAAAGTGAGCACTATTGCACACCGGGGAAGAGAGGGGCTGCTGTCTTCCACTGGCTGGAAATGGATGGCTTTCGCCTCAGAACGAGAGTCAATTTCAGAGAGATAGAGGATCTTTGGGAAGAAAAGCCAGCAGAACATATGCAGTACAATGCTTTTGATTGGGAATGGGATATCTGTACCGAATTCAGCCCTGATGTGCCAGACAATGAAGACCCATTTGGTAATGATGACTATGATGGCAAATACGATGATCCCACCTTGGAAGAAGGTGAGATGGGGCAACACACTGGTCAAACAGAGAGCCAATCGATACTGGTGGGTCCACTTCCTGTGGAACACTGGCAGCAAGATGTACTGTCTATTCATGGTGTCGGCAACCACCACACGGATGCCGCAGCTCCTAAATATCTAAGGACGCTTGACAGCCATCTTTACAATCATTTTGGATTTGATTGGGACGATACTACCTACTTTGAGGGTCCTACACCATCAGATGCTGAATGGGAACAGACTCTCAATATTTGCAGGACCCTCGCCCTCAAGTGGCTTCGAAATACAAGGGCCCAATCTTCAACTTCGTCACACATCTACTCCATAAACCAGTGGACAGCTCATCAGCCATGCCATGGGATCTCAGTTCATCCAGTCTTTTTCCATTGCGTGAAAGACAGGACCATTATCTGATGATTGAGCTGAAGGACATGATAGGCAATACAGTGAAAAAATTATATTTCATTTATGCTATGAAGGCTACCAAGGGTATTGATTGGCTGCTCACAGTAGATAGTCTGGTTACTGCTATACAATGCCTCTGCTCGTGCAGAGATATTACAGAAGCTGTTCGGTATCTCATGGGACCAGGAATTCTGTTCAATACTCTTAATCCTTGCCACACATTTTCACCTCCACCGACAGGCCCTCCACCACCCCCTGTCTCTCTTGGTGTGCGTCCAATCGGTTATCAGCCTGATGCTGCTGATTATGCCACTTATGAAGCAGCTCGGGACCATTTTCTCTGTTCTTCACGTGCACGTGCAGCCATCCTCAAGGGTGGTATTGTCTGGTGCCTCACAATGGAAGTCATTGGCCCCGGATGCATTCTTACCGGCCCCTCTGATGTCGCCTCCTCTGAGGGACAAATATTTCATTTTACAGATGACACCATTTTCTGTGAAGATATCCTCAATGACAATGAGCTTGACCTGATATATGGCATATACAGAGTTTATATTGGTAGGTACCCTCTCTGGATTCAGTGGGTCATGTATTAATTCAATGTGATGAAGGATCGAACCAGCAGGTCTCCCATCTTTCCTGGTGGCCAAAGCACTTGACTTGGCAGAAGAGTCTTTTCAACGTTGGCCACTGGACTCCTGCTGCTGAGGACTGGTTTCAGAAATGTCTTGAACTCATCTGGCAGAACAACGCCCCATGCAGGACTGCTGGCAAGTGGTACGAATCCATTCCGAGGCATGGAAGGTCACTGCGTTTGGCTCAGAAGCTAGATGTGGCAGCAGGCCAATTTATAGAAGGAAAGATATTTCTGTAGCTTTGTTGGTCTCATGTCTTTCCCATCTCATTTTTTTTTCTTGTGCCATTACATTTTCCTTACCATTCATGTAGATCTCTGATTATCAATATTGTATCATGAAAAATGACTATTTATTTCACTGAAGCATTCCTGTAAGACATTGAATGAATGAATGAATATCTTCTAGGAGTTGTATCTGCACATCATCATAAGTCTCCAACTCTTGAAGCTCCTGACCCCAATCCAGACCATCAGTAAAGTTAAGACCTCTTCCCTGCCGAATGGAATACTTCAAATGTTGAAGTGCTTCCATTAATTCTAGTGAAATGTGATTTCGTCGTGCTGTCATGGTCTCCTTGCTTGATGAGAATACCCATTCACAAGGTACTGCTGAAGCTTGTATCGGCAAAATATCCATGGTGAGAGGAAAAATTCTTGGATAGTGAAGTTGATTTTCCTTGTCTGGCCCATATTTAGCATGAAAAGGATACACCAGTCATTGACCTCACATACCAGCCAGTATAAAAAACTATTTGTTGTTGGTTGTATATCACGAAGGTATGCTGCAGCTTCGCCCTCTATTGCCCATTGCGCAGCCGAGTGATTTTGATTACGGTTGAGGCCAAGGATGTCTCTTGCAGTCGGACGTGGCCATATTGCAGGTGGATCTGCATTGTTTACGGTAGGAGCCTCAGTTCCAGCATTAGAGATGGGGTCATATTGGTGAAGCTACATAAGATAGAGTAATGCAGCTGATAAAAGGAAAAAATGTTGGTACATACAGCATTAATAAACAACTCCTTTGCCCAATCAATCCATTCTGGCTGGTACTCCTCAACCACGTCAATTTGACAGACAGATCCAGAACTGGGGAAGAAAACTGGTTAGCAAAAGTAAAGGATCAATGAAATATGAACTCATAGCCAGTGTATAAGCAGAGACCATGTCAGTTTGGCTACTATATGATTTGAGTTTGTTGATCCCATGTTGAATGATATCACAAGTTTTCTGGATTCTTAGGGATGACCAAGGGTTGACATATGTGATAGGGTGAGATTTTCCAAGGGTTTTGAAGGGTTTGTTCTTGAATCATTATCTATTGCAGATAGTGATAGAAACTTGGTGGGAATTTCAAAGAGTTATATATTTTCTAGTTTCTCTCCAAAATTTAGGTCAGATTTCTTCAGTAGTTATTGTGCAGTTCCATTTTCAAAAAGGAGTGTTTTTCAAAAACCATAGGGGTCCGCGTTTTTCAACCCCTATGGTTTTTGAAAAACACTCCTTTTTGAAAATGGAACTGCATAATAACTACTGAAGAAATCTGACCTAAATTTTGGAGAGAAACTAGAAAATATATAACTCTTTGAAATTCCCACCAAGTTTCTATCACTATCTGCAATAGATAATGATTCAAGAACAAACCCTTCAAAACCCTTGGAAAATCTCACCCTATCACATATGTCAACCCTTGGTCATCCCTATGGATTCTCATCTTGATGTACTTTCCAGACGTTGAGCATTGCTTCAAATGCAGGTACAGCGTGACATAATGTTGGAGTCTTCTCATGTGATAATATTTGTTGGAAAGCGTGTGGAATCTGACAATGATAATGTGTTATATACAAAAGCAACAATCAAATACACTAACCTGGAGAATAGAATAAAATTTTCAAAGAGCTTCCCAGTCAGATTCATCAAGCTTGAACTTGCATAATTCAACAAATTCCCAGCTTTTGAGGAAGGTGTCAAGAACCTAGGTAACCAAGTCAATATTGGCCACAAAAATTAGAAAGAAAAATACTTCTTGAAGGTCGATGGCTCATTCAATCATGAGTAATGTTGAAGACCACCTCACTTCCATGTCATGTAGAAGCTGAAGCTCTTTCCACTCTAGTCTCTTGAACAATGATGAAAAATATTGTTGGTGCAGAGAAGATGATCATATCTAGTATAAATTAATGTTTGCACACCAAACAGTAAGTTGCTGTACAAGAAAGCAAAAGAGAGACACACTGCATGAATGAGAGACTGAACTGTCACAATCAGATCTCGGTCAAGTCCTTCCAAGAAGTTTGAAGGGTCAAAGTCTTCAGCAGTTTCAGCAACATAGTCGAGATTGGTGATTGCTGCTAGCATGGCCTTGCAGGCAAGATTGACAATGTGAGGAAAACATCTGGAGGCAAAGAGTATTAGTAATTACAGTGCAGCAACAATATCATATCACATATCTAATTCGACATTCAGTTTTGTGAAATTTGATTTTTCGTCGTCAGAGTTCACGTTCCAACATGGCCATGAATGTATCATTGTTTGAAGCATTGTCGAGAGTGATCCATCCAATCTAAAAGGATGAGGGTCAATGAGAATACTAAGAAAAAATTGAATACCTTATTAGTAATCAGAAGCCGATCGGTAACATAGATGAATACATGGGCAAGATGTTCACCATCATGTCACCCAGGAACATGGTGACATCCCACTAAGTCAGAACATAATTTGAGAATGTGTTGAAGGCCACTCAGGGTTTCTTCAGTATGTGATTGTATCCAATGAGCGGTGACAGCCATGAAAGGTGAGCGATTCGGATCAGACCACATCTCCATGGTCTCCATTAATAAGATTGTCCAGAAAGTAGGTAGCAGCCACAATGGCCTGCATGTCCCGACTTAGTTGATCTAAATGTTCTTGAAGTGTCTCTTTGATGCATTTATGGACCATGGTTCTATCAGGAATATCTGACTCCCGGAGTTCCTCTCGACGCATCAGGAAAATTGCATGCAGGTGTGGCGATTCAACAACATTGAGTGACTGAAATCATAATATCTCATCAATACAGGAATATAAAACCATAAAAAAATATACTTTATCATCCTCAATGATGAACTGGATGATCGCATCAATAAAAGCTTCCCTTGAGTATGGAGTCCATCCTTGTGGCGCCGGTCCTGTTGATTGCCCTTTGCCCGTTCAATATTCATTCAGGGCAGCCTAGGCACTCTTTGCCTTTATATTGACCCCAAACTCATCACAATGGGATACCCAAACATCCATGTGGTCCTCCATCAAATGACGATGAAGAGTCCCGGTGAATGTCTTGATACTAAATTTTGCAATCTGGTGGTTTGGATTCATTGCATGGATAGTCCTATTAAAGTCATCAAACATGATATAATAACCAGGCTGTTGAGAGAACAAACCCGCAGTAAGTACAAATCTGCTGGTTTCCCCTCTTTTCAAAGAAAGTCCACATGTCTGATGTGACATGATGAGTCTTGTTGCCCACAGGACCATCCATTTGTGGTGAAGGAGGTGCTGGATTTGCTGCAGGTGGCCATTGGTTATGCGTGGATTTTGACCCAGAGTTGGACCCAGAGCTGGACATTGATGCTGGTGACATTGGTGGGGGCATAGTATTTGCCAGATCAAAAAATGGGAGTGAGAGTGGTTGCTGTGAAGTTGAGGGTTGTGGAGGTGAAAGCGGGGAGAAGATATCATCGTCAGGAGAACTCGACGGTAACTGAAATGTGACATGTCTTGTAGGTATGATTGGACTTTTGGGAGTGGGTTGCTTGCAAGGGGAAGACGTAACAGATGTCTTCCTTTGCTGACAACAACCACAGCATGAGCAGGGAGATGGCGTAAATAATATGTCGATAGCTGTTGCTACATTGTCCGGATCATTAGCTTTCGCAGAAAGAACCCTGCGCCGGGAATAACGCAATATAGTAGGCCCTGCTTTTGGCATAGGTGTAATGGGTTGAACAACATGACCTGATAGGAAACCTGGGCCAAAGGCATCGACTTCAAGATCTACTTCAACAGCCTTGCCTTTTCCCTTGTCTCAGCGGATCTGTTTGGTAGTTGCAGTGGATGGTTGAGGTACTAGAAATGTATGTGATTGTCAGTACCATATAGAAGCAGGTTTAAAAATGAAATATATACCTTGAATTCAGAAGGATGTTTGAAGTGTGCCATTCGCAAAGGCAGTCATCTTGGACTTTTTGGGTGCACAACGAGGAGGCATGTTGGTCTAAAGAGTTATGCAGAGTTTAGCTCTAAATAGATCGATTGACGACTAACATCATTTTCAATTCACTGGGCCTCCGGACATGGATAGCTCTACTACATTTCCAATGGTGTTGCCTCATGGCAAAGTGTCCATCTCAACCAACACATATCGCAAACACATGTATACATTGTATGAGTTTATCCTGCCATGAACCACACCCTTACTGACAATTAATATTCCTATGAGACTGTGCCCCTGTACAATGTGGTGAACGGTTGAATATGTAGATAGAAGAAGGTGTCAGGTGAGTTTGATGGCAGACGTATGAAATACACATGAAACACAGATATTGGCAAAAGTACAATAGAAAAATGTGTACATCTCAGCAGTGGCAAAGCAAAAAGGTGAAGAGATTTAAAATAAAATAAAAAGGTGGTACTAAATGCAGCAGCACGCAGACACATTGCAGCCAACGTTGGAGGACATCACACTCTACCATGCATTCCTTAGTAGTCCTTAAGGACTCCTCAAGGACTCCTCTGCTAAATTGCAAGGAGTCCTTAAGGAGTCCTTAAGGAGGCCTTGATTTCCTTACCATAGAAACTTTTTCCTTAAGGAGTTTGTAAGGACTCCTTGGCCCTCCTAAGGACTCCTGAGTCCTAACCAAGGAGTGACTAAGGAGTCCTGAGGAGTGTTCCTCCTCAAGGAGTCCTCAAGGAGTTCTGAGGAGGATTCCTCCCCAAGTAGCATTCCCCGAAGTTCTCATTACATATTTATTAATTATTATTATTGTTAATACTAACTACTATTATTTAATGAGGCGGTATGCCCCAAATTAGATAGTGGATTGTGGCGGGTTTATATACCTTTATTTGGTGCATGGACCATTTGTGGAAACACGTCAACAAACGAGGTCACATGACAATCAACAACCTACCAGTAACCTCACATCTCACCACCCAATGCCCCACACCAAGCAGCAACAGCAACAGCAACAGCAACAGCAACTTCACGATGTGGACGAATGCAGGTGGCCACGGAGGGGGTGGTGATGTGCCCACCCCCGCCTCAGTCTGTTTTTATTTTATTTTTCAATTTTGATATTCTGTTACTGACTATTTCCTACGAGGTCCATGCCCACGCCCACGGGAACGAGAACGAGAACGAGAACGGCAACAGGAACAAGAACAAGAACAAGAATGAGGATGGGAATGAGAACGGGGACAGGAACGAGAGCGGGAATGAGAACAAGAATGGGGATGGTATGCTACACATTTTTTAATTTTTATATTCCGTTACTGACTATTACCTATGACGTCCACATCCACGAGAATGGGAACGCAACAGGAGCAGGAACCCGAACCAGAATGGCAACAGCAACAGCAACTTCATGCAGACAAATGCAGGCGGCCACAGCAAGGGTGGTAATGTGCCCCCCCACATGGGTATGTTTTTTATTGATGTTTTTGTTTTATATTGTGTTACTGACTATTACCCACGATGCCCACGCCCACACGAGGGACAGCCAATGGCCAGGAATGACCCCCAGACCACCATGATGCGAACAAGTGGGGAGGAGATGGGAACGATGGGAAAGGGGAAGGAGGCCAGACCCCAATGGCAACACCCAGTGCAACAGCAGCAGTGACCACCACGGCAACAGCAGCAGCAGCAACAGCGGCAGCAGCAACAGGCAACAGCAGCAGCCCAGCAGCAACGGCAATGGCAATGGCAGCAGCAGAAGCAACACATGGGCGATGGCAGCAGAAACAGCAGCAGCAGTGGCAACAACGGCAGCAGCGGCACGACAACAGCAGCAATAGGTGGCAGCAGTGGCGATGCCAGATGACGATGAAGATGCTCCTCCTCTCCCTTCACCCTTGCCCTCCCTCTCCCTCCTTTGACCTTGCCCCCACTCCATCTCCCTCCCTCCCCCCTCCTTCCCCTTCCCCTTCTCCCTTCCTTTCCCTCTCCCTTTCCCTCTCACTTCCCCTGTCCCTTCCCCTCTCCTTTTCTCTCCTGTTCCCCCTCCTCTCTCCTTTTCCTATTCTTCCTCCTTTCCCTTCTATTTTTTCTTCTCCTGTATTAGTTTTAATTGTTTAATTAATTTGTGAAATATTAAGAATTCTTTGATTTAAAGCCATTAATATTTAAAACAAACCAGCTATTATATGGCGACTGTGAGAACTGACCTTCAATCCTGTTCAGGACTTTACAGTGTTCAATGGCTCCTTTGAACACTACCAATCCTTTGAACACCCTAATAGAATTGATTCTGTACTGATTTCTACTGCTAAAAAGTGTTCTAATTCCTTCAGTGCATCATCTGAACCTATCTGGACATTGATGTTTATTCAGAACCACCAATAAAATTAGAAACTGAATATTTACAAAGCATAGATAAATCTGCTCACTCCTTGAACACTAATGTGTTGATCATAAAACATTCAAATATTAACAGATTTCTTGGAAAATTGGTATAAGACATCTTTAAATATATGAGCAACTGCTGGTCTGCTCAGATTTTGTTCAGGATAATTGGCTACTTGTGGCATTTTATGTTAATTTTTTGTGTTCAAAGGAGCCATTGAATACTGTACCTGAATTGTACTAGAATGAGTGGCAAATATAGAGCATGAAAATATTATAAAACAGATAACATGCCCTTGTGACTTCTAAACCACAGACATAATTGAATGAGAAAAAAGCAAAATAGCCAGTGAACATGGGGGTTTGAAAATTTTGGCATCATTCCAATATGATTGCAACTTGACTCCTGGCCTTTAAATGATTCATCAGTTCATTCTTACAGAGTCCATCTTGTGTTCATCTTGTACATGTGGACTAGCCAAATTTTGAAAAGGACTGAAGGTACACTGAAGATGGACTTCATCTGGGCTTGGTATAGTGTTGCCGTAGTTCAGTTCCGAACCTAGCTGAACCCAGTTCAAACCCCAAACCGAACCCGGGGTTCAGTCTAAGTTCAGCCAAATGCTGAACCGGACTGCAGGTTCGGTTCAGGGTTTTGAGGCTGGCCAGATTTCCTGAACGGCTCCAAACCGCGTCCAAACCGTGAACGCGGATATTTTTAAGGTATTTATTTCATTTGTTTTTCGTATTTGTTTACTTACTTTTTCATGTTAAACGGTATCATGTGACCATTACACGAAGGTTTCTTCACCAACAACAACAACGCAAGGCCAATAAATGCGACACAATGTTGCGTTCATTGACACAGGTAAGTCTCAACATTTATCTTAACTTTACTCATATTATCTGTTCCAGGAAGTTCGACCGCGACCACATCGCGAGCACACCACCACGGCACAAAATGGATCACAATGCCAACGCAATGCCAACGGACGCGGGACAGCTGCAACACCACCACCACCACCACCACCACCAGCGGTGGCAACGGCAACGTCAACGTCAACAACGATGATGGCAACAGCAACGGCAACAACAACGACGGCAACGGCCAGCAGCAGCAGCAGCGCCGGCAGCAGCAGCAACGCCAGCAGCAGCAGCCATGGCAGCAACACCACCCACGGGATAGCCGCAACATCACCACCACCACCACCACCACCACCACCAGCGGCGGCAACAGCAACAGCAACAGCAACAGCAGCAGCAGCGCCGGTGTTATGTGAATGTTTGTTTCACCAAGAATTACCGGAGTTGACTTTGTTCAGGTACCTTCTTGTTGTTCGTGGGTTTCTAATATTTAAATAACCTATCAGGAAGGGGTTTGTGGGTATATGTACTATATGAATCAATAGAATGTAATAGTGAGGTCTCTTCAATTAAGAATTGAGACTTTGAGTAGGTATGAATAGCAATTGGGTGTGTGATGTACTGAAAATACTAATATTCACTACTGGAATATAAAATATGAACTAATGAATACTGATAACAATATTCACCAGTTGAATATGGACAGTTTTGGCTACAGGGCCTATTCAATCAAGAGTATCTCTGGGTATTATAATATCTGACTTAAATCCGAAGCTTCAAACGCACATTGGCTACTAGTTCAGGGATATCTTTAATACCTTTTGAATACTCTGTTTTGTTTAGGATGAAACCTTAACCTCAGAAGTGTATCTATTTAGGATGAAACCTTAACCTTAGAAGTGTATCTAGCTGACTAATGCTGACTAATGAATTGATTGGACTGAGTGAACTGGGTGAATTCTCCTTGATGACAAGGGGAACTCAGAGAATGATAGAATAAGAGTGAACTAGACTGGATTGCAAGCACTAGCTACTACAATGAGTAACTACTAGTACTAAGAGAATGAGGGATCACACTGTGTGAACCCAACTAAGAGTGACTACTGAGTGGTGAGGGGGGAAATCCTACTGACTACTGGAATTTGGGGGCCCTATTTATACTGTTGGAGAACAATGGGGGACTGAGAACAATGGGAAAGTGAGAACAATAGGACTGAGTCATGAGAACAATGGATGGCATCAAAGAGGCTGTGAACAATGGGCTCTATCTCCATTTGGACTGTTTAGAACAAAGGACTGCTCAGAACAATAGACCATTGTCTTTATGTAAGCAGAATATCACAATCACTCTCTGATGCATCCTATCTTATCATTATCTTATCATCCTCTTGTTCACATCTTATCTAATCATTTCCCATCATCTAGCTAAGCCGCTTTTGATCAATACAAGTAAACAAGATTTGTAATCAATCCATTACTGCTAATACAGGTAAGAATGCTAGTTGGGCTTGTCTCCTTGCACGCGCAATACAGAGAAATATATAATAAATACTAATGAGTGGGGGATGTGCCTCTGTGCACCATACATAAACGGCTAAGTCTGGGCATTGCTAGTGAAGCCATAATAAATGATATAAAGGTAAGCATATATGCTATCTGTGTCTGTTCACTAGCATGCATAATGTGGAAAGGCATAGAATGGGTACTAATGAGTGTAGGTGTGCATCCATAGTGTTGCACTTAAATATCTAAGTCCGTGGTCCGATGGTAAACCCATGACATTACACCCAAAAACACTTGGGGTCATGACACCGGCAGCAACTGCAACGGGAGCAGCAGCAGCAGCAGCAGCAGAAGCAGCAGTGCCGGCAGCAACGGCAGCAGCAGCGGGAGCGTGGGTGTAGCCTGTGCTCCCATTTCCACGGCGGCTCATCCAATGCCAGCAGCAGCAGCAGCAGCAACAACAGCAACGGCAGCAGCAGCAGCAACAGCGACAGTGGCAACGGCAACGGCAGCAGCAGCAGCAGCAGCAGCGCCGGATGGCTCCCCCGCAGCCCAACTACCTCGTGAAGTGCAGCGCCGTATCAATTGATATGTGCCTGCCATTTGCAAGGAGAACAGAGCTCATGGGGTGAGCCCACCTCGGTCCGGGGTTCAGACCACGTCTGAACCCAGACCAAACGTGGACAGACGGTTCGATGCTGTCTGGGTCCAGGTTTGGCCCAGCGCCAAACCGGACCTGAAGTTTGATTCGCGGTTCTGCCAAAAAGGGTCGGAACCAGACTGAACTGAACTTCAGCAACACTAGCTTGGTACATTTTAGGTGAACTAAAATGGATATTGTGGAGATGGTGGACTCCTACTACATCTCTATTGATCCAAACTTATTGATCAATTGGATTCAACTTGCTGTCAAGTTGGATCATGTGGTCCTAACCATTATACACATTTTGTGGAGTGGACTCTTACCACTACATTAACCCCCAAGTTAAAGACTCTGGTGACAAAATGGCATAATCCAGCACCTCTTGAAGAAACAGAAATGGAACCTAAGGAGTGTGCTGTGACGGCGAGTTCTGTTGTAGACCTGGAATTGGAATCTACGGAAAGGGGTGATCAGCTAAGAAGTGATCAGAGGAATTTAGTTTCTTTTTAGACAGGTCTAGTCAATCCAACCCAAATCCAGGGGTTCCGGAATCAGAGGGTGAGTGTGGGGAAAGGACTATGAGTGGTGTAGACCATATGAAGAGTGGACTCAGAACTAAAGCGGGACGATAAGACGTGAGGGGGAATGGTATCCTGTATTTTCTATATGTCTGGGTGTCGGTATTTTCTATATGGTTTGTAGTATAAATGTGCTACTTTTATACTACTGTGAGGGATCCTGTGCTGTAGTAACCATGTACTACAAGTGAAGGCTGTAAATGATAGGGGGAGTGGAGTGGAGGAATGGTGGAGTGGTGCTATGTACTAGGAGATGGGAAACAAAGATACGTACGGATTCCAGGTTGTTAGGGACATTGCATCTTGAGCAGGAATGATCCTGGAGGTGGAATCTGGAGCGGAATTGATAGAAACAAGCGGAATTGAATGGAATCAATGATATGGGAATGGGAATGGACAGGAACAGTGTCTGATATGAAGGGGAAACAGATCCACACAATCTGGAGCCTCTACAGTGCTTTTAGCACTTGAAGAAGTGATCTTCTTGTATCCATCTCCAACTCCATATGACTCTGAAAGCATATGAACAGTGCAATACTCAGTTGTGTAGCTTTGAGTTAATTCTCAACAGAATGACTATTAATAATAATAATTTCAAGTGGTTTTTGCATACTATGTCTTTCATTCATAGTCAAAAGATTATAGAAAAGTAAAAGGAAAAACAGATGAGGGAGTGGACTTTGATGATAATGAAGAAGAAGAGTGGTGATGGGCATCGTCGGTTTGAAAACCGTGATGCTTACATAACTTTCCCACCTGCCAAATGATTATTACATGCAAGATTCATACCAACCGTTAAAGCATTTGTGGTTCCCACTTCATAAAATCTCATTGTGTAAAATGTGTATTAGGTGTCCTTCTATGATATCAAAAAATGTTTTAATATTGGATGCATGTGAAAGCATTCAAGCCACTGATCAGTATAGTGAAAAAATCCCCCTTTTTCACTCTCTTTTCGAGATGAAGTTCAACCTTTAAAAATGCAGCTAAAATTCTTTAAAAACGTGAGAATGAGATGCTTGATCATGTAGTTTAATGGGGACAGAAATAATAGATGTTGCAATGGAGATAGAGAAATTAAGCCGCAGGGTAAGGTCTCAGTCTCAATCTCGAAGATTCAACAATTTGAACAATACCCTATCATTTCTGAGAGCTCGATAACAATTTCAATTACTTGTATGAGTCTAGAATGCTTTTGATAACAATACAATGGGTGCAATACACACATCCAAGCCCACTCCATGGGGCACTACGTCTCATCATCACTGTCCATATCCATCCAATCTGAGACGATTACAGGCTCTGGAGGGTGCAAATCTTGACGCAGTGTAGTACCAGTGTTTTGGGTGGTGATAAGCTCTCTACGAACCTGTCAGCAATGTAGTAGAATATCAAATGAACACATACTTTTCATAGCGAGAAATAGCTGCAAAAAGTGCCTCGAGTTTCTTCGCTTTCTGCTTGACACGAGATTTGATTGGTACCTTGCAGTCATTTCTGATTTGGCGGTGAACTTCAAGTTGTTCATCAATAGCCTTGTTGTTCATCTTGTCAATTGCGGAGCGATTCGTAATGATGTTCAGCGCTGCTAAATGTGCGTGTTTTTCCTGGATTTTCTGTTTCTTTTCGGTGTTTTTCTGTCGACGTGCATTGGCCAGTTTCTCTTGTGAGTCAAGTAGTGCAGTATGGAAAGCTTTTGATGAACCATTTGAATCCCATTGTCGAGCTAAACGCATGACAAACTGATGATCATCTGTACTAAATTTAGCATTCATGAAAGACTGCGTCTCATTACGGTGGCATGCCGCTGCGCTGGAGAAGTGTTCGATGGTGGTGTTTGCATTTGACCGTGAGTGTCTTCGCCATTGTCCAAGGGCTCCTTCATTGGCATCATTTGTTGAACACATGAATGCAATTCTTCGTTCTGCTGCTGTCATCGTGTCAATAAGTCCACCAGCTGAGAATTCAGATGCAAAACGCTCCCAAGTCTCAAGAGCACCTTGAAAGAAAGCAACAAGTACTTGGTGCAAAGATGGGAGGTGATCTAGCATTGCATGAATAGTGGCGATAGCTCTTGGATCCTCCCAAGGCAAGCCATCAAGGGTTGAAAACTTGTAAGACGATGAGGCACCAATCAGAAGCAACGGATCATTGATTATTCAGACAATATGCATTTGAAGTTCATCGTGTAGTGGCCCCAAATCGAGGAGGTTGACGTTTTTGGCACCTGGGCCCTGTACTGCTCGCATATAGGGTATTGTCACAGACTATGCATATAGAACTAGAACAGTGAATTCAGTGAGCGTAGCTGGATCACATACTGCAGCATAAAGATTGTATTCCATGTGATTGAATCCTGGTTTTCTTTTTTGTCACATACTAGCTCGAGGAATACAATGTACTGAGGAAGATATGTGAGCAGTTCTGCCGCTGCGTTGCAATAAGACTGATATCGAGTGTTGCTTGTGTCTGGAAATTTGACAGACGACTTCTTGTCTGTAAGTTCAAGCTTGACCCGTTTGAAGTAATGCCAATGAAGATCTTGATGGCCTTTCTTATCGTCTTTGTTGTTAAAAAGTGCACCAGCTAGACTTGCCGCTTTGATTGCACCATGTCCACTGGACTCGATGGCATGCTGAGCAGCTGTTCTGGCAGGATCCAGTCCAATCACAGAAGCATTGGCCTTGTTCGCGAGCAAGACTAGAGGAGTGGTGTCAAGGTTTGCCCAGCATAATTGCATTGCCTTGTTGCCGCCTTTCACAGAGTTTAGTTCCTTGTGCATGCAGCATCCACCATGAACAAAGAGATCGACCTGACATTGTTCCTCGCATGAGAGTTTACCAAAAAAAGAATACCAAGTGATTTTGCTAGCGCCTTGGTCACATCACCACCAGCATCAGCAAGTTCCTTCTCAGAAAGTTGACAGATAGCTTCCCCAATTTCATCTAGATCCATTGTAGCCATGGTGGAGTTTCCAAGATCAGTACATGTCACTTCCTCCTTCCAGGTCTGAGCAAGCCTTGCTGTCTTGAGCTGATCACTAGCATGATCACCATTCAAACCAGTTAGTTTGCATACAAAGTCGCCTTCAATTAATACAGTCCCTTCTCGTTTGGAAAGTGGCGACGCATTGAGAAGAGTTGAGAGATTCTTCTTGACATTTTTCCAGCCTTCGATCTGTGAATCGGCTGTGTGATCCAACGCAGCAGCAACTCCAACCAGGCATGTTGCATGTCAGACTGGTGGAGATGACCCAGATGAGGTTGATTCCAGACCATACAATGGAACAGGAATTGCAATATGACATGATTCATATGTGATGTTGCGGTGACTAGTCCCATCGCTGCTTGCAGTGAAAGCTTTATGATAATCAATTATATTAAAAGAATACAAAAAATCATGATATACTTTTTGCGTTTGCAATCTCATAGCCCAACTGGATGTCGGCAGCAACACCAGCCTTGTTATTGGCCCATTGGACTGTACGACAGCTCATCTTGCGAGAAAATTTGACTCCAAGCTCATTCGCGACAGCGACCATGACATTGCCTACTTGATCCTGGGAACAACCAGCCTTGCATAGCTTCCGTGCTAATGCTCTAGCCTTGGGCGTATAAGTTCCACGAGAGGTGACAGTCCACATAGATGCTTTCTTGCTGAGATTCAGAAGGTGACGAGAGCATTGCTTGGAGAGATTGCAAGATTGTTGAGCACGTAGGGTGCACATCTGAAGGCGCCTGACTTTCAGTCATAGTTGGGCTGTCGTGTCATGATTTGCAGTTAACTTGATATTTGCAGACTCCAAAGACGAATCGAGTTGGTGAATCTTCTCAGTCAACACAGAGAGCTCAGCAGCAGATGTGTTTGACAAATCCTGTGGTTGATTGTCCCGTGCTGCAAGATCGCTTTGCAGATTCTTGATGCTACTGAGGAGTTTTTGCTTGTCCTGTTGCTGTCGTTGGATCCGCTTGTGGTACTTCTTTGTGCGAAGTTTCTCATCCTGAAATGCTTGATGTGCTTGATCCAAAGCAGTTGTAGTCGATTGTAGTTCCATCTGTGTAGTGGAAACTTCACAGTCCAAGTGTCTCAGATCTGCACTCAAACAAGAGAATTGCACACGAAGATTGATCATATCTGTGCTTTGCTGAGTAAATGCAATCTGCAGGGAATTTGCAGCAGCTTGTTCTTGCTGGAGCCTATTCTGTAGAGCTTGCACTTGCATCTGAGCTCGAGTCCTCGCGTTCAAGTGGGGTGTGGATTGCAGAGGTATGTTTTCTTTATTAGACCATCTGTGGGATACCAGATTGCGAGCAAGTGTCTTTTGAACAGGAGAACGACACCTGCAAGACATTATCTGAGGGAACAAATAAGAATACTTAAAAGAATATACAAAGAACTTGAAATTATGAGAGTAGCATAGCAAGTACAGGATGTGCAAGGCTCACATGTAAAATAGCAATACACTGTTGGACACATTTTGCATTTGTACAATGACACTTTGGCTGCTCAAATTATCACAATATCTTCAGGGTCTGGAGTAAATATGTCTAGGATCAGATTGGCCATATGAAAAAAATTTACCTTGCATATTCATGGAACGCATTGCAAATCTTTCAATCAAAACTTGATATCTCATTTAAAATTATGTTATGAGCAAAATTATTTGTACATTTGTTAGATGTACATGTACACTGAATTATCATCTACATAGCTTAATTTTCCAAAGTGTGAGGAAAGTGTTCTAGCCAATGGATGAATCAAAGATTTTGGGAATGGCAACTTAGGTGAGGGAAAGCCACGTGGATACCGTGGGAACGCTTTTCAACTTTGTAGGGCAATGCCCATCACCAAGAAGAGGCAGATATTGAAATTGACAGGAGGATTGACTGGATTGGAGTGACTGATAACTTTGGTCAATATGACTTGATATTAACTGATATGAGTCAGAATGGGGGTTCAAACAAATATGCATTCTGGCGAAAGACCCAGGATATATGTTATCATCTTTGGAGAAGATGATTCATGGCTTCAAAAAGTGGTTTATAAAACTCATCCTTATAATCAGATCAGAAAGCTGTTGATCCAGTAGAGTCCAATTACTTCATGGCCTTTGATTCATTGATGTGGAAACAATCTGGCCTCTCATGGACTGGTGATTGCTTAGCCAAGTTTGGAAATATCATTAATAATAGGACCACCAGGTGTATATGGATAGTCCTGCTTCATAGACAGTGATGGAAGAGAGTGGAAATAAAGCAATTGATACAAATTTTAGAGTCTAAAGTACATGCAGTAAACTATGTGCTATATATATGTGAATAGAGATAGAGATAAAGGCTGTATACCATGGACAAGGAAATGAATATGGAAAAAAAGAGAATGGAAAAGAAGGTGACATATGAGGAAATGAAAAGGCTGTGTGCCTTGGAATGGTGAAGGAAACATATATGGAAAGCAATGCTGTTCATAAGATGTAAGCCTAATAACTTAGTGGAGTGGCAACATGTGTGTGTCATGATGATGACAAAGCATTTGAATATACTAGAAATGCAGCCATAAAGTGAACAAATTTACAATATTTTGCAAGGAATCTACTTGGACTCTACTTGGACTCAACTCAGACTTCATTGAGAATTATTACCAAATATGGAGCATGGGAAAATATTGCCTAATTTGGTTAGCATGCCCATTGTATACCCAATCCCATATATAGTGTCAGATTTGTTTTATTTACAAAATTGAGTGAGAAAAATGCAAAAAAGTCAAAAAAAGCTGGCACTTTGCAAAAACTCAGCAGAATTCTAAGCAGAATCCTTGTTGTAAATAAGCATACCCCATGAAAACTCACAAAAATGACCATTCAAAGTGAAATTTACTCAGAATTGAGGAGTCCTTGAGTTCCCTATTATATAAAGGTATACTGACTATGTCCATGAAAACTCGTTGAGGAGTCCTTGAGGAGTCCTTGATTTTTGAGGAGTCCTTAAGGACTCCTTGAGGACTCCTTGGGTCGTGAGGACTCCTTGAGGAGTCCTAAGGAATGTGTGGGAGAGTGCAACATACAGCAATGTTGCAATGGTGAGTTTGTGATCTATTCCTGGTGTCGAATGGGCAGATCTTGGTGAAAAATAGGAATAAGAATGAAGAAACCCATCGTGAAGAGACATGGGCATAAGTCAACGTACCCAGAGCAGGGGAAGCAAAGAGCAGGGAGAAGACGATGCCAGCCATAGTGAAATGGCAGATAAGAACCACAGCGTGTGGGTTGGCATTGATAGATAACACAGCCAAAGTCTCCCTACGATTCAATTGAGAGGAGAGAAGTGACAAGCCAGTGCACCAAAGCTGGGGAAAGAGTCAGAAGACGATGCCAGCAGCCAGCCACAGCAAAGAGTGGAGAGTGTCGACAGTGGCAGAAAATCTCCCTATGATTCAATCGAGGGGAGATGAGAGAAAAGACTTAGACAAGATGCATAAACTAACCCAATCATGTGATGGTGAGACTCGACTACTGGTAAGGGCTAAGCCTTTTCAATCTCTTCGACTTCGACCAACTTTGCCGGTGCTGAGCACTAGCAAAGTTTTGTCTCTGTCATCTCTGCATCTCCCTTTTTGGTGTTATCCTGATCTTGTTGTCTGGCCCACATTTTGCCTCCTTCTCTCCCTGTCTGTTTCGCCAGTGCTGTGCACCAGCGAACCTTTTCCTTGTTATCACCTTTTCATATCCCCCCATGCACTGGCGGTGTCCTGGCGTGTTTTACATGTTCTCTTGGCAACAAACTTGACGATTTCGTGTCAATGTGCATGTAGCTGATGTAGCAACATCTTCACGTTCTTCCTTTTGACAATTGTTTCAGCAGAATGTCTTCAACATTTGCCCTGGGCCATGGTTCTTTCAAGGTATATCAGTCAAACAATAATGCATTACAAAAATGTTGTCTAATTTCGATGGGATTAGCCTACATAGACCATTCTATCCTCCTTCATGGCCAAATGTGCTTTCGCGCAATGGCCTGCTATGAGTGTTTTAGGTCTCAAGTTCAAGAAAAGAATGGCAGCTGACAATCTTGGTGAGCAATGATTCCTTTCAGTGTCTTATAATGTGCACTTAATGGATATCAAGTGTCTACATGCCGTTGGAGACAACACCATTATTGGTGCAGGAGTGATCAACTCAGCTACACCCTATATAATCCTCGACACCTGCACTGCACCCCTTCCTTACCCCCAGCCATGCCCAGACCCTATTTCATGATCCCAATTGGCAGTAGCCCAGCAGGTATGTTGTCTTTGCTCTCCATCTGCCATCTGTCATTGTCATCACCATCCCAATCCCAGGCCACAACCTCAGCAATGCCGTGTTTTGCATTGCTTTTTCACCAAACGTGTCAACACCCCATGAGTCATGTAGGTACAACTTTGAGTTTGATTGACCCCAATGATTTTGCTGCCGACAAACATGCTCCATGGTGCGATGGTTGATAGGTTGGTTGAGAGGTTGGTTGCAGGCACGGTAATGTGGCAAGACCAATGAAACATTAATGGACAGCTGAAAACTTTTATGCCCTCTGCACCGGTTAAAAGGGCATGAGAAGACAGGGAAAACCCTTGTATTAACATTGACATTGTATTTTACACAAAAACCAATCTTTCATTAGTACAATGGCTGTCTAGCGACATTGTGAGCCATGGGCAATGCCAGACAACAAGCTGCAAGGCAGCAAACACACCGAAAACCGCAAAATTATTAAATTTCCTAATTTGGAAGTTTATAACAGCTAAAAAAGGCTAGCCGTGGCTAAGCCAAGGTTTAACTGTTAGCCGAGCAATGGCTTGGCTTGGCTAATCTTCAGCTCAGCTCAATCAGCTGACGGTTTCAGCCTGAGCCATGGCAACACTAACAGTAATCGATCTTTTTAGATTTAGATATGATGATGAACTGTTTGCATTCTCTCCACAACCTGGGGTGACATGTGAACTTTGTGGCATCAAAGCATTCCTGGAGCTGTTCTGGGACATAAGCATGTAAGTGATATGTTAATTGTGCAGCTGCAATGGTTGACGGTGATACACTATATGTAGCGATAAGAAGGGAAATCCTACAACTACTAAAGGTGAAAAGGTGCAAGGAAGCTTCAGAAAGCCTACACTAGTATAGGAAATGGAGGAGAATGAATAGAAGTGGATGAGAAACTCTGGAGAAGTGCTGCAATCAAAACTGGAGAGGTGCGATCAAAATCGAAGAGTTGCGATCAAATCAAAAGTTGCAGTGAGATTGAAGGGTCAGACAGTGAGAGAACGTGATGGAATGTGAAGAGAATGGAACTAGGGTGAAGGGGAAGCTCTGAGACGAAGGGGGAATGACGGTCTATCTTGATTCTCTGGGGGTTCTCTGTCTAGTGGCTCATACAGGCAGGTATATAAGCTGTCAGGACAAAGGAAGAGAGATGAAAGGATGATACTAAAAGGAGATATGTGAGATAAAGTGCATATAGAATAAAGGATAGGTAGGGAGAACGATAAATGAATATAGAGAACAAAGAGAACAAAGGAAATACTTCAGAGTGCAATAACTAAATATCTCCGAAGTCGCAGGCAGTTGCAATAGTCACAATGTGGTCGGGAGGTCAAAGGGTGGTCAGTCGCATCAAATTGCAAGGAATCGCAAAATATATAAAATCGGAGCTCAGGATGGCTGAGTGCGTATCAATGGACAATTCATGTAGATATACCAAGACATTAGATGTAACCTGGCATGCAGTTGGCCATGGCCCACAAAGGGGGCTGATGCAGGAGTCCATCAAACTTATCACAGATGAGACTATGTTGTGGGGGGAAAAGGGTGATTACAGATTATCTCTCCTGTGGCCTCTGGCCTCTGTCCAGATGCCTTCAAAGGAAGGGAGACTTTTGGGTGTGTGGTGGCTTGGCTGCAATCCACATGTTTATATTAGGTATGGCACCTGATCCCATTACTCCATGGTGGATTCTTGCTGTCATGCATGGGCACAATGCTTGCATAAATCTCAAGTTCAAAGCCATGGATCCAGAGTCAGCCAAGATTTTGAAACCTTAGTTTGATTTCTCCTATTTGGATACTTTGGAAATACCTGCATTTGGGGATCCCATATTTCTTCTCCTTGTCCATTATTTGGGCATGGTTGATGCATGTATATCTCTTGTCAACCCTCCTCATCAATACTGACCAATAATGTTGACTAGGTTTCAGCCTTCCATGCTGCTCACACACCAGAATTTCACAGGTCAATGATGCATGCTCTCCTATCTTCAGTATTGATAGGGCATTCTGACCCTTGGAATAATCCAGAATTTCTCGCATTTTGGGATGGGTTTGATCTGATCATCTATGGTCCCAGTAAATTTATAGACATGAATTTTCATGTCACTCTTTGAAGGCAGATTGCTGATAATTAGGTCTTTTCCAGACATTCTCTACCAAGGATGGCCCTTCCTACCTCTGTCTCCTTTTAGCTGGAATGTACATCATTGCATAACTGATGTAGATCAAATCCTGGAATGACTTCATTTTTTTACAGCAGCAGAAGAATCAGAGATCAATATCCATGTCTTCAACATTTTCCAGTTGTGAGTAAAGAGATACCTTGTCAGTGTTGGCCACCCTCTCCTGTTGAAGGGCACTGTTGTATCCAAAGATGATTTCAATAAGGATTTCGGTGACCATCTTCCTAGAGATTCTGATTTATTGCCTTTGGATACACAGACAAACCTGGAGGTGACAAATTCACCACCTCAGCATGATGATCTGAACTTGATTTACTTCCAGTTTGTCTTCAGCCATGCAGACCCTTGCGATCTTGGCATAGGGATACCTGAGCCACCTTTGGACTTCCATACATGCTGTTACGGATCGCTTCTGCAGCAGGCTCTAGCAACAATCAACTTAACTGGGAGGTGGTGTCCAGAGGAGAGAACAGCAGTTTCATTGTTGCTTACAACTAAGACAACACTGCTACAAGTTGGGGGTTTATGGTCTAAAGTCATTGTGAGCTGTGGGGGTTACCCAAGACAAGAGGGTCTGCCCCAAGAACCAGACTAAATGTAAAGAAGAGAAAAGAAGAAAAAGTCTGAACCAACTACAAGAACAGTAGATATAGTGACTCATCTTGAGGGGAGGTAAATAGTAGTCCAACCATGAAGCTACAGCAAGTCCAACTACACCATGTGTTCACCATGAAGGGGACATGAGGAATCTTCATGTAAATGTTCTCGTGATTCAACTGGAGGCCTGGGTGTCATTGAGGGATGGAAGAGGTCCAGATGACTTGGATCATGTGATATGCAGAATTGCCAATTCGGGGTCGACACTTGCTTTAAAGTATGCAGTCTGGAAAGTGCATTGCATGGTCAGATTGGAGAGAGGCATCATCCAGTGTGGGATTGGTGAAGGGAGTGTCTTGAGGTAGTGTGGATATAGCAGCAAGGTTGGTATCAAAGAAAACAAAAGAATGTGCTGGGGAAATACCAACTAGGATGGTGGGATAGTCGAGGTCAGACATGTGAACAGTGTATGCTGTGCTGGATGACGATGTCTGTGTCAATGACATGTCGAGGGGCAATGTCTTGTCCTGTGTGTGGAATGATGAGGCCCACCTGATGTCAGTATTCACCCAAGAAAGGGTATTGCTGTAAACGAGTGTGGGAGGTATCAAGGTTACAGATGAAAAAGGATACATGAATGTGGGTCCAGGTTTCAAGTCATGGCACAGGTGACAAGCTGTGGGAACAAGTCATTGGGTACTGCATTGAAGTGATGATATGTGAACAATACACAATAGGGGTTGGTTCACTGTATTTGGAAGTCGCATGGTCTGTGGCCACAGTCTGAAGGTGTGTGCTTTGGCCATGGTTGGAGGGAACAGTGAAATGCCTTGTGATCGAGGATTATTCAGAGTATACATGCAGGTGAGGAATGTTTTCGGATGGTCAGGGAGGATAATGGTAGGCATGGGATACAAAAGTGGAAACCATATATCTGGGAATTAGGCAAATGCAAGGATATATCCTTGGTGTAACAAGGATTTTCAAGGATTTTGCTTTTACCATCTCAGATTTGAGATAATTTTGAATTTTTCTAGATGACCAAGAAGATTATGTCTATCCCTTCCAGGATCCTCAATGCTTTAGGTTACATTAACATTCTAGATGCTTTAATTCTTCGTATCAACTGCCAAGGATATGCTGTATCCATAAAAACTCGGAGTTGCTTGGAGTTATGGATATAGCATATCCTTGGCAGTTGATACAAAGAATTAAAGCATCTAGAATGTTAATGTAACCTAAAGCATTGAGGATGCTGGAAGGGATAGACATAATCTTCTTGGTCATCTAGAAAAATTCAGAATTATCTCAAATCTGAGATGGTAAAAGCAAAATCCTTGAAAATCCTTGTTACACCAAGGATATATCCTTGCATTTGCCTACCAGGAATGGAAATTGTCAATTACGTGTTGGTATACTGTTGAGGTGGATGTCAGTTTCATCAATGAAGGAAGCTTGCCTTTTCCATAGGCAAATCATGATGATGTAGAAACCAATCAGGAAGGTATTCACTATGGCACCAATGATCATCACACATCAGGAAAATTACATGCCCTTTTTTTGCACCTTTTGCACCTTTTACAAGGTGCAAAAGGTGCAAAAGGTCCCAAGAGGTCTACCTTTTCCAAGAGGTAGCACCTTTTCCAAGAAAGTGACCCGGCTTAGAAAAGGTCAAACTCTTGGAAAAAGAGGTCAAAAGGAGGAAAAAAAGAAAAGAAAAAAGAAGGGAAAAGAAGAGCTTTTGATTCTTTTCCCTTCTTTTTTCCTTCCTTTTTTCCCTCTTTTTGACCTCTTTTTCCAAGAGTTTGACCTTTTCTAAGCCGGGTCACTTTCTTGGAAAAGGTGCTACCTCTTGGGACCTTTGGCCCCTTTTGGTCCTTGTAAAAGTTGGCCCTTTTCGGACCAGATAACACATCCGCAATAAATTCAAAGACAATTATTATTATTATTATTATTATTATAATAGATTACAAATATAATCAATTGATTGTATACTAACTTTACTACAATTATACTTACTAACAACTTACAAAGTATACGAGATTGTCTGTAGTAAATCAGTATTACGCATGTAACAAGTAAATGCTTGTGCACAACTTATATATGTTTTGAGGTCGCGCACGGACCATTTGGCAAAGTTTGGCAAAATGGAGCGCCAAACATCGCCACTTTTTGCCATTTCCGGTAAGTTTGGACTTAGGCAATTTCATCTGTACTGACCCCAAAGTTGACTATAGGACGACGCCAATGCACCAATGATGGCGGCGAGCAAGGCCAGGAGTGATGCGGCCCCGGTACATGCGCGCCCACATACTTTTTTATTTCCTTTCATTTATTTTATTTTATTTTATTTTATTTTATTTTATTCGACACTAACAATTAAATTATAGATCTACAGCCACCACCACCACGACAATGACAACGACAATGACAACGACAACGATGATTGCCACCACGACACCCACAACCACGACGTTGACAATCAACGCCACGTCGGACGTGCCAGCAACACGTTGAAGACGCACGCACATGCAAACGAATGGAGTGGGCGAGTCAATGAGATGGAACGAGCAGCAGGGGGTGGTGCATCCACCCCCACTGCTTCATGGTATGTTTTTCATTAATTTTTTCCATCAATTTTATTCTTCTAACTGAAGAATGCGCCACCGCGCTGCCACCACCATTACCACCACCGGAACACACACGTCAAACGCGTGTGTTTCGCCAGGACAGGCCACGGCACCATGGCACCCACCTCGCGATGAAGTGTGCCAGCACCGCGGATGCTACTGAGGCAGAACGCACGCATACAACACGTGCGTTTCGCCACCTCGCGAAGATGCTGGCCACGTCAATTGACGTGCACTGATCTCTTGCGAGGTCAGATGGACTCACCGCAGGGCACCCCCCAATCCCACCTCGCGAAGACGCCGGCCACGTCAACCGACATGCGCGGCTCTCTCGCAAGGTCAGATGGAGTATCCACAGGGCAGGGCAGGGCAGGGCACCCCATTCCCACCTTGCGAAGATGCCAGCCACGTCAATTGACGTGCGCGGCTCTCTCGCGAGGTGGAAGTTGTCTGGTTCAACGTGGACGCATCGGGACATCCAGACGAAGAGGCCCACGTATGGCTGAAGGCCGGTGCAAGGCCCCAGCACCCGAATTCCACCTCGCAGACAGGCTGGCCACACATGGTCCATATACTGAATTTATTGGGAGGGTATACTACATATTGTTATCATATTGTTGCACCAGTATTCAAAAAGCATTCAAAATCATAATGATCCAATATTTTGAAACAAAGTACATTACCAGTGTTGATTGACAATTTTACAGTACTTCTTCAATAACAAGACATTTACTGAAATTATTGAAGTTTCAAATATATACTGTACACGATTTATTTTGAAACTGAAAGTATTCATTCAGAAGTATTTAAATAACCTGTAAAAAAGGCTAACAAACCACAAAAGATATGGAAAAGCTTTCAAGAGATTCTTCTTTTCCAAAGACAAAACAACTTTTTCAAGAAATGGACCCGGCTTAAAAAAGTTCTTTGTCTTGGGACAAGAGTAGTGTTGCCACGGCTATAGCCGATGTTTTTTGAAAAATTGCCTTTTTAGGCTAGTAAAATTAGGCAAAATTATGAAAATATTTGAGGAGATGGGCAAAGCCAAAAGCTGGGGGGTCACTTATTGTGTATTGCACGTGACCTTGTATAACGCCACAGTCACAACTTCATCCAAGGCCCTACAATCGGATGGCCATATCTCAGCAAGTTTTGCACATATCAACTAGTGGTTTGAAATCCCCATTCCCATACCCATAACCAAGGTGTTGACCACTTATTTTTGTTCTAATATAGCCATTTCCAAATTCGAAAATTTGGCAATGGGTATGGAAGTCGGTTGGACCTTGCAGGCCACAGAGGGCATCAGCCATTGTCAAACTATGTATGTACACTCCAGTGCTTATTTGCTAGGTGCTAAAGACATTTTTGACAGCTCACATGAGAACATGCATGGAAGTACGGTTGCACAGATCGGCACATGGCTTTCCCATCTGCAGTACATTTACTAGCATTTACTGTAGCTGTCCCCCTCTCACTAATACCTTTATTGTAGTGGGGTGTACTGTTACTCGCATAGAACTATTTAATTCATATGTTCTTCCCACTAACAAAAAAATCTATGTTTCAAAGCATATCTCCTCAACAAAGGGTTTCCAAGTCACAATATCCGTGTTTCTACGCATACAAGTCCTCTTCAACTGTCATTGTGAATGTTCCAGCCTTCACCAACTCCAAGTCCTCTTCCGCATAACGTATTAACAAATCTGCTGTACCTTTACCAATTCCAAGCCAATCAGACAACTTTTCCACAGAAACACGTTCTCCAGTAAGCTGGTGGAGACGGCGATAACCTTCTTTATTGAATTTATCAGCATGTGCACTGAAATCTTCTCCACAGCAATCAGGATGTTGGTCGCAATAGTTCAACCAAGGAATTATCATGGGATAGTTGACTTTGATAGGCGCAACTGCTGCAGTTTGTGCTGGATTGAGAGTGGATGGTGGGCCTTGACTGTAGCCGGGCCATGTCGGGGGATATGGTGGGGGGTAATAGCCATATGGAAAACCTGGGTTGGGCAGCGGTGCCTGTGCCTGTGTCTGTGCTATTGGACGGCCGGGATTCCTGGAACGTGGTGCATTGCTGTAGAAGTTGAGTTCCGCAGGTTTCACGTCAATAGTATTGTTCCCAGGATCTCTGACCTTCAGTGAAAGGTCAGCGTCATTTGACTGGAATAAAACAACCAAACACACGATCTTGGTGGCCCATAAATTGAGGTTACTTTCGGTAATGGGGTAGCAGGAGTTCTGGGAATCTTTCCAACATAGGACAGGCTTGTCGGGAAGGCTATGAATGTCACATGAATGCGCTTCAATAAGTGCCCTTCTCGCTGCAACTTTTTGCTCATGGAACAAATCCCCATTGGACTTTACAATTTCCTTGTCACCGACGGTCGACGTCTTTGAAGCCCCAGGATTTTTCTGTTGATACTAATTTAGTTATGGCCACGAGCAAAAGTGCTACAGACCTTTATATTATTTTGCACAGGATCGTCACCTTTGTTGAAGATTTGCACTGCCACAGCTTTCATTTTTCTTGCAGAACGCTAACCGTTGGTGAGCATTGCTGGGACTACCAGAGGACGAAGACGTAGCAGCATAGTGGTAAATTGTTGCTGTGAGGTGAGATCACATGGCAGTGAGTCTTTATTCTCAGAGCTGAATCGATACTGTGCCCATAGTGATGTCGGATATATGTTGAGTGCCTCTGCTAGTTTTTGCTGGAAATCGCCCCAAGACAGCATTGATGACAGAATTTCCACAGTGCGTGACCCTTTCGATCTATCATTTATTTCAACGGTGAAGTTGAATGGTTCTATTAAATGTGATAATGTAAGATCATTCCCTTTCTGTTGCAGAGAAGCAACTCACCGTCGTCGTCATCATCACTTTCACTCAATTCCACTGTAATCTTCCCTTTTGCTACCTTATTGCTAGTTGTGGTCTTCAGCTTTGGCTTGAACTTGATGACATCGTTATCATCGGTCATGCGCCACCTCTTGAGCTCTTCCTCCTCATCAACTCTTTCCTGGGAGTTTTCCTCTTCCTCATACTCATTGACATCAAATTCCTCACCAAATTCCTCACCAGATTCCTCGGAAACATCATCCATGGCTAACCTTTGAAGCAAGGCAGTGACTCCACTTGACGCCTTACGCCCAGGACGCTGGACTTCGTTGACTGAGGTTTTTTCCTGGCTTTGCAGCTTTGATGCTTCTGCATTGGAATATGCCTGTGTGGAAAGGGTATCTCCAGATTTTGAAGCGATGGAGGAACGTGATTGGGTTGTGCGTGTAGTGGTAACAAATCTCACTCTTTTCCCCAGCTCTGCAATGGCCTTGACCCCATTCATATTGTTGTTCGTTGTCTTTACCACAGGCTCCGTCTCCGTCTCTTCATCGGACACCATTGTGGGTCCATCTGGCACAGAAGTGGCAGGCCCTCGGGTGGTGCGCCGTCGTTTTGCTTTGGTTTCCTCCTTACGTTGTTTCACAGCTTTCCGTCCCATATCAGCAAAGAGAGAGAGATGCGAGAGAGCTTAGAGAGAGATGCGAGGGAGCCTACGTGAGACGCGAGAGAAAAACTTGTGTACTAACACATATTTAGTATCTCGCCTATTTTTATTTGTACCATTTGACAAAACAAAACGTCACTGAAATACTGCACATTTTAATAATATGAATCATGGGGTTCAGATGGAGGGAACTGCAGCATCAGCCTGGCATCCTGAAGCTCTGAACATTCACCTATTCCCCTGCAGTTATGGAGAGTCGCATGTGAGAAGTCCAGTACGCGGATGGCGCCTGTGGGAGATAAGACCACATTGTCAGGACGTAAGTCTTGGTGGCAAACTCCTGCCTGATGAAGTAACAGGAGAGTAGCCCAAAGATCTGACCTAAAAAGAGTAAAGTAGATGTGATAGTCTAGTATAGGTGGGGACATACCGCTGACGCAATGTAAGGTCAGAGAAGGACCTAAATTTCTCTCCTGCATATTGCATGACCAGCACAAGAAGATGCCCACTGACATAGAGACCATGCACAGATGGTATTGCTGAGCCCTGAAGTGCTGTGAGATCTGCATATATTCTGGCTTCGTGATATAGCAGTTCCTGAGACGGCCCATCCACCACAACCTTTCCGACAATGTCTTCTTGTTGCATATCAGCGTAATGCCCTCTGAATACATTCCCAACTGATCCCCTCTCCAGATATGTTGTAAGAATAAGTTTTCGGCATTGCTGACGTTGCCAAGGAAGTGACTTCAGAACTCGCGTCGCCTTGTGCAGCCACTGCTTGAAGGTGGAGGGAGGAGGCCCACGCATGTGCAAAGAAGACATGACGTTGCAAAGACTCAGCACGTACGTCTCCTGTTGACATCAATCGAGATCGAATGTTAGCCCTAAATTTTCAGCCTAAAATGACCTTTGATTGAGACGAAGCGATTGATGGAAAGAAAAGCACCTGTAAAGTTACACCAGGAAATATTGTTGCCAGCTTAGCAGCATTTGCATGGACATTTGCGTTAGCTGTTTTC
This sequence comes from Hygrocybe punicea, assembly GCA_963556145.1. Lineage (NCBI taxonomy): Eukaryota > Fungi > Basidiomycota > Agaricomycetes > Agaricales > Hygrophoraceae > Hygrocybe > Hygrocybe punicea. Next base: position 213,522 of record OY744468.1, on the reverse strand, counting down.
GTTGCGTGTCGTGTACGGCCTAATGACGTTACCAATGAGATTGTAGGAACTTGGACATGCTGCGGCACGTCCAAGACCTTGGCACCCACACCCAACAGACAGTAAATGATTAGGGGCATAAATGGCGTTGTCGCATCCAGGATATGCAGAATATCTGAGCACAGAAGGCCCTGCAGGGGCCCTGCAGGGATTGGGCAAAGAGTGAAGAGCATGTACCGATCGCCTCCAAAGAGCAGAGCATATGGTATCTTTTTCAGATCTGACAGCATAGATATCCCAATCTGGGGGTACAAATGGTGAGGTGAGCGTTTCCTGTAGGTTCAGATCAGCACACCTTAAATATTATGGAGCGATGCCCTGTCTCACTAGGGCTCAGCTCCAGAACTGTACTGTTACGACCAAGCTGTAATATATTCGTCGCATGATGTGAAAATGCTGTCCAGCTCTTGAACTCGACGTGAAGCTGTGTGTCCGCGTCTCGGTGTGGGCGATAGGTTCCATCGGGAATCTGGTTGAACAGTGTGTTACGTGTGGTAGTCACAGGCTGCGACGGATTACTGTCCACCTCCTCCACTGCACAGCTGATGGGGTTGAAAGCACGATGGAAAAGGAGGTTGGATGATGTTTCATGGTCTAGGACATAACCCCTCAGGGACCTCTCCAGTCCTGCAACGGCTTGAATGAGCACTGCAGAGGGGGCTAGCTGTCTGCCAGGTGCAGTTTGCAGGTAGGCTTGAAGCGACACCAGCATGCGATGGGGTAAAGATGGATCACATATGATTAAAGCGGGACGGCCTTCCTGATTGGGGGGTGGTATGCCGACCTGGTACGGGGCCGTGGAGGTTGAAGTTGGTACCTTGGTGAATTCATGCTCTGAGGGCAGAGGAAAGATCATACTGGGGATGAAAGTCGCCAGGGTTGACATGGTGCCTTTGCCTTTTCCATGGAGATAGGTGAGTTCAAGTTTACAGTACGTAGAAAGTTTAGCATTCACTCTTACCTACTGGCTCTTTCACCTTTGTCGGTCTTGCAGCCAAGATCCTTTTATGTGGGAGGACGGCGTATGATAAGTATTTTGAGCATTCTGTCAAACGCTTTCGGTCTCGCGGGCCCAGTGGAGCGGCTGATGCATCAGGGGGTGTCCCAAAAAGGTGCACGTTTTACGGCGATAAAACGTGCACCTTTTTGGGACTGCTTCCGGTACTGATGGACTTTTCACCGAAGGAGCTCTTGGACATGCTCCAGTTCCTCCATCAATCTGCCGACAGTCTGCCACCAGGTATATTTGCCATATACCAAAAGCTCTATGCCTTCGGTAACCATGTGCATTCTGCAAGTCCGGTCTCTCGGAATGACACAGACCCAACGCATTCTGCCACTCTGGTGAGTCCACTGGACCATGACTGCCTTCCACGGCTGAACTTTCACATGTCCAGCTCCGGTCCTTCTCATGGGATGCTGACCACACACATTCTGCCAGTGCAGTGAGTCCATGTCCATGTGGACGCAGCCTTTGCGACCATTCCCTTCACACATCAGGCTTAAGTCCTTCTCACAGAATGCAGACGGTGACCGCACACATTCTGCCAGTCCAGGGAGTCCATTTTGTGGTAGCTTTCCTTCACCCACCCAGGTCGTCTCCTCAGCGTTTGGAGTTTTTCCTTTGACACCTGAACCTTCACACATTGCGCTGGACTCCCTGCAGAATGCCAGTGCAAATACGGTGAGCAACATTCCCCGTTTCCCTTTTTTTCTAAGTTCTTCCTTCATTGTCCAACCTTCCATACATCCAGATCCAGATCCACACCGACCACGCGCATTCTGCCAGTCCAGGGAGTCCATTTTGTGGTAGCCTTCCTTCACCCACCCAGGGCGTCTCCTCAGCGTTTGGAGTTTTTCCTTCGACGCCTGAACCTTCACACATCGTGCTGGACTCCCTGCAGAATGCCAGTGCCAATACGGTGAGCAACATTCCCCGTTTCCCTTTTTTTCTAAGTTCTTCCTCCATACATCCAGATCCACACTGACCACGCGCATTCTTACACTGCCCAAAACCAATTGGATCGAAGGGAGCGACGCCGTTCAAACCGTATTGGGGAGCGGGAAGGTTGTGGTGCTGGGGCGGGCGCGTATGCGGTTCACAGGGTTGGGGAATGCAATCGTGGTGGTACGAAGCACAAGAAAAAGAACAAAGGGAAGAAGCAGCAGAAAGCTTGGGAGGTCATTGAGAAGCCTGTCAGCACTTTGGGAGGACGTGCCGCAGAGGCTATCTCCAATTTATCACAGGGTGCTATCAGCAATTTGTCGAATGCATCAACCCAGAAATGGATGCAGTCAATGCGAGCTTTGGTGGCAGGTGGGGCATGGGAGGGTGAGAATGGTGCTTTCGTGACGGACTCTCTGCAGTCCGTGGTCCGGCATTGCCAACGCAGCCTGGAAATTGCCACTGGGCTGGAATTCATTACTATGATTAATATGCTGCAGCTAGCAGCAAAAGCAGACTGGTGGGTCCTTCTTATGTTGACATGCTGTGTCTTATCAGCTTCCTGTAGCATCTTGAGGACGAACACGTATAAGTCAGTGGCTAATGTCTACAATCTTCACTTAATGGGGATGGATGGTGGCCCATCATTATCAACCTTTCGCACATGGGTAGGAATCGGTACGAAGTTTGCTTCCATTGCCGGTGCTGGTGAGCTTCCTCTTACTGTCATGCACGGTCCATGCTAAGGTTGTCTCACAGGATCTATATACTTTCTGATGATTATTGCAGCGAACAACTGCAGGGCTGAGATTTCGCAGATGAAGTTTGATGAGATTTACGCCATATCAAATACTCTTCGCTGGCCTGATCCTGGTGAGTAGCTCCCTCTGTGCACAACTGTTTATCTCATAGAGTTTGACCTACCAAACGCTTTAGAAACAGATGCAGGGAAGGATGTTTGTGAACGTCTAATTCCTCTCATAGACTACCTACGACGTCACATCCCTTTGAGACTTTCCACTATGTTCTCACCAAGTTTGCTTTATGATATGGATTTGAAGGGAGACATAGACTGCTCGGACTTGGATGTGTCTGATCATTTCTTTGACAGCATCCAAAAAAAGTAAGTGATCAGGGTTTAATAGGTGTAATAGTAATAATATTTTGTCAGCTCTTTTCTGTCCCTCACGCGGAACCGTGAAATCTGGGCGCGGTGTCTGGAGCCTCTAATGGGACGTTTGGTGGTGCCTGCACAACTCCATATTATGAATCAAAACCTACTCCATTCTTACATGTCCTCAAGGCAATTGAACATGGACGAACGGCCGTTGTCACCATTCTCGGATGCAGGCAGTGACATTCAGAACCATGTTCAGCATCAGCTCAGCTTGGGTAGCGTCGTACAGGCCCCTCCGCTGTGCGGTTTTCTGGTTCCTGACCCCGTGTCCCCGAACTACATGGTTCTTAACACTAGATTTGTTATGGATGCTAGACAGAACAAGACAGTCCCATACCCAAGAGAATATGAGGCAAGGAAAGCATATACAGATCAGCAAAGACTGTAACCTCTCAATGCCCAGGTTCCCAAGGGTAGTGATGATTTTGCCCGTATGGTAAGGGTTATATGAACTTGAGAGTGGGGCAGAATTGATGTGACCTTGATAGATTTCTGAGCTATATGATGAGAGCGGTGTCAAGGGCCCAAATAGATATGTTTTGATGGATGAAAATATTTTTGATGGGTGAGTTTTGTTTCTCCTTGTGTTATATTGGCCACCGACATCGGCATGGTTGCAGCAAAGACGTCCGTCTCAATTGCTCTGATGGATCACTGGCTGCATTCATCTGGGGAGATATGCCACAGGACATGCGCTCGTCCCTCGAACGGAACATACGCAATGCTTTGCTTGTGGAGAGTGGCCCTTCCCTGGTTTATACTGATAGTTCTGAGGCTTCAAGTGGCGTCAAGTTTCCTGCTATTCACTTTGATGTGTATATGAGAAATGGACCGCGTGTGCGTTCATGGCTGACAGTTATCACACAGTTACTAATACATTGGAACAGGGAGATGGTGCGCCCCATGATGTGCACCCATATCTGCTACGTCGCAAAGGGTGCTCAAAGACCAATTACTATCAACTCATGCCATGCGTCTCTGAGGAACTCAAGGAACATGCGCGTGAATATACAAACCTTTGCAATACTTTTGAGGATTTTTTTTTGTGGGTAGAAGGAAAGGTCGGTGTCGAATCAAGGTCATTCATTTGGTGTGCTCATACATTCCTCTCAGCTTATTGAGCACCTGCCTGAAATGTACGAGGACCTGTCTATGTTCGTGGATGTGCTCCCAGGGAAGGAAGCATCCCCCGTTCATCCATTCAGTGGCTTTGTTCTGAACATCAATGTCATCACACGTTGCCACAGGGATGTAAAGGATCGACGTGTTTGTCTTGTTTTGGTGATAGGTGACCATTCTGGTGGTGAGCTTTGTTTGCTTGAGCTGGGCTTGGTGGTACGCTTGAGGAACGGAGACATAGCTCTCTTTCCCTCTGCCCGCATTACTCACTTCAATCTCCACTACAAAGGCATCAGGGCATCAATTGTTCTCCATTCAGACCATGCAGGGCAGAGTTGGGTGGAGCATCGTAATCATTGGATAGGCCATCATTATATGTATTAGGTATCCGAAAGTGATGTCATTATCTTCCTTGTGAGATAAGGTCCAAATTACCAAAAGAAGCAATTCAACTTGTTGACTTGGATCAACCATCTACGCCATGGTTGCTGGTAAACCGATCCCTGAGGAAGTCCATTGGATTGTCATTCGTCTTAGTATATCCATGGGGCCCAAGGAGATTTCCATGTACACTGATCTAGGATTGTGCTCTGTCCGGAAGATACTTGCGCATTTCAGAAAAACAGGCAATGTCAATGTACCAAAACGATTGAGGCCTCAAATACATCGTTCACTATGTGACTATGATATACAGGTTTGTGGGCTTGTTTCTTCAGTCAACTATACTCTGCTTAAGCAAATTGTCTAGCACATGTTTGCAACGTTGAATCAAACTCCAGATCTTTATCTGGATGAGCTTCGGACAGAGTTGGAGGATGTGTGTGGTGTATTGGTATCAACATCGACAATATGGCGTACCCTTATAAAAGGTGGGTATACCATAAAGAAGGTGTGTAGTTGACATTCTCATTCACAAAACCTGTGGTCATCATTGATAGCTTTCTCGTGTCGCAATGGAGCGAAGTGCTGAGAAACGTGCAGAATTTGCTGCACGTATTGGAACATATGATGCAGAGCAGCTTGTTTTCGTTGATGAGAGTGCTGTGGATCGCCGGACAACCTATCGTGGACACGCATGGGAAATACATGGTAGAAAAGCGTCACGCAAAGCCTTCTTCTGCCGTGGACGACGGCAAGTATTGCCTATTCACTGACAGCTTCTCTTCTAACTTTTATGATCACAGATTCTCAGTGTTACCTGGATTATCACTCAACGATGGAATTATACATTGCGACATCGTGGAAGGTGCTTTTGACTCACAACTTTTCTATACCTTTATTGGACGTCTGCTGGACCAAATGGAACCATTTCCTGCTCCAAAATCAGTCATTGTTATGGACAACTGTCGTATTCATAAACACCCAGAGATTTTGGAGCTCATTAAGTCACAGTAAGCAATCATTTGCCCAGATTGATCTCTACTAAAATATATTCAGCGGCATGCGTTATGAATTCTTGCCACCATACTCCCCTGACTACAACCCCATCGAACTAGCCTTCTCAGCAATGAAATACCGCCTACGTCGTCGTGGTGAATATACCCGTTTGGCAATGACTGAGTTGTCCAATACGGAGATATATTGTACACTGCTTGAAGCTCTTTATCAGACTACTGAGGCTGATGTATTTGGATGGTTCTGCCATTGCGGTTATGTATGATATCTGATACCCTATGTAAATTTCCAGACGGTGAATTCATGTCATGTAAGAATATGCAGATGGGGAGAAGAATGAAAGCAAGATAGCTCCCTGTGGATCTAAAACAGATTAGTACCAGGGGGGGACAGCTGAAACCACAGTGAATGCTAGTAAATGTACTGCAGATGGGAAAGCCGTGTGCCGATCTGTGCAACCGTACTTCCATGCATGTTCTCATGTGAGCTGTCAAAAATGTCTTTAGCACCTAGCAAATAAGCACTGGAGTGTACATACATAGTTTGACAATGGCTGATGCCCTCTGTGGCCTGCAAGGTCCAACCGACTTCCATACCCATTGCCAAATTTTCGAATTTGGAAATGGCTATATTAGAACAAAAATAAGTGGTCAACACCTTGGTTATGGGTATGGGAATGGGGATTTCAAACCACTAGTTGATATGTGCAAAACTTGCTGAGATATGGCCATCCGATTGTAGGGCCTTGGATGAAGTTGTGACTGTGGCGTTATACAAGGTCACGTGCAATACACAATAACTAGCCTAAAAAGGGAATTTTCCAAAAAACATCGGCTATAGCCGTGGCAACACTAGACAAGAGGTATCCTTTTTCAAAGTAATTCACTTTGAAAAAGATGGGAAAAGTAGAAAAAAAGAAGAAAAGGCATCAAAGGTGAAAAGTGATCCAAGGTCATAAGGTCAAAAGTGGTAAGACAAGTAAAATGATTAATTGTAAAGGACCAACAAGTAAGCAAAGTGCTAAAGGAGTCAAAGTAATCCAAGTTTGAAAAGGTGGGAAAAAGTTGAAAAGGGTGAAAAGGTGTGCAAGGGATATTATGTAGTAAATATTTCCAAGTGACTCAAAGTGCCATAAGGTAGCAGAAGTTGTTAAAAAAGATCAAAAAAACCTCAGAAAAAAGTTCAAGAGGTTTCAAAAAAGGTCAAGAGCCTCCAAGGTGCAAAAAAAGGGCTTGTAATTTTCCTGATGCAGTTACGAACTGTTTGGTGAGGATCACCATTGTGTATTGGTTTTGGAAGACAGTATGTCATATAGCAAGGACAATGAGAGTGATGTCCATTGGCAAGGGGACTATTTGGGTACAGCAAGGTCATGTGGAGATGTGTCTATGGTCGGTCTGGATTGTTCCAGAAGAAAGGATAAAAAGGAAACAAGAACAAGAATAAACAATGATGTCCAAAAGAAGACAAAAGCCAAAAGGAAATGCAAAAAGGAAGGTGTGGTAGTGTGGAATCATCATGGTGGATATCGGAGTGGAATCAGGGTTGTGGAGTTGTAAAATGTAACACATGCGACCGGCATGTAGAGGTGACATTCAATGCCTGGCTTGATAATGCCATGATGAAGAAGTGCCATTTTAATTACATGGCTGACATACTTTTCGACTCATGGTTCCATTTGCAGATGATCCTCCAGCACAACAATACAATCTTTGTTGATTTCTTGTCTGTTCAGACTAAATTTAATTGATGTAGCCTTTCCCTGTTATTGCTGTTTGCAGCTGAATTGGCGCCGCGTGACATTTCATTCAAAAAAGGCATTATATCACCTGAACGATATATCGCCCATAACTCAAGAACAACCAGACCTCATGGGACATAGATTATATAGGGTTTTTTTATTGCCTGAATGAGATCTTGTGCCCCCCAGCTTTAATTTTTAGATATATTGAATTTGAAGTGACATCAGTCCCTTGGCCCTTTAAGCAATGTTAGCTCCATAACACAACAACCATTGCTTGGAGAGACAACTTTGGGTGATGAGAAATGCTTGAATATACTGTTAGGAGTGTGCCCCATAGCTACTTTGTGAAATGTTAGCATTTGAAAGGTGCCCTGGTGCTTATGCTCAATGTAACATCATATAGCACCTGGAACACAGATCCATTGGCTTCAAAAATTATGGGGGGAACAAGTTCACATACATGGGAGAATAAATCATCACCTGAGTCTG
>OY744468.1:149946-205414 GCA_963556145.1 Hygrocybe punicea | reverse complement strand
GGTGCCCTGGTGCTTATGCTCAATGTAACATCATATAGCACCTGGAACACAGATCCATTGGCTTCAAAAATTATGGGGGGAACAAGTTCACATACATGGGAGAATAAATCATCACCTGAGTCTGTCACTCTGATGTATGCTTATGGTAATAATGAACTCATAGGTTGAAACATGTAGTGTGACTCATTTTGTGCAACAAAGGTTGTTCAGATTAACAGACTCAGGTTATGATTTATTCTCCCATGTATGTGAACTTGTTCCCCCCATAATTTTTGAAGCCAATGGATCTGTGTTCCAGGTGCTATATGATGTTACATTGAGCATAAGCACCAGGGCACCTTTCAAATGCTAACATTTCACAAAGTAGCTATGGGGCACACTCCTAACAGTATATTCAAGCATTTCTCATCACCCAAAGTTGTCTCTCCAAGCAATGGTTGTTGTGTTATGGAGCTAACATTGCTTAAAGGGCCAAGGGACTGATGTCACTTCAAATTCAATATATCTAAAAATTAAAGCTGGGGGGCACAAGATCTCATTCAGGCAATAAAAAAACCCTATATAATCTATGTCCCATGAGGTCTGGTTGTTCTTGAGTTATGGGCGATATATCGTTCAGGTGATATAATGCCTTTTTTGAATGAAATGTCACGCAGCGCCAATTCAGCTGCAAACAGCAATAACTTACAATGTACCATCTTTTCACCATAAAATTTCATTTGTTGCATGCTTATAAATGTGTGTGCTCTGATGATTGCAGCTACCCCACCCCAATCCCACAACATCAAAATCTACCTGGCTCCATCCACGTACCCCAACAAACCACTGACAGTCAAGTTCTTCTTGTGGAAGTTCCACCCAAACATGTACACAAATGGCAAGCTGTGCTTGGACACTCTCCAGAACTGCTGGTAGCAGATGTATGACATTGCAGCCATCCTGACATCAATCCAGAGCCTGCTACACAATCCAAACACAAACAGCCCTATGAATGCAGAGGCTGTGTGGCTATATATGTGAAGGTGATGGTGGAGGAGCTGGTTGGATTATTAATAACCTTGTTGGGCTAAGTCATGACACATATCAAATCCTATCTGCCAGATTATTGCGGTTTTCAGTAAAGCTGTCAGGCTTGAAATGTGCACCAAACTCAGCAAAATCACTATTTTCTAAATAACTCATGGAATACTGTATGGATTGTTAAGGTGTAATGGGAACAATCATCTACTTTACAAGGGCTAGGCAGCCCCAGGCTTAGATTTTGAATATTACATGTATTACAAAACATCCAAACAATTCACCTGTTTTCAGTCACCCTTCTGTGGGAGACAAATAAGTCAGCAACCAGACCTTGGATTGGCAAGTATGTAGAGGCAAATTTCATCTATTATTCTGGGGCTAGACAGCCCCATAATTAATGTTGCACACTTGTAATTTTTACATGAAGTTATGAACACCCTAAATAATGCAAATTATATGAGACTAATAGATCACATAGATTGTTCAGATGTTCTTGATTTCTTGAATGACAGATGGGGCTGCCTAGCCCCAGAACCATAGATGAAATTAGCCTCTACATACTTGCCAATCCGAGGTCTGGTTGCTGACTTAGTTGTCTCCCACAGAAGGGTGACTGAAAACAGGTGAATTGTTTGGATGTTTTGTAATACATGTAATATTCAGAATCTAAGCCTGGGGCTGCCCAGCCCTTGTAAAGTAGATGATTGTTCCCTGTTACACCTTAACAATCCATACAGTATTCCATGAGTGATTTTGCTAAATTTGGTGCACATTTCATGAAAACCGCAATAATTGGGCATCTCACAGCTTCAAGACGGTGATTAGGAACCAAACATTTTGCAGGAATACAAGTAATATCCATCATAAGATAAAATCATGATGACCAACAGTGCACTGAAAACGAGAAGCAAGCATACAACGAGAAGAAGCCGGAGACCAAGACCACGACTACCCAGGCAATGGCTATCGCCACCCTCCAGTAATAATGACTTGTGAATCCGCAATCCATGCCGGCATCGTCATACCGCCCATAGGAAAGAGAAAGTACGCACAGATTGATTCCACCTGTCGGTCGATGAAATCATTTCGAGTCGGCTACCAAGAATCCACCACGCCCTGGACCCACCCCAGCCGCCCGCGACATCCGTCCACATAGCGCCACGTAGCGATGTCCTCTAGCTCTGGGCGTAACGGCATGGTGTTTGCGGCGATGGTGGCTGCGGATCGAACATATCCGTGTATAACTGCATGTAGCCAATGGTTGGACAATGATGAACTCGAACTAGTCTTCACCGAGAATGTTGAGCTTCATGATCTTGTTATGGGTGCATTTCGAACTTGTTCTGCCGTTGATGTGCTGAGAGGCTTAAAAGCCAATAATATGCTGTGCTCAGTGTGGCCAGCGATCAGCGAAGCAGGACCACTAACCAACCTGAGGGCAATGCAAATGCATGAGCAACCAGACAGCCTGTGCAGACGAGGGAACTGTAAGAGCGGCTGTAACTCTGTACTTGATGTAGTGAAATCCAACCAGCGCAAGCATTCGAGGTGGAAGGCACTTGGCTGGTCAATTGCCAGCTGAGTCCAGCAAGTATTTCTCACCTGGTCACTAAGCAGCCTCATGTTGCCAGATTACGCCGACTCGCACCATGAAGCCCCGGCGATCGATGACCATACGCAAGCATTTTGACCCTGGGCACACATTAGACTTGGGGGGTCACTGTCGACGAAGCTGCCGAATTCATCGTGGACACGCTCAAGGACCCATCTCCCCGGGATGTAAGGAATCGGCCCAATCGTCGGGGGGTTTATCAGTGATGCAGTGGTTGTTACATCGTTGCGTACTCCAGCAAAGAGTGCCAAAAACGCACTTGGACGGACAAGCGACTACCAGTCCTGATACCCCAAACACAACTTCCTCCATTAGCTCTAACACATACTGTGCAGTCTTCGATTCCCAATGTGGTGCGTCACTGGTGAATGTCTGTTTCGAAAATGAGGGCCCCATTGGTGCAGGAACAACAAAGCAATGATCCACTTCTTCGATACTGCTGGACGAAGAGACTTCAGGTGCTGATTCTTTTTTTTTGAATTGCTACCAGACCCCTGACATTTATGTCATGTTTCAAGGCATCCGTCACCTGGCAAGGGATGAGAGACTGGAAACCAGCATGGCGTGCTTCGCAGTCATACAGAAATGAATCGAAGGTTGGAAAGCCTGTGAACTGCGGCCTGAGGTAACACGAAGTTTGATCGCGGACTGAGGTTTGCCAAGTAGCCTGCCAACGACTGCACGTTTGGGAACGTCTCATACAATGTTCGAGTCGAGAATGTGATACCTAGGGTTTCGTCTGGGTTATCGAGGGATCGCATGTGAAAAGTGGCTGGCGTTGACATCGAGCGAAAGTACTGGTGAACGCGCAGTTCCTACATCCTTCCACGAAACGGGCAGCATCATGGACGCCCTTGACCCGCTTGTAGAACTGGTAGGCGCCATCTTGCTCCCGTTTCTCCGCCTCCATCATCAGACGTTCGGAAACCCATTTTGAGACCAGTCGGACCAAGCATTGATCATACAACCTTGCTGGGTTCTTCGGAATTATCTCGAATGCACGATGTGGCTCAGGATTATCACGATGCACCTTCCGTAAAGTCTCCTCTAAATTTTGGATACCCTCGATCGCTTGGATAAGGCAAGACTTTGCGCTGTCGTCGCCGGGCTTTGCCCCAGCAAATAAGATGAATTGACGTGACGAAGTACCGCAAACTTCGACTGCATCCCGTATTCGCTTAAAAGGTATGTCGGTACCGATGATAAACAGCCTAAATAGGAGACTGAGCAAGCGAAGCTAAGAATGTATCTTTAACGAACGCCATTATGATCATTCTCCCCAGGACAACGGCTCCATGATAAGGGCTTCTCCAAATTCGGAAGCATATTGACTCATCCATTTTGGATCTTTTTATGTCTTTGGCGACGTCAAAAATATTCGGTTAGTCTCCTTCGCGAGTCATTGGGTATGCACATTGCACCATCAGCGTCGACAAGTGTGGGAACATCAGTGCCTTCAATGAGTACGCCCTAAGTCGTACTCGTTCCGTGATGGCAAAGAAAGCGCCGCTTTTAGCTTGAAATAGAATAGGCCGTGAAGCAATCAGGCGAAGCACGAGGGTGTCATATAGGAAGCATGTCTTCCCTGGAAAAGTTATTCAGGCAATGATGGTAAATGGGGGAGTAAACATGCTAACCGATTCCGGGTTGGCCTGTGATGATGACGCTACCCTTGATACCTTTTGGACGCTTTCCAGAAAGTTAGCCATCACATCCCATTCAGATCGAATGAGCATCAACGTTGGCACACGCAATGTCAAGTCCATATACCGCACGTTGCAGGGAAAATCGCTGGTGCCACTGCTAAAACATCAGCTACAGCGTTCGCGATGGACGCAGGGGTACTTGGTGGGATGACTTCATCGTCATCATCCGAGAGGTCCGTGAGTTCCGATGACATAGGGGAATTACCTCTAGATTGAGGCCGATCATGAAGATCTCCTCTGCCTGCATCATAATTGACGGTAGACAGGGTAGCACGCGGAACATGGGGAACACCCATCATGGACTGGGACGGATCGGCAGGATCGTCCACGTCCATAACATGATCGGCGGGGGACGAGGAGGCAGCGATGTCCAGAGTCGCAGTCGGACCACAGCCAGAATCAGCTTCGTGATCGGAAATGGTTTCAGCACTCGACACATTCCTCGACGCATTCCTCGAGCTCAAGAAGGCCGATCTGGCAAGTAGAACGTTTTGCGGAACGTAGTCATCGTCCCCACGAGATGGATTGAGTTGTTGAAGTTCAGCTTGAAGTTCAATGAGATCAGTCTTATCCAGGGTCACAGTGCGGACGATCTTGTCCAAGAGGTCTGTTTTGCCCCACAGCTTCTCGTGGAGTTCTATCAACCAATCGGGGACCAATTCTATGGGTGGAGGTATCAAGAAAGCTGAGCATGGTTCTAAAGGACAGGCATTCAAATACCCGTCCGTTGCTTCTTCGCTTCATTACCCGTCACTTCTGCCCCGAGGCGGACGGAGTGCTCGTCTGCAAAGGGGATGTCATCAGCGCCCGTCCGTGGTTTCTTATCAACATGAGGCACCAACACTTACCAATTGCCGGATCCACGTGAACAAGCTTTCCCCTAGCTCCATCGGGAAAGGTATCGCTAGCACTGTGCCAAAGGAGACTTGATTGTCAGCACGTTTCAGCGGGAGATGGTGTATAGGGAGGGCAGATTACTCACCCGCAGGCGGGAGCTGCACAAGAATGTGCAAACGATTCTTTGGATTACTGGGAAAGAGACCCGACACAAGATCCGTCTGTTTCAACTTGACAAAGGCTTCAGTACCAAGTTTCGGGACACGTTTGACGAAGTCGTCTTCTGGTTGGATAGGAACCGGTTCGTTAAGCTGCCGACAATTAGTTGCAGTTTTTAAACCTGGATTCGTAGCCTGTATGCGCACTTTCCAAAGCACCAGGTCCTTAGCAAGGGGGAGATTGGCTCCGATCCCCCTTTGGTGGATTAACACCTTGAGGTCGTCGATGTCACTACCCGTCGGTGACGTGACTTAAAGGGTTCGAACTTGAGCTCGCCATCAATGAGGCACCACAGTTACATTGCAGGCATAGATTCGAAGATACGCTAGCTTTTGTGCCGAAGTCCCCGTGCCCAAACTCAAGGCGAGACAGTACATGGGAATGGCACCAGCGGCGAAACAAAAACGACAGTTTCCATGTTCTGCCGTTTCGCGCATCCTTCTTGATTTCGGCTTGACTTTCATCCTGGAGATTCGAGCGAATATCGCCGTGCTTTTCACGGCGATGGTGAGCAGGGAAGTGATGGGAGGTGTTCTATGGTGAGGTGAACATGGTAAGGCTTTCCAGCCGCTATCCCCTTTTAATTCGCGTCTAGTTTTCACCTAGAGGTCGAACGCGCCATGCTAAAAGGCACGGTGTTGTTGAAAGCGGTGGGGATTCAGTTGAAAGCGGGTGCAAGCGAAACGAACACGGAAGTGCTCTGCAGTTTCATAAATCTTACCTTATTCGGTGTCGATTTTGCATCCTGGGCGTCGAAAACACCGTGTACAAGGCACGGGCGCTGCTGAGAACGGTAAGGGGCGGTTGGACGAAGTAAGCCCGGCAAGATTAACCCACCCTCCATTTCGAGTTTTTTGTTCTTCTCTTTCATCCTGGAGGTCGACACCAACACGAAAAAGGTTCGACAATGAAAGGCAAATTTGCCCTCCACACTCAAACAGCTCCAGTAGTGGATTCTCGCCGACCGGGCATCTTTCGTGTCTCAAATGACAGCTGCAGGGTACATAAGCGCATCATCTAAGATTGCAAAACAGCTCTCTCTCGCCAAGAAAAATCCCATTCTCCAGGTAGGAAGGGCTACCAAACAGCAACATTAACTTGAAGCATCGGCAAGGCAGAAGAAGCGTACTAGGCAGAGTAGGGGGCAGGTCGAGGTGCGCGAGCGAGAAAGGGCGAGAAGAGGGGTAGCGCCCGGAGGAGAAGCGAGAGCTGCCAGCGGTGGCAAATGTACATTCCAATCAGGTCGGTGAAGGAAGATCGGAGACAATGGCTAGAGGTTGCGAATTGAGGACCGTCGCAATGGGGACATCGGTGACAAAAGAAAGAGTAGCAAAAGTAGGGCCAATGAAAAGTTACTCACGTAAAATGCCAGCCTTCTACGGGGGATGTTGCGTCTCATGGGCTGAGAAAACCGGACCTCTCGCACATATCCCGCCACATGGAAGAAGTCTTCCATCGAAGTTTTACTGCCGTAAGTGAGTTCTAGAAAACGGCAATGTCGGAATAAAATATAACTGGTCGTGGCATTAACGATTCCGGGATATTCTGGGGCAGTGTTTTCTGTAGTTGTAATCTCTCCGTTCGATAAGCCGTTGGCTAGAGCGAGTTGCTAGTGTAGGGACTGATTTGGTGAACTTCAAACAGTTGGCCGGAGTTTGCTGACGCTGACGTTTTTCCCCTTTGTGCCAAGGTCTCGGAGTCGGAGTCAGAAATGCGTTCACTCATTCATGACGAACCCGCCACTACCGTCAGTCCGGACGAGAGCACACTACTACCCTGCAGAGGAAGTAACCGCGATGAGAGACTTTTACGGCGGCAAAATGTGCGCCGTTACAGGCAACCAGGCTGAATGGGCTCACATGCTTGACGCAGCCCTGCAAGCGTCCAATACGCGTGTGAGATAAGTTTATGTATCATGCACGCAGAAACTGAAAATGGCTTTAATAGCTTGAATGGATGTTACAGCGCCATCTTCGTCAAGATCGTCATCCAAGACATGCTGAAGTGCGGGAAAATGTTTTACCATGTGAGCCATCCATTTCTATGTAATATCAATTCTACAATAGTTTTTTGTTCTAGTGAGCCCTGATCGACACTACGACATCAATTCTCGGCCTCCGTTTGCAACGCTGTTCCTCCATGAAGACCTCTTGGCTCGCACGCTTGCCTTTGAGATTGAGTTGCAGCGATGGAGATGTGCAGAGATTGAAGCTGGACGAGGGGACCCAGGCAGACCTGTCTACGAAGAGGTTTTCAAAGTGAATAACCATTGCATAATTCATTCAGCCCATGCTCACCTTCGTTATTCGCTAGGTGCACGGTGTCACAGGACACCGTTGGCATTGCGCAATTGGTTCGCTCCCCTTCTACAGGCAGGGTGCAGGGTTATATAATCAGACAGATTGTCCTGGCGTCTATCCATCATCCAGCAATCCTTTCCCCGTTATAAGCACCCTCCTTTCCATTCCATTTTCCCTCCTCTACAATATCCCTCGCCTGGGTGCCATGATCCCGCTTAGCGATTACCAACATGATCTGCTGGCGATGGGGCACAAAATAATTAACCTGTGGTCATGGGACCCGCCCTCCACAACAGATCCCATGTCGAAGAATCATGGCAGCATACGAACTCCTGCGCCCCGGCCTATTCATGATGCTTCCCGCAATAATACTACATTCGAATCAATGCGGAGTCATGCTCTATACCACAGCACGACAGGCGCTCCGCATCTCGCTGAAAACACTCCAACACCAGTTGATCGCGCTTTCACACTAGATTCTGGTGGAGTTTACATCGGCGGGCAACCTTCTGTGTCCTGGGAGCCCCATATCGGGCTCCACCTTTCCGCTGAGGGCAAAGAAGAATTGGAGATTTATAGCAAAAATTGGGCAGGTCATAGCAGCCCTGCCAGTCTTGGGCATTGGGAAGGTCACAGCAGCCCTGCCAGTCTCGGGCACAGAATTTCATCAATATCTGAATCGGCCGATGGATCTCTTGATCGACTGGAAGTTGAGCAACCTGCACTATTCTCGTCTCCGCCAGAAATTGTCTCTTGGTTGAAGACAGTCGCCCACGTCGATGAGAAGATGCCGCGGTGGACTCGTGGTTCGTTCGAGAAAGGTACCATAGGGAGTATGAGCGTGAACGACATTCTGATGATTAAAGGGCTTATCAATCCTGGAGTCTATGTTGAGTATGTGGATTTAGAGCTGGTCTCTCACTACTGACCACAAAACATAACAAACTATTGCAAGTTCCCTAGCATGTGTAATACCTCACTTTTGAATTAGTCTTTACAGAACCCAAGAGCTTTGGTTGCCTTGATGTCCAAGGTCACTCTCAGTAAAAGTGAAATTCAGAACAAAGTCAGAATTAGTCAGAATTAGTCAGGTAAAAGTCCTAAACATTCCCAAATGTGCAATTTGTTCTCACACCGGGAGTTTCAATATTTAAGCTGTTCCAGGGGTATTGTTACATTTTTCAACTCTGCAACTCGGATTCCAACTCTGTTACTCGTGATGACGATTCCACTTTACCATACCTTCCTTTTTCATTCCCCTTTACCTTTTGTCTTCTTTTGGACATTGTTGTTTATCCTTGTTCTTGTTCCCTTTTCTTCCCTTCTTCTAGAACAATCCAGACCAACCATGGACATATCCCATGTGACCTTGCTGTACCCAAATAGTCTCCTTGCCGATGGACATCATCGCCATTGTCTTTTCCCTTACCTTGACATATTGTTTTCTTCATCCCACAACAAACTGAGTCACAATGGCTGTACTCCCAACACAGCTAATTACCGTAATCATCATTGGCAGCATTGCCATCACTTTCCTTATCGGTTTTTACCTTGTTATGATCTATCTTTGGCATCGGCACTGAAACCCTTCTGCCATTGATACTTCTGACTTCCACCTCAACAATATCTCACCATGTAATTGACAATTGCCATTCCTGGATATATGGTTTCCACTTTTGTATTCCATGCCAACCATTATCCTCCCTGACAATCCAATGACATTCCTCACCTGCACGCATGCCCTGAACAATCCTCAATCACAAGACATTTCACTGGTCCTTCCAATCTGATCATCACCAAAGCACATTCTTTTGGACTTCGACCACAGACCATATGACTTCCCAAACAGTGAACCAACCCCTATCGTATATTGTTCGGACGACATCGCTTCATTGCAGTACCCAACGACTTATTCCCACAGCTTGTCACCTGTGCCATGACTCAAAACCTGGACCCACATTTATTTATCCTTTTCCATCTATAATCTTGATACCTCCCACACTCGTTTACAACAATACCCTTTCTTGGAAGAATACAGACATCAGGTGGACTGCATTGTTCCACACACAGAACAAGACATCACCCCTCGATACATCATTGACACAGACATCGTCATCTGATACAGCTTATGCTGTTCGCATGTCTGACCTCGACTAGCCCACTGTCTTAGTTGGTTTTCCCTCCATACATTCCTTTGATTTCTTTCATACCAACCTTGCTGCTATATCCACACTACCTCAAGACACTCCCTTCACCAATCCCACACTGGACGATACCCCTCTTCGACCTGATCATGCATTGCACTTGCCAGACTGCACACTTGCCTGTTACAGCAAGTATAGACCCTGAATTGGCAATACTGCATGTCAAATGATCCGATGACAAATTATCAAAGTCATCCGGACCTCTTCTATCCTCAATGACACCTGGGCCTCCAGTTGGATCGTGAGAACATTGACATGAGGATGCCTCATGTGTGCATGGTGTAGTTGGACATGTTGTAGCTTCATGGTTGCATTTCTATTTACCTCCCCTCAAGACCAGTCACTATATCTACTGTTCTTGTAGTTGGTTTGGACTTTTTCTTCTTTTCCTTTCCTTACGTTTAGTCTGGTTCTTGGGGCAGACCTCCTTATCTTGGGTAACCCCCACGGCTCGCAATGACATTGTACCATGACCCCCCCCTCTCAGCAGTGTTGTCTTAGTTATAAACAACAATGAAAACTGCTCTTCTCTCCCTTGGAAACCGCCTCCTAGTTAAGTTGATTCTTGCCGGAGCCCGCTGCAGAAGCAATCTGTAACAATCTGCCAATTCACCACAAATGGTCATGACGCATGACAGGGGAAATTTTCACCCCCTAGGTACTTAGATGGATGCAATATCCAAATTTCTTTCTCTGAGGATGCTTGAGCTCAATATTCCACCTGAAATTCTCCAGCGCACCCTCCTGAATCAAAATTTGTCCATCAATGCCTTTGTTGCCTTCAAGATCCCACTACTAAATAATACACCTTCTGAGCATCAAGCTTCACACATTGTCATTGTGGCCAAACCACCTGATACCCATACCGAAGATATCTATACCATTCTTTCAGCTCCAGTTCCATTACTCTCTGTGGTCAAAGACCTCTTTGACTGCCTCAGGTCAAGTTCCACAATGACCTTGATTCCAAGATCTGTAGCCCACAATCTAGATTCACCTGGTATAAAATATCTTTCCCTCTGGATCATCACATACTGGAATGAGATACATCACCTCCACAACACCACCAATCCTGGATTTAGCTAATCAGACCCTACAAAACCTTCATCAGCAGGGAGCCAGCACCCAGTGACATTCCCATACAAGAAGATGCTGGTCACTTACCAAAGTGACAGCTTCTCATGCGGTGTTTTCATGGGGAATGCCCTCTCTCATTATTTCCTGCCCATCCAACACACACTAATAGCTCCTTTGGATGTTGCCATAGCCAGGCTCCAGGTCTTGTTATGTGTCTATGAACAACACCAGATGGAGGTCAGTTTTCATCAAATGACACTGGATTAATTAACATTTGTGACACAGGGTGGCCATTCATGCAATGTTGCATATGAATACAACATCCAGTTGCCTATCCTGAACACCTTGTCTTCAGATGAGGAATCAGACTCAGACTTTGAAGTGGTGTTGGTCCAGACAGACCCTAACAAATTAGCTGGGTCCACTGAACATCCACACAATACAAATGATGAGTCATCCTCATCCCAATACTGATCCAATGACGAGAGCATGTCACCCTCCCAAGATCTTCTCCTTGCTAGGCAAATGCAAGGGTATATCCTTGGTGTAACAAGGATTTTCAAGGATTTTGCTTTTACCATCTCAGATTTGAGATAATTGTGAATTTTTCTATATGACCAAGAAGATTATGTCTATCCCTTCCAGGATCCTTGATGCTTTGGGTTACATTAACATTCTAGATGCTTTAGTTCTTTGTATCAACTGCCAAGGATATGCTATATCCATAAAAACTCGGAGTTACTCAGAGTTATGGATACAGCATATGCTTGGCAGTTGATATGAAGAATTAAAGCATCTAGAATGTTAATGTAACCCAAAGCATCAAGGATCCTGGAAGGGATAGACATGTTACATTTTACAACTCTGCAACTCTGATTCCAACTTCATTACCCAACATGACGATTCCACTTTACCACACCTTCCTTTTTTGTTCCTCTTTGCCTTTTGTCTTCTTTTGGACATTGTTGTTTATTCTTGTTCTTGTTCCCTTTTCTTCCCTTCTTCTAGAACAATCCAGACCGACCATGGACAAATCCCATGTGACCTCGCTATACCCGAATAGTCTCCTTGCCATAGTTACTCATTGTAGTAGCTAGTGCTTGCAATTCAGTCCAGTACACTCTCATTCTATCATTCTCTGAGTTCCCCTTGCCAATTAAGGATAATTCACTCAGTTCACTCAGTCCAATCAGTTCATTAGTCAGCATTAGTCAGCATTAGTCAGCTAGATACATTGCTAAGGTTAAGGTTTCATCCTAAACAAAACAGAGTATTCAAAAGGTATTAAAGATATCCCTGAACTTAGCCAATGTGTGTTTGAAGCTTCCGATTCAAGTCAGATATGATAATACCCAGAGATACTCTTGATTGAATAGGTCCTGTAACCAAAACAATCCATATTAAATTGGTGTTATCAGTATTCATTAATCCACATTTCATATTCCAGTGGTGAGTATATAGTATTTCCAGTACATCATGCTTATCAACCATCATCCACACCTACTCAAAGTCTCACTTCTTAAGTGAAGTGACCTCACGATTACATACAGTACATATACCTACAAACCCCTTTCTGATAGGTTATTTAGATATTAGAAACCCATGAACAACAAGAGGGTACCTGAACAAAGTCAACTCCAGTAATTCTATGTGAAGCAAACATTCACATACCACTGTCAAAAAACCACGACTGGAAAGACCCAAAAATGACCCCAATGACTGTGTCCAACAGGGAATATGACTCATGTCACTCACGAAACAAAGGAGAACTGTTATGTTTTTTCAACTCTGCAACTCTGATTCCAACTCTGGTACCCACCATGATGATTCCGCTTGCCACACCTTCCTTTTTGTTCCTTTTTGCCTTGTCTTCTTTTGTCCATCATTGTTTGTTCTTGTTCTTGTTTCCTCTTTATCCTTTCTTCTAGAACAATCCAGACCGACCATGGACACATCCCCATGTGACCTTGCTGTACCTGAACAATCTCCTTGCTGATGGACATCATTGCCATTTTCTTTTACTTCACCCTGACATATTGTTTACTTCGTCCTATGACAAACCAATACACAATGGCTGTATTCCCAACACAGCTAATTACCGTAATCATCATTGGCAGCATTGCCATCACTTTACATATCATTTTTTACCTTGTTATGATCCATCTTTGGCATTGGCACCAAAACCCTTCTGCCATTGATACTTCTGACTTGCACCTTGACAATATCTCACGGTGTAATTGACAAATGCCATACCTGGATATTTGGTTTCCACTTTCATATTCTGTGCCTACCATTATGCTCCCTGATCATCCAACAACATTCCTCACCTGCATGCATACTCTGAACAATCCTGGATCACAAGACATTTCACTGTTCCCTCCAATCCAACCATCACCGAAGCACACACCTTCTGACTTCAACCACAGACCATACGATTTCCCAATACAGTGAACCAACCCCTATTGTGTATTGTTCATACGTCATGGCTTCAATGCAGTACCCAACGACTTGTTCCCACAGCTTGTCACCTGTGCCATGACTCAAAACCTGGACCCACATTCATGTATCCTTTTTCATCTGTAACCTTGATACCTCCCACACTCATTTACAACAATACCCTTTCTTGGACGAATACCGACATCAGGTGGACCTCATTGTTCCACACACAGAACAAGACATGACCCCTCAATATGTCATCATCACAGACATCGTCACTGGTACAGCTTATGCTGTTCACATGTCTGACCTTGACTAGCCCACTGTCTTAGTTGGTTTTCCCTCCATACATTCCTTTGATTTCTTTCATACCAACATTGCTGCTATATCCACACTACCTCAAGACACTCCCTTCACCAATCCCACACTGGACGATACCCCTCTTCAACCTGACCATGCAATGCACTTGCCAGACTGCACACTTGCCCGTTACAGCAAGTATAGACCCTGAATTGGCAATTTGGCATGTCACATGATCCAATGACAAATCATCCGAGTCATCCAGACCTTTTCTATCCTCAATGACACGCAGGCCTCCAGTTGGATTGCAAGAACATCGACATGAGGATGCCTCATGTGCACCTCATGGTGAACACATGGTGTAGTTGGACATGTTGTAGCTTCATGGTTGTATTCCCATTTACCTCCCCTCAAGACCAGTCACTATATCTACTGTTCTTGTTGTTGGTTCGGACTTTTTCTTCTTTCTTTTCCTTATGTTTAGTTGGGTTTTTGGGGCAGACCCCCTTGTCTTGGGTAACACCCACGGCTCGCATGACTTTAGACCATGAACCCCCCCTTTGTAGCAGTGTTGTCTTAGTTATAAGCAACAATGAAACTGCTGTTCTCTCCTCTGGAAACTGATCCCCAGTTAAGTTGATTGTTGCCGGAGCCCACTGCAGAAGCAATCCATAACAAAAACAGACCCTGAAGCAGACGGAAAACATGTGCCATGCAACAGGTTTAGCCTGTGCACCTCCAGGTACACCCATCCTCACCATTTCCACAGTAGGAAAAACACATCTACATGGTGTTTTTGACACATCCCAGCACACCCACTCCTGTTTTGCCCCCATATGGCCAGCCGTTCATGTCTACGGACTTGCAGATAACAAGCCCTGACACGCCATCCCATGAAAACTACCTCAACATCTGGCAAAACTCCATTCTCAACCAGCCCCAGCATGTCCACCCCATTTTGTGCCCGATCACCCCGCGTTCGCATCTATGGACTTGCCATCATCCCTGGATACAAGCCACGACACATATTTGCCCATGCTGTCCCCAAAATGCCACAATCGTTGCATCTCCTCCCTGGCCCCTCACGGATCCGTTGAACCACCCAACGCCTCACACCACTTCCTAGCATACCACAACACCTCTTGCAAGTCCGTACTGGCCGCCTCTGCTGTTATCGAGTCCCCAACCACTTGCCACATCACCCCACTTCGTGCCTCAGCCAAGTCAACATCTCCAGCCACTCACGCCCTCGTTGGACCTCCCCGTCGCCTCATACCGCTTCCTACGGCCCCACGACGCCAGTCACAAGCTCTCACAAGCTGTCCTTGCCATCATCGGCACCTCACATGTTGCCAAGTCATCCTTCCTCGTGCCCCCACATACTCGACATCCCCAGCCACACACATCCTCATTGGACCTCCCATCACTTCGTACAGCCTCCCAGGGCCACATGCCATCGTTCACAAGCAAGTACAAGCTGTTTCCCCCATTATTGAGCCCTTAACGCTGTGCCATGTCACCCTCGCCCCATGCAGCTACTTATACAACCTCACACATCCCTTGAACCACCCACTGCCTCGAACCAGTTCCAAGCACCTCACATCGCCCCTTGCAAACTCATACAAGCCATCCTCATTAGGCAATGGCACAGGTAATCCACAGATACAAAATTTCTGATCTGTATCCATATCCGTGAAAATCCATACCCATGTATCTGTTTCCCACAGATACTTTACCCATGGATATGGATTATCCATGGGTACGAGTATGGGTAGTATTATAATTATATCTAGATATTATTATTCTACTAAATATACAGTATATACTACAATTACATTGGGCAGTTGCCAGCCCAGTGTTGTTCTCACGAATGTCCCGTGTCCAAGTCGACATGTCACACCATTGCTGTTGTCAACGCGTCACTGCTAGGGTATCTCATGGTTACGGGTTTACCCACGGTTATAACCTTATGGGTTAAACGGGTTCGGGTTCGGTGTCTGGATTACAAACCCCTGGTCACACCGTGACCCATATCATCAAACCACGGTCTCATGCAGTTTTCTACTACTTGCTCGCCTTGAACTCTGGGGACAGGAGTACTTGCTCAGTCTATACCATTTTGGCAAACCCCAACAAAATACAACCCAACCGATCACCCAAGCAATCTCTTCCTGATTACCCTTTTTTTGTTAGTCTGCCCCTCAAAAAGTTTTTGTCGCCCTCAAATAATTTTGACAGGCAATTTCGAGCGATGCAATCGCAGGCCATATTTTTTGTATCTGCCCTGAATAAAGCTGAATTTGTCCAAGCCTGTTTTCACTGTTGTATAAAGAGTTCACGCAAAGGGACGGAATATCCAGAAAATCTCATGGCGAAAGCGTCTGACAAGGATTCCATTCAGTCAAAATCATCCTCTGCCTCTCAACTCTCCCAAAAAGTGGCCTCTGCCAGTAAAGCTATCAAGAAAGTGGTCAGGGCGACGACACGCCAGTTCAAGAAACTCAAAAAGACATCCTCCGCAAGCACCCAATCCTCCGAGGCCCCTGTCCAGGCTGACCCTCGGTGCGATGGTTCAGACGATGCAGCAAGTGTCTCCCGTGCTCCTTCTGAGGCTACACAAGTCATCGAGTTGGACACGGATTCAGAGGTTGACCCAAAGCAGGAATTGGGTGAGTTTTCTTTCTATTGACCTTGTGCTGTTCGTAACCTTATGTTTGTTGCAGCTGCCCTCAAAAAAACGTGGAGGTTGCCAATCTACTCTTTCTTCAAAGCTGATGTCTTGATCGAATACCACGATGGTCGCCTTTGTCATTTCTTTCCGTGTGCTGCTTGCAAATGCCAATCGTCGACAGGTGGTGTTTGCCGGTTCCAGGATTCCAAGGACAAATCCTCAATGGCAAACCTCAAACACCACGCCATCTGATGCTTTGGGCTGTGAAGGGTGCCGTGAATGATGGCTCGGTTCCCAGCCACTCAATTTTCGCTATGTTTGCTCGCCAGGGGCAGCAACCTGTCCAATACAGTCACTGCAATCACACCAATGCCAAAACATGGTAAGTATTGTTACCCATAAACTCTTTCACAGTGAATTGACAACATTGCAGCACTCTCATTGTCAAGTGGATTACGGAGAACAACCGACCGGCAAACATCATGAAGGATCACGCTCTTCAGGAGTTGCTCATGGCTGGCTAGCCTCTCCTCGAACTCCCTTCTCTGATGACGATTTCATATGACATCGAAGCATCATACCACAAGTGCCGTGAGCGAGTATCCAAACTTATTAAAGTACGTTTCATGTATTCTGCTTCTGTTAGTGGTTATTGATACCTTGACAGGACCATCCTGGCCATGTTCACTTTGCCACGGATGCTTGGACATCCCCCAATCACCATGCCTTCATGGGGTGGACTGTGCATTTTGAGCATGAAGGCCACATGCTTGCCTTTCTTTTGGATATCAATGAGGTCCCGAAGTCCCATACTGGTGTAACTCTCACGCACGCCTTTCAAGAGATGCTTGTTACCTTTGGCCTCAAAGATAAGGTCAGCTGTTTGAGGTCGTTGGGTTAGGATTAGCGCTGACCTCAAAGCAGATGTTGACATTCACAGGTGACAATGCGACGTCAAATGACACTCAATCAGAGGCTCTTGCAAAGATGGATAACTCTTTTGAGGAAGACAATCGCGCGTTGTTTTAACCACACCCTGCAGCTCTCCGGCAAGACCCTAATCAAGCCATTCAATGTTGGTATGGGCAAAACAGTTGGCGAGGAGTCCTCCGATGACAACCAGGCTATGACCGCGATTCCTGAGACTGATCAAGACGCTGGAGATGAGGAAGGAGATGAAGAAGGTTCTGCCGATGATGATAACGTTGATGACCCCGACGATGGAATTGATGAGATGGCACAGTTGAACACACTGGATCGAGAGGCCTTGTTGGCTGACATGGCATGTGTTCACCATGCTGTGTCCAAGGTATGCTCGACATTATGCCCTCTTATATTTGTCACTGACAATGTTTCACAGATCCGTCAACTTTCTTTTGCTCTTATTCACTCGACTACAATCGTGCTACCTGCCTGGCGCCGTGCTTGCGAAAAAACTCAGCTCAAACCAAACCTGATCCCACGCGATGTTGTCATGCATTGGAACCCGACTTACGACATGTTGGCATTTGCAAGGAAATATCGGAAGGCTATTGACCTGGTCACGGCTGACAAAGGTCTCAAATTGCGCAAATATGAACTGGATGATGATGATTGGAAGGTTGTGGATGATCTAGTCTCCATTCTCGAGGTATTTGGACCATCTAACTTTTGACAGTTACTTATCTTGTCTACAGCAGTACAAAAAGGCTACATTATTCTTCTCTCATGACTCGGCCAGCATTGCGGCTGTTATACCAGCCATGGATCGCTTGAATCATGGATTGAACCCACAATCGAAAGAAGACTACCATCCTACAATTCGTGCCACGATGAAACTTGCACGACATAAGATGAACCGCTATTACTCACTGATGGATTTCTTCGTATTGCCATGGTCCTCCACCCTGGATTGAAACTCGAGTACTTCCAGCAGCATGAGTGGGAAGAGGAGTGGATCGAGACAGCTGAGAACCTTGTTTGCGAAGAGTATCTTGACAAATATGAAGGTCGGTTTGGGTCTGAGGATAGTGGCGGTGATGCAGCCAACGCAACTGTACGTGGTCCTGTTGAGCTCAACAGAGGGCCAAAACTGAACCAGAAATCAGAGCGAGCTGACCAATTCATTTCATGACTTTTCACAGTTCTCGCTCGGGAACAGGACACGCTCTCGAACGGCTGAATTAGATGAGTTCTTGCGCCTCCCAATCGAGAACGTCAAGGACCCTCTAGTCTGGTGGCATAACAACCTCAGGACATATCCCAATCTGTCTTGCATGGCGCTGGACTATTTGAGTATCCCCGGTATGTGGCCACACAATTCCGCAGCCTCACATTGACGAATCTGTATATAGCAACGTCAACGGCGGTGGAATGTGCATTTTCTCAAGGCCAGCAACTACTGAGTTTCACACGCAACCGACTCTCCCCCACGACCATCCAGTCTCACTTGTGTCTTGGATCCTGGGCCTGGAACAATCTCATCTTGATGGAAGATCTTCGCAGTGTTGTCAAACCACGAAAGAAGAGGGCACTTGCAGATGTTGTGGGCAGTGATGATGCCGAAGATTAACTTTTTATTATAGTATCTTGTACCTGTAACTAGTCTGCTGCATTGTACCGCAATCATGAGCGCCACGGGTATTCAACTACCTGTGGCTTGGTTATACCCGTCCCAAATGTCCCCAGTGTTGTGTGAACGGTGTATGTCCACGGGTCAATGTGTACCCGCACCTGCAATGGGTATGGTGTGCTCGGGTGCGGGTACGGTTTTCAAACTCCGACCCATGGGTTCACCCGTGTGATACCCTAGTCACTGCCATTGTCGACATGTCGCTGGTGTTGCTGTGTTGCCATCATTGTCATTGTTGATGCAATGCCATCGTCGACACGTCACCATCCTGGAATGCATCCTCCCACAGGTCCCTACACCTCGTGCAGGCCAGGCACACGTCAACTGATGTCATTGTCACCCTTGCGAGGTAGACAGGGGGGTCTCTGGTGGGCTTCGCACTCAGGGGTAACCTCGTTCATGAGGGGTGGGGGCACCATGTGAGCCCTACACGTCTGTGCATGTTTGCGAGGTCCTTGTGTATTCTTCTGTCCCTGTGTATGCTTCTGTGCTGGAGACCTCATGAACACGCATTGACACGTGTCCGCGAGGTGTGGTTGTTACAAGGCATTGTTGTTGGGAGGCGTGGTTGTTGAGAGAGTTAGCCAAAGTCTTAGAGGCTGGGTTGGGGGCATGTACCTGGGCTGTTCGGTGGGTGCACCACCCTCTCAGCCATTCTCCTTCTGTTGCATTGATGTTGTTGTCGCGTTTTTGTTGTTGTCACGATCTGGTGGTGGTTCCTGCCTAAAGTAATTAGTTGTCACACATATGTGACAACTATTGCCATATCCAGCGGTATCCGTATCCATGGTTTCACGGAGACAAATTAACCAATCCATACCCATATCCACATGGGTA
Source organism: Hygrocybe punicea (assembly GCA_963556145.1). Classification (NCBI taxonomy): domain Eukaryota; kingdom Fungi; phylum Basidiomycota; class Agaricomycetes; order Agaricales; family Hygrophoraceae; genus Hygrocybe; species Hygrocybe punicea. Next base: position 185,584 of record OY744468.1, on the reverse strand, counting down.
CGGATTGCCACAGATATGGATTTACCTGTATCTGTGCCACTAGTGGGGTGTGGGCCATTGCTTTGCATGGCATGTTACTCGTCCCTTTTTCGCAATAAAAACAAATATTAAAATTGTGCATACACAAATAGTACAGCATTATTACCATTTCGTGACAATAAATCCATGTTGGAGAAGTTATCCATGTTTCCTTCATTAATCCAAATTGATTTTGTTAACATGCCATCATGAAACCATACCATACCATTAACAAATAAGTGAACAGTAAAATGTGCATGACCAAAGTACACAATTCCTCTCAGTGTATAGGTGGTGAATATCTCATCAATTGACATGTTTATAATTCGACTCACTATTAAATTTTCAATAGAGTCAATTGTAAACATGATCAGAGGAGGAATTTTATTGAATGTAATAAATTTTATAACCTCTCCCTAACACAATTGACATTTATGTCATTGTCTATTGACTATGATTTGAGCAAGATATGCTGAGATTGTTCCAGAAAATGAATATGGACAATGAAAAGTAGCATCACATCTATCATTTTCCAGAAGGATTATGTTTTCACAATTTATACATTTAAGATAAGATGAAGTCATTGCTTTATTTGGCTTCATTATATAATGAGCTAAATCACTTATGGCAATACCAATTTGACCATAAGGAAATATTTCGGGTTTATCTTGATGCAATAAATGTCTGATTGTATTTCTAACTGTTTCTAAATCTGTTGTGTTATTCTTTGATCGTTTGAATCCTAAGCTCAAAATCTTTAATATTTCATTGATGCTGTTGAATATTTTTTTCCAACTTGATGCATTGTTATTCCATATTGCTAGTAATATTGTAAAGAGTGAATCATAAGCACAGCTCCAATCTTGCGCATCCCATATAAACCCTTTTGGTTCATTTAATTCAATAGTACTTGTTTTTTGTCTTTTTTTCACTATGGAAGATGAACTTATAACTTGTTCTAATTTTTGTTTTTTATTTTGCAATACATTGGCTGTGGAATTCTTATGAGCAACAGTGACTGGAACAGTTCCTTTTGCAGGAACAAAGTTGAGGTTTCTGAAATTTGCCTTTTGATTTTTGTTCATAGGTTTAATTAATTGCCATGGAGAGGGCTGTGCTGTGTATTGGTTTAGTTGCTCCATGGCTTTCCATGCAATAGCAGAATGAACATGTTTTGGAACATATGACTTTCCTTTCCATCTTCTAAATTGATCAATGATAGAATTTCATTGATCTCCATTAATATGGCTTGGTAAAAGTCCTTGATATTTGAGTTTGGTTATTTCATCTAAAATTTCTAATTCTCTGAATTCTTGTCTTAGATATCCAGAAGCACCACCAGTAATTACCTTAGGATCAAAGCCTTGAACAATGATGGTTCCTGCAGCAGTTGCACTTCTAGATAAGCAAGTATAATAAGATGGGTGGTTTCTACAACTACTGAGATCAACTACATTGTTAGGACGGGTACGCCCTTGACATGCATAATCAGTCATGGCAAAATTAGGGAGTACCAACACTTGTTCTCTTGACAAGGATATCACATCATCATTGGGTAATGAACACATAGTGGAAGTGATATGTTTTGTAATTGGCACCACATTTTCAGGAAGGCCATCTATGTATATGTTTTTTGGAGGATTTATTAATCTGACAAATAAAGTGTCCAGTACAATCTGTTGTTCTGGGCCTGTTGCACTCTGCCAACCTACAACAACCGCCTCAGCTCCTTTGGTAATGCAGCACTCTGTTGCATCATGGTTTCTCAGCATCACTGGCATGCCTATACATAACTCCAATTTTCCTGGTATATGATCCGAGGATGATGCATGTGGTTGGTTCCATAGTAATTTCTGGAGTGAAGGTTCTAATATTCTTGTGTGTCGAACAGGATCTGCAATTGTTGATCCGTAATGAGACTTTCTTTTGTTCTTGAAATTAGTATGATCATTCCATCTGTCTATAGAATAAAATGATGTTAATAGTGTTTTATTCTCAGCAGCAAAACGTTGGACACCAAGTTCATCGATTTTGTCTTTTTGTGCATTCAATGCAGTAACAACTGATACATTCCTGAACTTCTTTTGGGCTAATTTTGGATCATTTGGACCTTTTCCTGCAATAAGAGTACGAAGAAATGCAATATCTTCGGAAGTACATGCTTTGTATCTCATGTTTTCCAATGCCTGTCTCAGTTGGACATCTTCTTTTGACTGATTGGTTTGTCTCATATTTTCATGTAATATCACAACCGTTGTAATCTGATGCCAAAGAGCTTTGCCTATGGCAGCTTCCTGATTTGCTATAGTTTGACTGGAATTGATTTGGACTCCAACAGATCCAGAATACAAAGGAGCACCACTCATAGCTGGTGGAAGTTGGGCGAAATCCCCAGCAAATATCATATTAATGCCACCAAAGGGTTCATCATAAATGGCACGTGCTTTTGCACATTGAGCACTGATTTTATACCTATCTCTGCAGGATAACATTGATACTTCATCAATGAAAATGTAATCCACACCATCAAGATTGGCACGGACTTGTGCAAGGGAACGAGATGATCCTCCGTGATTAATTCCAAGAATGGAGTGATATGTAGATCCATTTACAAGGGCAGCAGTACCACCAGTTGAAGCAAGAACCAAAAACCGATGACTCTGATTGTGTTTACCAAAAAAACAAATCAATGCTTTGATTACTTGTGATTTTCCCGTGCCTGCCATACCACCAAGATACATGCGTAGCTTCTCTGAACTGTTAATCAAGGTAGAGTGATTGGCAATGATATGAAATGCTCTTTTTTGGTCTGTATTCAACTTGAAATCATTGATATTTATATCAATTAGATGAAGATCAGCTTTGTTGGCAGGAATAAACATGTGGTGGATGTATGCTGCATCGACTATTTTTACATTATTATATTGAAAATTTGACAATTTAGTTATGGTCCCTGTCTTTGATGGCAAATTTTTATTTCGTTCTTCAATGATTTCCTTTTTCTTGGCAAGGACCGTGGCTCTCCATAATTTTGCTGATTGTGTTACAGAGGGTTCTACAGGTATTAATGGTCCTATATCTGGGATACCATCAATACAGTTATCAAGCCATCCTGCCCTTTTCATGGTTCTTTCAGCTATTAGCATTTCATCCTTTCTTTTTTTTCCCTTATAACCAAGTGTCACAAGTAATTCTGTGTCTGTATTTTCATCAAGAGTATCGTTGAAATCATCTCCGTTACATGCTAGTTCAGCATTGTGCATGTCATCCATTTCATCAAAATTGTTTGAAGTAGCCCATGAATATTTGATATCTTCAGTATTATTCTTTTGACGTTTAGCAGAGAAATCATCTCTTGCATCAAGACACTCATATCGCAGACCAAAGTATTTCATGATTTCAAGCTGTCTTTTAGAAAACTTATAATTTGTGAAAGCATTGTCTCATGTTTGTAATTTATTTTTGAGCTCTTTGCCATTTCTCCATGGCTTGAAAAAAGTTAACATTGTACAACAATAATATTCTCGATCACCACGGTCAGCCCTTGGTAAATTGTTTGGAATGAAATTAGGAACTATGAAGGGATCATTTCCTTTCATTTTTGCATGGTGGGTCAGATATTGTGCATGATTGCATTGCAAAGTATAATCTTTTTTATTTTTCGTCGATATATCCATTTCTATTTCACCAACTTCATCTGATTCATCACCTATGTCTGTGCTTGTATTATCATTCTTGTTCTTTTTATTTAAGCTGTCAGGCTTCTGAATTTCATCGATTTGCATGAACATATCATCATCACTAACCTCAGACAAGCTATCATCATCAGAATAGTCAATATTGGTATGTTCAATAAAGGTGTCAGACACATCATCAAATTCTACCTCATCAAAAAGTTGGCTTTGTGTTGATTCTTTGCTAGTCATTTGGGTTTTTCTTTTTGTACCACTTTTATTTGGTTCCATAGTGGCAAGACGTATCCAGTTGTACAGTGATACATTATTATACAAAGTCGGTCTGAACATATAATCATTTACTTTGGAAAGTCCTATGTATGATCCATTTTGTTTACCAATCACAACTTTTTGAGCGTGATTTTCATCTTCACATGTATTAGCAATTTCTTCATCAGACCATGCACTGATGACCTCTTTAACATAAGATCTCCAAAAGAATGGTACAAATTTATGACTGGCATAGTGATCAGGATTTCCGAGCACGTATAATGAAGCCATTGGAGCACCAATCTCCATTTTGGAGGTGAGGGAATTGACTATTTGTGTAAATAATTTTCTGACTTTGTTTTTCCTGTTTAAATCTCCACCAATCATTTCGGAATTCCTATCAAAAACACTTTTTATTACTTCAAAAATGCTATAGGTTTTCAAAGACATCTTTGTAATATAATCTGTTACATATGCAACTATTGCCTTTATAGCAGTACCAGATAACAAACTAGTCACATCAGAATTACATCGCAGCATATAAGTTACTTCAGGTGTTACTGTGTTCATCCAAGGCTCACCATGCTTGAGGTTGAGAGCACCAGTATTAGGTTCTACAAAGGTTTGGTGAAAGATATCTCTTGGAAATCGTCTTTTACATTCACCTTTAGAGTTAAGACAGTATGGTTTTCTTTTCCATCGTGTCTGTTATGTAAATTTAATTGCAATAAAAGAGAATCGACAACCTCTGTGAACTTTTGCCACCATGTTGATCTTTTGTCATGATATTGACAATTAATAGAACATGTATATGAAGGTGGATCTGGGAGAACACATGTTGGAGGTTGATATTCAGGTATTGCCATCATCTGTTCCATTTTCTGGGATACCTCTTCTTTAGAACCTGTCAAGAATTGTCCTATACACAAACATTCCAAGTACTCTACTAATCTCTTCTGAAAATCAAAATTTTCATCCATAATTTTGTCACGTATTTCCTGAGGTGTAAGGCATCCCTTTATCCATAGCAGCATGTGAAGATGCAAGGTAAGACATCCTTGTTCCTCTACCGTTCCGTAATAACCTGATGTACTTCCATACAGACCAGGATGAGATTCATTTATTCCTAATGTGTTTGATGAACATTTCAGTAGTAAAGTGAAAGAAGCGGGCTCCAGCCACTGGATTATTTGCAATTAGTTTGTAACAATCCTGGGGTAGACGTAGCTTAGGATAAAACTTTTCTTTGTTGTCAGCATAATATAGGCATAGTGGGTGATTGATGTCTGCAGGTGCAAAAGTGATAAACCAAGTTGGCGCACCAATATAGGATATCAGAGACCAAATCTCATTTCACATGTATTTCTTGTTGGTAATTGAACCTTTTACCTGACCAGCTACATGGTCCAAGTCTGAAATGAGCTTATAGCATGCTTTTTCCTCAGGTGTTTCCGGTTTTACTCTATCACCTCTGGACAATCTTTTAGAGAGATCATCTAAAACAGCAGTATTGATATTCATCAAGCGATCTGCAATATCATTGAAATTATGTTTGTTAGTCAACAAATATCCACCTGTTGTACTGTCTTTAATCTGTTCCTGATTGAATGCAATCAGTGGAAAATAGGGATCAGTTTGAAATCTTTTGTCATGGTACATCAGGAGGTGTCTTTTGTGCATCATATCACTAATAATTAAAACATCTTTGTCAACGCTACCAATGCCACCCAAGCCATATGGAAAGAGGCAAGGAAACATCATAGGATATAACTGAGGATTATTGAAGAAGGATTCTGGATTCCTAGCATGGCTTATGGCAAGAACACCACCATGATCATGTATCAAATGTTTTGTCGCTCTAGCTATTAATGCTTTTGGACTTGTAATATCTAGATTATCACCAGTTACCCCACTCACAACAAAAGGACAAGGCCCATCTTCCACACCATCTTCCACTTCATTGTCGAATGCACTAGTAGCTTCTGGTTCCTTATTTGTGTCTGCTGGTCGATATGCAACCACAACAGGAATTCCATGATCTGGATATTGTTCTAGGTTTTCATAGGAGATGTCTAAATCATAGTAGTCTATGTGGTTCAATTTCAGCCATTCTAAAGCTGCAGAAACCCGCTTCCTGCAAACTAATAAAGGCGTTCGCTCCATGTCTTCTGGAGTTGGTCGGGCAGGACCAGTGAAAATGAAAGCTAACACTTCATCAAGTTCTTTAACTGTTGGAGGTAATCGTTGATATATCTTTGGTGTTGGATTCTGAAACATGATGGCATTTGCTTTCATTTTATGCATCCCAGATGACACACGTACAATACATTTGTTGTGACGAACACGAGCAATCAACAGTTGTTCAGCAAATGTCAGATTTCGAAGTTGTGCAGGAATAGTGCCTATCCAAAGGCCATTTGCTAAAGCATATTTGGGAGTTCTACCTTTGTTCAGGCTGACCACACATTGCTTGCATATCCATTTACATGTGTCATCCAGTACTGGACCTTTGATATCCTGTATTGGATCAGAACAATGATATCGTTCCTGTCTTGTGATTCCCATATGTTCTCTGATCAATATCTTCAGATTGACCTTTGTTGTAGATAATAAAGACATATTTTTCAACAAAACTAATTGACCACACACAGCACAGCCACTTTCCTGGAGGCATTCAGGTGATGAATCTTTACACCAGTTGCGGATTATTGTTTCCTTCAACTCAATAGATGGCAGAGGAGGAGGAAAGGAATATTTGTCACAATTTGTTTCCTTGTTTTGTTTTACTCCTTGCTCTGGTTTAGTATAACACTGTTCTTTATGGCAAAAGTGTAATCCGCTTTGCTGTTTTTCCAAATGTGAGGATATCTTGTTGGCCCATTTTATGTATCGCTCTGTACTCGATTTAACATCATGAATATGGAAAATAGAAACATGCGTTTTACAAGCCGGACATGTATGCTCGGTCAATATGGAAAGTAGATCCTGTCCATGTAACCTTTGCGTTGTTTTTGACAAATATATCTTATGTATTGTTGCTATTTCTATAATATTCTTCGCTGTCAATTGTGGGAGATATTCATCACAGGGTGCATGGTAGCATACTGTATAATGAAGTATGTTGAATTTATTGGACAAGTATACTGAATATTGTTATCATATTGTTGCATACAGTATTCAAAGAGTATTCAAAATGATGATTCAATATTTTGAAACAAAGTACATTACCAGTATTGAATGGCAATTTTACAATACTACTTCAATAATTTCAGTAAATGTCTTGTTATTCAAGCAGTATTCTAAAAGTGTCATTCAATACTAGTAATTTACTTTGTCCCAAAATATTGAATCATCATTTTGAATACTCTTTGAATACTGTGTGCAACAATATGATAACAATATTCAGTATACTTGTCCAATAAATTCAACATACTTCATTACACAGTATGCTACCATGCACCCTGTGCATGTAAAGGCATTTGAACGCATATATATTCATCGTTATTTCCGTACAATATTCTGGCTGTGTGTTGATCAATATGACTGATGTATTTGAATAATAAGCTAGAATCATGGTTGATATTATTTAATGGCAGCATAAATAGTTGGAGAAAATTAAAGTTAAATGTTGGCAGTCGTTTACCACCTCCAATGTAGTGGAACCTATTAAAAGACTTTGTATATAAGCATGTTATCATGTTTCTGAATAAATTCAAATTGAATGTAGTCATGCATGATCTTCTATATGCGATTGCAAATTGTAGTGTGATCCACAGCAAGGTTGCTTGTGACATAGCAATAGCATTACATCGAAATAAATATAATTTGAAGTCATGTCGTCTCAGGAGACATTGCATGAGTAACGCCTTGATAATCCGACAACGATATTGAACAGTGATAGGTTTCATAAAACAATACAAAGCAAAAAGATATTTAGAAGGTAAGTAGTATGATGTGGCATATTCAATAGAATATATCTGTATTTCGAAAGTGGAATTCTTAACTGTTGTCGAAAAGTGTAATGGATCAAGTTTCAAATTATCTTTTGTTGTCTGATTGAACTTTAGAAGTCGTGAAGCATTTATTTGTATCGGTATCGCTGCACTTCAGGCTACCCCCAAACCTGAACAACTAGTTACAACTCACCTCTAGTACTGAACCATCTACATGTTGGTAAAAGTACTGGGCAGCCCTGGGACGAAACCATCGTCCCTGGGACGATACGTTGGGACGTCCCATTGTCCCTGGTCCGGTGTATGGGATGGCCCATGGGACGACATTTGGTGTTGTGGGATGTCCCATGTCCCATGGGACATCCCACACATAAGGGGTGTCTGGGGGCATTTGGGACGTCCCTTCTGTAGCTATTCAATAGAAATCTCAGAGTGATGAGAGCATCTAATTATAAATTTCCAGGCCTTGTCATGGCCACTATGGGTACCATGGGTGCTATGGCATAGTATAAGATTGTATATACTTATTCTTTTGAGAGTCACAGAGCTGATTGTCCTTCAAGGTCAGTGGCAGGGTGTGGAGATACAGCAGTTCTTTCCACATATAAAGACAGAATGAGTGGGAGAGGAAAAGTGCTGGAGATGTTGGGTATTGAGATGGGATTGAGGGGGAGGATTGAGGGTGTGCTTCTAGTAAACCAATCCCTTGTGCATGTGGCAAGCTGAAGCTTGTAGGGGAGTAAGTGAGCAGAGCATGCATGATATACAAAGAAAAGTAGGGCTACATATGCAGAGAGGGCTGAGCTGAAAATTAAACACGTGTATTATGAAGAGCATTTGATCAGGATATCAGTGGTTATTACATTATTGGCTGTGCATACAATGGCTGACTGGGAAGCAGATGCAGAGGAGAGATCTGAAATTAGAGTGTGTCTTGAGGACAGTGGACTTGGGTAAGGAGACATCTCACAGAGGTTTTATTGGGACATCCCACAGGCTCATCTGGGATGTCCCTGTCAGCTTGCAGCTGAGGCTTTCAGACATCCCTGCCAGCTTGTGGGACGTCCCACCAAGGCTTTGGGATGTCCCACAGCCTTGTCTGGGACATCCCTGTCAGCTTGTGGGACATCCCACTGAGGCTTTGGGATGTCCCACAGACTTGTCTGGGACGTCCCTGTCAGCTTGTGGGACATCCCTACCAGCTTGTGGGACGTCCCACCGAGGCTTTGGGACATCCCACAGCCTTCTCTGGGACGTCCCTGTCAGCTTGTGGGACGTCCCAGCCAGCTTGTGGGATGTCCCTGCCAGCTTGTGGGATGTCCCTGTCAGCTTGTGGGACATCCCACCGAGGCTTTGGGATGTCCCATGGCCTTGTCTGGGACATTCCTGTCAGCTTGTGGGACGTCCCACAGCCTTGTCCGGGACATCCCTCTCAGCTTGTGGGACGTCCCACCAAGGCTTTGGGATGTCCCACAGCCTTGTCTGGGACGTCCCTGTTAGCTTTTGGGATGTCCCACAGTCAGTTTGTGGGATGTCCCACAACCTGGTGTGGACATCCCAATGTACAGGCTAGTGGGACTGCCTGCTTGCTCAGCATCTGCTAAGTCATACAATAATAATCATTCCAATCCACATCTTACATAATTTTAAATAATTTACATTTAGCAACTACTTAAAATAGATATAGCAAATCAAATAATTATTTTACCTAAATACATGGTATTCTACTTATCAGGGGAGAGACAGGGAGGTGGAGGTGGAGGAGAGGACAGGAGAGGGGGCAATGGCAGGGGCAATGGCAGGGGGTGGGCAAGGGGAGAAGGGCAGGAGGTGGATGGGAGGTGGATGGGAGGTGGGGGTGGCAGGGGGCAGGAGATAGGCAGGGGAGAAGGGGCAGGTTAGGAAGGGACAGACTAGGAGACAGTCAGGGGGAGAATGGAAAGGAGGGGAAAAACCAACAAAATTACACACCGGTGTTCCCTGGTGTCCACACCGCTCCGCGTCCTCGCCCTTGTCCCCCTCCTCGTCCTCGTCCCCGTCCCCGTCGTCGTTGTCGTCGTTGTCGTTGTCCCCTTCCCCGTCGTCCTCGTGTTCGTCGTTTTCGTCCCCGTCCCCGTCCTCGTCCTCGTCCCCATCCCCGTCGCCCTTGTCCTCGTCGTTTTCGTCCCTGTCCCTGTCCCCGTCCCTGTCCCCGCCGTCCCCGCTGTCCTCGCTGTCCTCGCTGTCCTCGCTGTCCCCGTCCTCGTCGTTGCCGTTGCCGTCGTTGCCGTTGTCGTGGTCCCAGTCCCCATCGTTGTCGTTGTCATCCTCGTTGTCCCTGTTGCCGCTGTCCTCGTTGTCCCGGTCTCTGTTGTCCTTGTCATCGCGTTCCCTCGTCCCGGTCGTCCTCGTTTCCGTCGTCCGCCGTCCGTTGCCCCCGTCCCCGTTCCCATGCTTGCTGCCCCTGTCACCATCCTCGTCGTCGTCCCCGTCGTCCCCGTTGCAGTCGTCCTTGTTGTCCCCGGCTCCGTGGTCGTCGTCCCGTTCCCCTGTCCCGGTCGTCTTCGTTTCCGTCGTTCGTCGTTCCCGTGCCCATGCCCGCTGTCCTCATCTTCGTTGCCCCTGCTCGTCGTCGTCTTCCCATTGTCGTGGTTCCCGTTCCCATTGCCGTCGTCTTCCCCTTTCGCGCCGTCGTCGCGTTTGTTCGTTTACCCCGTATTCCTCATTCTCGTCGTCCCCGTTCTTGCTGTCGTGGTCGGCCTGGGTTGTCCCCGTTCTGGGCTGTGACCTCCCTCCTTGTCGCCCGCATCCGCGTCCGCTTGTTGGCCTTGTTCGCGTTCGTTTGGCGCGAGGGTGCGGCAAAAAAACCTAAAACTGTTTATTATTAATAATTAGTTAGTAGAATAAATGAAAAAGATAAATGGACGACTTACCTGGGGTGCTCTGGCATCCGCACCCGTTGTCGCGTCGTTGTTGAAAACGACAAGTCTTGTTGAACTCGTGCACGAGACTTTCAACCGGAATTTGCCGATGTCCCAAACGGGGTCGAGTTGCCATATAGGGAAGGGTGGCTGGATTTTCTTATTATTATTACATGTACTACAACACCTCAATGGCCAGGGCAAGACCCTGAAGAGATGTAGGTATGATACACCTACCCCGAGGGGAGTTTATGTATTTTATTTCATTTTATATGTGGAGATATTCACCATATATTTTATGCCTCTGCCAAAATTGGACCCTTAAACAGCTAACTTTGCGAGTACACGTCTGAAAAATCTAAAATTAATTCTAGGAGTGCTAGGTAAGGTATAAATTGTGTTCCAGACAAGTGCCTGGTAGTTGGTGGTGCAGGGAATGTGTTGTAGCCAAAATATGATGAACTTGTCCCTCACATTCCATTCATGATTGTGTGTGCTTATACGGACTTTTGATTGTCTAGCCACAATGCAAAGATCCAACTCCATTTTGGCTACAACACATTCCCTGCACCACCAACTACCAGGCACTTGTCTGGAACACAATGTATACCTTACCTAGCACTCCTAGAATTAATTTTAGATTTTTCAGATGTGTACTCACAAAGTTAGCTGTTTAAGGGTCCAATTTTGGCAGAGGCATAAAATATATGGTGAATATCTCCACATATAAAATAAAATAAAATACATAAACTCCCCTCGGGGTAGGTGCATCATACCTGCATCTCTTAAGGGTTTTGCCCTGGCCATTGAGGTGTTGTAGTACATGTAATAATAATAAGAAAATTCAGCCACCCTTCCCTATATGGCAACTCGACCCCGTTTGGGACAGCGGCAAATTCCGGTTGAAAGTCTCGTGCACGAGTTCAACAAGACTTGTCGCTTTCAACAACGACGCGACAACGGTGCGGATGCCAGAGCACCCCAGGTAAGTCGTCCATTTATCTTTTTCATTTATTCTACTAACTACTTAAATACTTTTAGGTTTTTTTGCCGCACCCTCGCGCCAAACGAACGCGAACAAAACAAGCAGACGCGGATGCGGGCGACAAGGAGGGAGGTCACAGCCAGAACGGGGACAACCCAGGCCCACCACGATAACAAGAATGGGGACGACGAGAATGAGGACGACGGGGTAAACGAACGAACGCGACCATGGCGCGAAAGGGGAAGATGACAACGGGAAGCGGGAACCACGACAACAGGAAGACGACAACGAAGACAAGGATGACGAGTAGGGCAGCGGGCATGGGGACCGGGACGACGACCGGGAGGGGGAACGGGACGACGAGGACCACGGAGCCCGCGACAACAAGGACGACGGCAACAGGAACGACGAGCACGACGGGGACGACGACGAGGACGACGACCAGGACAGTGAGCACGGGAACAGGGACGGGGACAACGGACAACGGAAACGAGGACGACCGGGACGAGGGAATGGGATGATGAGGACAACGGACCCAGGACAGCAAGGACGACGCAACGGGGACGACGAGGACGACGGGGGCGACGGGGGCGACGAGGACGACGAGGACGGGGACGATGTCGAGGACGAGGACGAGGACAGCGAGCACGGGAACGGGGACGGGGGCAACGGACGACGGAAACGAGGACGACCGGGACGAGGGAACGGGATGACGAGGACAACGAGACTGGGACAGCGAGGACGACGGCAACAGGGACGACGAGGACGACAATGACAACGACAATGACGGGGACTGGGACCACAACAACGGCAACGACGGCAATGGCAACGACGAGGATGGGGACAGCGAGGACAGCGAGGACAGCGAGGACAGCGGGGACGGGGACGGGGACAGGGACAGGGACGAAAACGACGAGGACGAGGGTGACGGGGACGGGGACGACGACGAGGATGAGGACGGGGACGAGGACGAGGACGAGGACGACGAGAACGGGGACGGGGACGACGGCGAGGACGGGAACGGGGACGAAAACGACGAACACGAGGACGACGGGGACGGGGACGACGACGACGAACACGAGGACGACGGGGACGGGGACGACGACGACGAACACGAGGACGACGGGGACGGGGACGACGACGACGGGGACGGGGACGAGGACTGGGACAAGGCCGAGGGTGTAGACACCAGGGAACACCGGTATGTAATTGTGTTAGGCCCTCCCTTTCCCTCCTTTCCCCTCCCCCTCCTCCCTCCTCCTTTCCATTCTCCCCCTGACTGTCTCCTAGTCTGTCCCTTCCTAATCTGCCCCTTCTCCCCTGCCTATCTCCTGCCCCCTGCCACCCCCACCTCCCATCCACCTCCCATCCACCTCCTGTCCTTCTCCCCTTGCCCACCCCCTGCCATTGCCCCTGCCATTGCCCCCTCTCCTGTCCTCTCCTCCACCTCCACCTCCCTGCCTCTCCCCTGATAAGTAGAATACCATGTATTTAGGTAAAATAATTATTTGATTTGCTATATCTATTTTAAGTAGTTGCTAAATGTAAATTATTTAAAATTATGTAAGATGTGGATTGGAATGATTATTATTGTATGACTTAGCAGATGCTGAGCAAGCAGGCAGTCCCACAAGCCTGTACATTGGGATGTCCACACCAGGTTGTGGGACATCCCACAAACTGACTGTGGGACATCCCAAAAGCTAACAGGGACGTCCCAGACAAGGCTGTGGGACATCCCAAAGCCTTGGTGGGACGTCCCACAAGCTGAGAGGGATGTCCCGGACAAGGCTGTGGGACGTCCCAAAGCCTTGTTGGGATGTCCCACAAGCTGGCAGGGACGTCCCACAAGCTGGCAGGGACGTCCCACAAGCTGGCAGGGACGTCCCACAAGCTGACAGGGACATCCCAGACAAGGCTGTGGGACATCCCAGACAAGGCTGTGGGACATCCCAGACAAGGCTGTGGGACATCCCAGACAAGGCTGTGGGACATCCCAAAGCCTCGGTGGGACGTCCTACAAGCTGACAGGGACGTCCCAAACAAGGCTGTGGGATGTCCCACAAACTGGCAGGGATGTCCCAGACAAGGCTGTGGGATGTCCAAAAGCCTTGGTGGGATGTCCCACAAGATGACAGGGATGTCCGAAAGCCTCAGCGACAGGGACATCCCAGACGAGCCTGTGGGATGTCCCAATAAAGCCTCTGTGAGATGTCTCCTTCTGTCCTCAAGACACACTCTAATTTCAGATCTCTCCTCTGCATCTGCTTCCCAGTCAGCCATTGTATGCACAGCCAATAATGTAATAACCACTGATATCCTGATCAAATGCTCTTCATAATACACGTGTTTAATTTTCAGCTCAGCCTCCTCTGCATATGTAGCCCTACTTTTCTTTGTATATCATGCATGCTCTGCTCACTTACTCCCCTACAAGCTTCAGCTTGCCACATGCACAAGGGATTGGTTTACCAGAAGCACACCCTCAATCCTCCCCCTCTTTCCCATCTCATTACCCAACATCTCCCTCTCCCACTCCTTCTGTCTTTATATGTTGAAACAACTGCTGTATCTCCACACCCTGCCACTGACCTTGAAGGACAATCAGCTCTGTGACTCTCAAAAGAATAAGTATGTACAATCTTATACTATGCTATAGCACCCATGGTACCCATAGTGGCCATGACAAGGCCTTGAAATTTACAACTAGATGCTATCATCATCCTGAGGTTTCTATTAAATATCTAGAGAAGGGACGTCCCAAATGCCCCCAGACACCCCCTCTGTGTGGGATGTCCCATGTCCCATGGGACATCCCACAACACCAAATGTCGTCCCATGGGCCATCCCATACACCGGACCAGGGACAATGGGACGTCCCAACGTATCGTCCCAGGGACGATGGTTTCGTCCCAGGGCTGCCCAGTACTTTTACCAACATGTAGATGGTTCAGTACTAGAGGTGAGTTGTAACTAGTTGTTCAGGTTTGGGGGTAGCCTGAAGTGTATCGCTGAACCGCCCTGATCTGGGGCAAACTCATGTTCTATGAGTTCTTCTTTAAAATCACCCAGTTCTTGGGTAGAGCGCTCATGTCCTATGACTTTACCTTGAAATATGTTCGGTTCCTGGACCAAACTCGCTACCAAAGGCAAGACGATTGATTCAGCAGAGATGTACGTGAGTTGGCCTGGGCATAGTTGTGGAAATTGTATTACATTGGCAAGAATGTGTAAAGAAGTGACAAGAAAGCATGTGTAGATGATATTGTCGAGATACATGTGGATTTGTGAGAGCAAGAGTAAATCTGGTGATATCTATTTAACTTGTTTAGTGGTTCGGATCATGAATCACAACAATTATTGTGTATTGCACGTGACCTTGTATAACGCCACAGTCACAACTTCATCCAAGGCCCTACAATCGGATGGCCATATCTCAGCAAGTTTTGCACATATCAACTAGTGGTTTGAAATCCCCATTCCCATACCCATAACCAAGGTGTTGACCACTTATTTTTGTTCTAATATAGCCATTTCCAAATTCGAAAATTTGGCAATGGGTATGGAAGTCGGTTGGACCTTGCAGGCCACAGAGGGCATCAGCCATTGTCAAACTATGTATGTACACTCCAGTGCTTATTTGCTAGGTGCTAAAGACATTTTTGACAGCTCACATGAGAACATGCATGGAAGTACGGTTGCACAGATCGGCACACGGCTTTCCCATCTGCAGTACATTTACTAGCATTCACTGTGGTTTCAGCTGTCCCCCCCTGGTACTAATCTGTTTTAGATCCACAGGGAGCTATCTTGCTTTCATTCTTCTCCCCATCTGCATATTCTTACATGACATGAATTCACCGTCTGGAAATTTACATAGGGTATCAGATATCATACATAACCGCAATGGCAGAACCATCCAAATACATCAGCCTCAGTAGTCTGATAAAGAGCTTCAAGCAGTGTACAATATATCTCCGTATTGGACAACTCAGTCATTGCCAAACGGGTATATTCACCACGACGACGTGGGCGGTATTTCATTGCTGAGAAGGCTAGTTCGATGGGGTTGTAGTCAGGGGAGTATGGTGGCAAGAATTCATAACGCATGCCGCTGAATATATTTTAGTAGAGATCAATCTGGGCAAATGATTGCTTACTGTGACTCAATGAGCTCCAAAATCTCTGGGTGTTTATGAATACGACAGTTGTCCATAACAATGACTGATTTTGGAGCAGGAAATGGTTCCATTTGGTCCAGCAGACGTCCAATAAAGGTATAGAAAAGTTGTGAGTCAAAAGCACCTTCCACGATGTCGCAATGTATAATTCCATCGTTGAGTGATAATCCAGGTAACACTGAGAATCTGTGATCATAAAAGTTAGAAGAGAAGCTGTCAGTGAATAGGCAATACTTGCCGTCGTCCACGGCAGAAGAAGGCTTTGCGTGACGCTTTTCTACCATGTATTTCCCATGCGTGTCCACGATAGGTTGTCCGGCGATCCACAGCACTCTCATCAACAAAAACAAGCTGCTCTGCATCATATGTTCCAATACGTTGTCATGATCCAAACAGGATTCGGATCAAAACATAGTAATATGTTGTCACTAGTCACCATCCCTACAGCACACATCACATTACAAGGACCATTCATACTGGAATGCCCCCATCTGCATATGGAGTAGAAAGGAATACCCTTATCTGCATATAGGACACACAGGAAATCCTTATCTGCACATAGGACATACATGAAACCCTTATCTATACAAGGGACATGCAAGGAAACCCTTATCTACAGAAGGGACATGCAAGAAAACCCTTATCTATGCAGAAGAAATGAAGGAATACCCTTATCTTAACTGATAAGGCCCCCAAAACATCTTATCAGAGGCCAAAGAAGCACAAGAAGCACAGCCACATCCTTATCTCCAATCATAGAGATAACACATGCCACCCATCATTCCCTGATCAAGAAGCACATCACATTTCATATCAATTGATCAAATACAGCCCAGCCCAGATCTTATCTTTTTCTTAACTGATAAGGATACACACATGGCATGGCATCAAGTGATCAAGAAGCACAGCCTCAGGAAGATGATTCTAGAAGCATAGCCTGGCACAGCCCTTGCCTTTGATTCACACACCCAAGATTGGACCAGCAACATGACTCACTCCCATCAAATGTGACTCATTGGTCTATCCATGACAAATTATGACCCTTATGACATACTCATGACCCCCCATGACTCATTATGACCACCCATGACTAATTATGACTATTTCTGACTCATTATGCCCCCTCCTTTGATTATAATTCCTATGTGACTCATTAATTGACTCTGTATGAGTCACAAACCCATGCCTTCCTTTCTTATGACTCCTTATGAGTCATAACCCCCCCATGCCTTTCATCATTATGACTCCTTATGAGTCATAAACCTATGCCTCTCCCCTATATGGCTCCCTATGAGTCATATCCTATGCTCTCCATTTCATATACCATTCTATGACTCAGTATGACTCCTGCTGTAGAATAGGTATATATAGAGCCCAGTTTCTGCTGGAGATGGCTCAGTCACCTAATCTGACAGGCCCAGTCACAGGACAGTCCCTCTCCCAGATTCTGATTCACCCCTCTGTGTTTGTTTGTATTACTTGTGTAGTAGTACTTCACTAGTGGGATGTGGGCCATTGCTTTGCATGGCATGTTACTCGTCCCTTCTTTTAGCAAGAGAACACATATTAAGATTGAGCATATATAAACAGTACAGCATTATTACCATTACATGACAATAAATTAATATTTGAAAAGTCATCTATATCACCTTCATTAATACAAATTGATCTGGTTGATATACCATCATGAAACCATACCATACTGTTGATGAATATGCGGGCAGTAAAATGTGCATCACCAAAGTACACAATTCCTCTCAATGTGTAAGCAGTGGATATGTCATCAATTGACAAGTTTATAACTTGACTAATTATTAAATTCTCAATAGAGTCAACTGTAAACATGATTAGAGGTGGAATTTTGTTAAATGCAATAAATTTAGTAATCTCTCCCCAACACAATTGACATTTGTGCCGTTGTCTATTAACTATGATTTGAGCAAGACATGTTGAGATTGTTCCAGAAAATGAATATGAACAATGAAAGATGGCGTCACATCTATCATTTTCCAGAATGGTTATGTTTTCACAATTGATACATTTAAGACAAGTTGAAGTCATTGGTTCATTTGCTTTCATTATATAATGGGCCAAATCACTTATGGCAATGCCAACTTGACCATAAGGAAATATTTCGGGTTTATCTTGATGCAATAAATGTCTGATTGTATTTCTAACTGTTTCTAAATCTGTTGTGTGATTCTTGGATCGTTTGAATCCTAAGCTCAAAATCTTTAATATTTCATTGATGCTATTGAATCTTTTTTTCCAACTTGATGGATCTTCATTCCATATTGCTAGTAATATTGTAAAGAGTGAATCATAAGCACAGCTCCAATCTTCCGCATCCCATATAAACCCTTTTGGTTCATTTAATTCAATAGTACTTGTTTTTCGTCTTTTTTTCACTATGGAAGATGAACTTACAACTTGTTGTAATTTTCGTTTTTTATTTTGCAATACATTGGCCATCGAATTTTTATGAGTGACAGTGATTGGAACAGTTCCTTTTGCAGGAACAAAGTTGAGGTTTCTGAAATCTGCCTTTTGATTTTTGTTCATATGTTTAATTAATTGCCATGGAGAGGGCTGTGTTGTGTATTGATTTAGTTGCTCCGTGGCTTTCCATGCGATAGCATGATGAATGTTTTTTGGAATATATGACTTTCCTTTCCATTTTCTAAATTGATCAATGATAGAATTTCGCTGATCTCCCTTGACATGGTCTGGTAAGAGTCCTTGATATTTCAGTTTGGTAATCTCATCAAGCAGTTCTAATTCTCTGAATTCCTGCCTGAGATATCCAGAAGCACCCCCAGTAATTACTTTAGGATCAAAGCCTTGCATGATGATAGTTCCTGCTGCAGAAGCACTTCTTGATAAGCAAGTATAATAGGATTGGTGGTTTCTACAACTACTGAGGTCAACTACATTGTTAGGACGAGTACGTCCTTGACATGCATAATCAGTCATTGCAAAATTAGGTAGTACCAACACTTGTTCTCTTGACAAAGATATCACATCATCATTGGGTAATGAGCACATGGTGGAAGTGACATGTTTTGTAATCGGCACAACATTTTCAGGAAGTCCTTCTATGTTAATTTCTTTTGGAGGATTCAATAATCTGACAAATAAAGTGTCCAGTACAGTTTGTTGCTCAGGACCTATTGCACTCTGCCAACCCACAACTATGCCCTCTGCTCCTTTGGTAATGCAGCACTCTGTTGCATCATTGTTCCTCAGCATCACTGGCATGCCTACACATAAGTCCAATCTTCCTGGTATATGATCAGAGGATGATGCATGTGGTTGGCTCCAAAGTAGCTTTTGGAGTGAAGGTTCCAATATCTTTGTGTGTCGAATAGGATCCAAAATTGTTGACATGTGATGAGATTTTCTTTTGCTATTGGAACTAGTAGGATCATTCCATCTGTCTATGGAATAGAATGATGTTAATGGTCTCCTATTTTCAGCAGCAAAACGTTGAATACCAAGTTCATTGATTTTGTCTTTTTGTGCATTCAATGCAGTTATAACTGACACATTCCTGAATTTCTTTTGGGCTAATTTTGGATCATTTGGACCTTTTCCTGCAACACGAGTATGAAGAAATGCAATATCTTTGGGAGTACATGCTTTGTATCTCATGTTTTCCAAAGCAAGCCTCAGTTGGACATCTTCTTCTGACTGATTGGTTTGTCTCATATTTTCACGTAATATAACAACTGTTGTTATTTGATGCCAAAGAGCTTTGCCTATAGCCGCTTCCTGATTTGCTATAGTTTGACTGGAATTGATTTGGACACCAACGGTTCCAGAGTATAAAGGAGCACCACTCATAGCTGGTGGAAGTTGGCCAAAATCTCCTGCAAATATCATATTAATGCCACCAAAGGGTTCATCATAAACACCACGTGCTTTTGCACACTGAGCACTGATTTTATACATATCTCTGCAAGATAACATTGACACCTCATCAATGAAAATGTAATCCACACCATCAAGATTGGCACGTACTTGTGCAAGGGAACGAGATGATCCTCCCTGATTAATTCCAAGAATGGAGTGATATGTGGATCCATTTACAAGGGCAGCAGCACCACCGGTTGGTGCAAGAACCACAAATCGATGATTTTCGTTGTGTTTACCATAAAAACTAGTCAATGCTTTGATGACTTGTGATTTCCCTGTGCCTGCCATCCCACCAAGATACATGCGTAGCTTATCAGAACCGTTAATCAAAGTAGAGTGATTCGCAATGATATGAAATGCTCTCTTTTGGTCAGTGTTCAACTTGTAATCATTGATAGTTACATCAATAAGATGACGATCAGCTCTGTTTGCAGGAATAAACATATGGTTGATGTATGCTGCATCCACTATCTTGACATCATTATATTGAAAATTTCCCAATTTATTTATGGTTGCTGTGTTTGTTGGTAAATTTTTATTTCTGTCATCGATGATTTCCTTTTTCTTTGCAAGGACTGCAGTTCTCCACAATTTTGCTGATTGTACTACAGGTGGTTCTATAGGTATCAACGGTCCTATATCTGGGGTACCATCAATACAATCATCGAGCCACCCTGACCTTTTCAAAGTTCTTTCAGCTATCAGCATTTGATCTTTCCTTTTTTGTCCTTTTTGACCAAGTTTCAGGAGTATTTCCGTGTCATTATTGTCTTCATCAATATTGTTGTTAAAGTCGTCGCCATTAAATGCAAATTCAGCATTGTGCATGTCATCCAGTTCATCAAGACCGTTTGAGGTCGCCCATGAATACCTTATATTTGCAGTATTATTCTTCTGACGTTTAGCAGAGAAATCATCTCTTGCATCCAAACATTCATACCGCAGACCAAAGTATTTCATGATCTCTAGTTCTTTTTTAGAAAACTCGTGGTCTATAAAAGCATTATCCCATGTTTGTAATTTACTTTTGAGTTCTTTGCCACTTCTCCATGGCTTGAAAAACGTTAACATTGTACAACAATAATATTCTCGATCACCACGGTCAGCCCTTGGCAAAGTGTTCGGAATAAAATTAGGAACTATGAAAGGATCATTCCCTTTCATTTTGGCATGGTGGGTAAGATATTGTGGATGATTGGAATGTAAAGTATAATCATTTTCAAATTTTGTCAATTTATTAAGATCAACTTCATTTGTTTTATCAGCTATTTCTGTGCCTGCATGTCTATTCAAACTATCAGGTTTTGGAATTTCATCTATCTCCATGAGTATATCATTATCAACGACATCAGACAAGTTGTCATCACTGGAATAGTCAACATTAGTAGGTTCAGTGCAAGAGTCAGACAAATCATCACAGCCTAGATTGTCAAAAATTTGGTTTTGCACTGGTTCTTTTCTGGCCCTTTTGGTCTTTGTTTTGGTGCGTCTTTTCTTTGGTTCCATAGTGGCAAGACGTATCCAGTCATACAGTGATACATTATCATACAAGGCGGGTCTGAACATATAATTATTTACTTTGGAAAGTCCAATGTATGCGCCATTATTCTTACCAATAACAACCTTTTGTGCATTATTTTGGTCTTCACATATATTAGGAATTTCTTCATCAGACCATGCACTGATAACCTCTTTAACATAAGATCTCCAAAAGAATGGCACGAATTTATGACTGGTGTAGTGATCAGGGTTTCCAAGGACATATAATGAAGCCATTGGAGCACCAATTTCCATTTTGGAGGTGAGTGAATTGACTATTTGTGTAAACAGCTTTCTGACTTTGTCTTTTCTTTTTAGGTCGCCACCAATCATTTTGGAATTCTTATCAAAAATACTTTTTATCACTTCAAAAATGCTATAGGTCTTCAAGGAGAATTTTGTAATATAATCTGTTATGTATGCAACTATGGCCTTTATAGCAGTACCTGATAATAAGCTGGTCACATCAGAATTGCATCGTAGCATATATGTAACTTCAGGTGTCACCGTGTTCATCCAAGGTTCACCATGCTTGAGGTTGAGAGCACCAGTGTTAGGTTCTACAAAAGTTTGTTGAAAGATATCACAGGGAAATCGTCGTTTACATTCACCTTTCGAATTAAGACAGTATGGCTTTTTTTTGCCATCATGCCTGTTATGTACATTTAATCGCAATAAAAGATCATCTACAACATCTTGAAACCTTTGCCACCATGTTGATCTTTTGTTGTGATATTGACAATTCATGGAACAATTATATGATGGTGGATCTGGCATGACACATGTTGGTGGTTGATATTCAGGTTTCGACATTGTCTGTTCCATTTTCTGTGATACCTCATCTTTAGAACCTGTCATGAATTGTCCTACACACAAACTTTCCAAATATTCCACTAATCTTTTCTGAAAGTCAGAATTTTCACCCATAATTTTGTCACGTATTTCCTGAGGTGTAAGGCATCCCTTTATCCACAACAGCATATGAAGATGCAAGGTAAGACGTCCTTGTTCCTCTACCGTTGCATAATAACCTGATGTGTTTCCATACAGGCCAGGATGAGATTCATTTATTCCTAATATATGTTTGATGAACATTTCAGTAGTAAAGTGAAAAAAGCGGGCTCCAGCAACTGGATTGTTTGCAATTAGTTTGTAACAATCCTGGGGTAGACGTAGTTTAGGATAAAACTTTTCTTTGTTGTCAGCATAATATAAGCATAGTGGGTGATTGATGTCTGCAGGTGCAAAAGTGATAAACCAAGTCGGAGCACCAATATAGGATATCAGAGACCAAATCTCATTTCGCATGTATTTCTTGTTAGTAATTGAACCTTTGACCTGACCAGCTACGTGATCCAGATCAGAAATGAGTTTATAGCATGCTTTCTCTTCTGATGTATCCGGTTTGACTCTATCACCTCTAGATAATCTTTTAGAGAGGTCATCCAAAACAGCTGTATTGATATTCATCAGGCGATTTGCAATATCGTTGAAATTATGTTTATTAGTCAACAAATATCCTCCGGTTGTACTGTCTTTGATTTGTTCTTGATTGAATGCAATCAATGGAAAATAGGGATCGGTTTGAAATCTTTTGTCATGGTACATCAGGAGATGTCTTTTGTGCATCATATCACTGATGCTTAAAACATCATTGTCTATGCTGCTAATACCACCCAAGCCATATGGAAATAGGCAGGGAAACATCATAGGATATAACTGAGGATTATTAAAGAACGATTCTGGATTTCTAGCATGGCTTATGGCAAGAACACCACCATGGTCATCTATCAAGTGCTTGGTCGCTCTAGCTATTAATGCCTTTGGACTTGTAATATCTAGATTTTCGCCAGTTACTCCACTAACAACAAAGGGACAAGGCCCATCTTCCACACCATCTTCCACTTCATTGTCAAATGCACTAGTGGCTTCTGGTTCCTTATTTGTGTCTGCTGGTCGATATGCAACCACAACAGGAATTCCATGATCTGGATATTGTGCTAGATTTTCATAGGAGATATCTAAATCATAGTAATCCATGTGATTCAATTTCAGCCATTCTAAAGCTGCAGAAACTCGCCTTCGGCGAACCAATAAAGGTGTTCGCTCCATGTCTTCTGGAGTTGGTCTGGCAGGACCAGTGAAAATAAACGCTAGCACTTCATCAAGTTCTTTAATTGTTGGAGGCAACCGTTGATATATCTTTGGTGTTGGGTTTTGAAACATGATGGCATTTGCTTTCATTTTATGCATCCCAGAGGAGACACGAACAATACATTTGTTGTGACGAACACGGGCAATCAAAAGTTGTTCAGCAAATGTTAGATTTTGAAGTTGTGCAGGAATTCTTCCCATCCAAAGTCCATTCGCCAAAGCATATTTGGGAGTTTGGCCTTTATTCAGACTGAGCACACATGGTTTGCATATCCATTTACATGTGTCATCTAGCACTGGACCTTTGATATCCTCTATTGGATCAGAACAATGATATCGTTCACATCTTGTGATTCCCATATTGTCTCTAGTTAATATTTTCAGATTAACCTTCGTCTTTGACAATAAAGACATGTTTTTCAATGCAACCAATTGACCACATACAGCACACCCACTTTCTTGGAAACATTCAGGTGATGTATCTCTGCACCAGTTGCTGATTATGGTTTCCTTCAATTCAATAGATGGAGGAGGAGGAGGAAATAATTGCTTATCTGACTTGTCCAATTCTTCTTTCATTTGAGCCTGAGTTTCTTCTTTGCCGCACTCATTTGTTTCTGTCATTTTTTGTCTTCTGTACCACTGTTTACACAGGTCTTTATGTGATTTAATATCATGCACATGAAAAATAGAAACATGAGTATCACAAGCTGAACAATTATGCCTCATTAATGCCACAGATAGATCTTGTCCATGTAATCTTCGTAATGTCTTTGACAAATATATACCATGTATTGTTGTTATTTCACCAATATCCTTCACTGTCAAATTTGGCAGAAGTTCATGTAAAGGCATTTTAACACATGCATATGTTTTTCTATCTTCATATAAAGTGTTGGCTGTTTGTTCATCAATATGCCCCACATATTCGAATAATATGTCAGAATCATGGTTGATATTATTAGACGGTAGCATAAAAGATTGAAGAAAGCTAAACTTGAATGTTGGTATTCGTTTACCACCACCAATGTAGTCATATCTATGAATGAAATTTATATATAAAGATTTAAACAAGTGTCCGAATAAATTCAAATTGAACACAATTATGTTTGAACAGCTATGCCGTATTATGAAACATAGTGTGGTCCACAGCAACGTTGCATGTGATAGAGAACTAGTAATACAATGAAATAAATATGTTTTGAAATCATGTCGTCTCAATAGCGATCGCATGAGCAATGCTTTGATCATTTTACAACGACATTGGACAGTGATAGGTTTGAGAAGACAATACAAAGCAAAGAGATATTTAGGAGGTAAGAAATATGTTCTGGCATATTGAATAGAACGTATTCGCATTTTGAAGGCGCTATTTTTAAATGTAGTCCAAACGAATAATGGATCGACTGTCAAGTTATCTTTTGTTTCTTTTGTTATTCCAATGATCTTTACATATAGTGTTGCATTTATTTGCATCAATATTGTTGCATCGCCCTGATCTGGGGCCAACTCATGTTCTATGAGTTTTCTTTGAAAAACACCCAATTCTTGGGTCAAGGTCGATATCACAGGACATGAAATTGGTTCAGGAGAGATATACATAAGTTTGTCTTGGCATAGTTGTGGAAACAATGTTGCATTTGCAAGGAAATATAGATAAGTCAAACATGCAATGCAGACACGGATGATGTTGTGGGGATTCATGAGGATTTGTGACAGTAAGAGGAAACACCGCCCATTTAACTAGTCAAGTGGTTCGGATCATGAATAACAATTAACACAATGGGATTGATCATATGACATTATATTATTTGTAAGCTTTTCCCAAAACACCATAAGGCGTGCCTGAATCTTTAGAAATCTGTGTTTACTTTTTTTATTCCATTCTATGTTCCTGTGACATGCCTTGATACAGGCCAAAAATGCATCTGTATCATGAATAGCTGCCTTACGATCTTATTAGGGGTCTGGCTGACAAGACATTGATCAAACCGACTGAGAAGAACAATGGTACCCCCTTTTAAGATATTTTGTGGATTTAATCTTCAGAGTCTCAGTGATATTTATTTCTGGCTTGCTCAACAGACAAAACAGGTATTGAAGTTGAACAACCAGGCTGTTTGACAACTGTGCATATTTGACAATTGCTTGGTAATTCATGGAAATTATCATTGTTCTTCATCCTTGTCAGAAATACATTGTCATTTTTATGGAGCTGTACGTATCATTCCCACACAAGTATACTGTATTATTCTGGTACCAAAGAGTCATAGCTCCCCTTGGAGTGACAGTTATATCTTCCACTACAAGAGGGGGTTTTGTTACTCTTGTATCATTGTATCCTCATTTAATAGGTCCATAAAGTTCGTGATTCTGGTTTCTTACATATATTCAATTTGAATTTTCATTAGCCCGAATGAGAGTCATCTCAGGTTGTCCTTCTCAAGTTGAGTGTGTAGGTGGTTGTACAACTGAACTGAAAGTAATGCATTCACCAGGATATATTTTAGACAAACAGATTTTCAGTCAACAAGATTGATGCCTTATGCTGTATCTATGCTCACTATCATGCTCAATTCTTATGGTCATAGGACAGTAACACAAACCATTTTTAACGGAGCAAAAAGAAATACATATATAGAAACTGTACAAATGTTAATAGTAGCGATGTATGAGGAGGACATTTGAGGGCACAGATTGTCACCAAGTTTCCAGAAATCAACGACTGGGATACAGTTTTTTTAGTCAAATATAATGAATACTCCACAAAAGAAGGACTTACTCCTCCAAAATTAAGGCCCGGGATCAAGTTTGGATGTCGATGGCTTGGGAGATGAAGGCCTTGTTTGGCTTGGAGTAATGGAGAGTAGGATTTCGGGTGGAACGATGTTGCTCCAATCCACATCCATTGATGAAGCGCTGGGCTCTGCAGGGGTCGATGACTGGTGGCGTGACGATGCACGCGTATTGGGACGGAATCCTAGGACATGGAGAAGATCAGAATTGGAATATATACAGCCTATGATGTAATGTTGAAATACATACCCGGAGTCGGAGACTTCTTCGGTGGCTTCACCAGGTTGAGTTTCTCTACGATAATGCCCGCTTGCTCCGAAGCAACATCCAATTTCCTCCTCTTTGCCATCTCGCCATCCTCGTGACCATCGCTGGGAGACATCTTTTCAGGTTCGGGAGATCCGTCATCGTTGTCCATGGTTATATCATTATCAACATCCAACAACCCCGCCCACTCTGGTCCTAAAATGTCCAACTTCGCGGATTCCGGTGCCACAACATCCGGCTCGGGGGCGATGGGTGGCTTAATCTCCATTGTCAATTTCTCCGATGCCGATTGCCGGGTTGTGCGCGACGACCCAATTTCAACAGCGACTGCGAGATGTCAGTGCATTAATCATAACAAGGTGAGCAACGTACGCATTTGGGCCTTAGACCGCTTCTTCTTTACCGGGGCTACGTCCTCCTCCATCTTTATGTCGTCTATACATGAATAAATGTGTTGGATCATCGTTTTGATATTCGGAATTCAATAACTCACCCTCATCGTCGTCCTCGGCTTTGGACTTGATTGTGCGCTCTGTCATGATGAAGGGT
Organism: Hygrocybe punicea; assembly: GCA_963556145.1. Lineage (NCBI taxonomy): Eukaryota > Fungi > Basidiomycota > Agaricomycetes > Agaricales > Hygrophoraceae > Hygrocybe > Hygrocybe punicea. The sequence goes on along the minus strand of OY744468.1, from coordinate 158,383 downwards.
TTGCATGTATGACAATCACAGACAATGAAAGTACTTACTGGACTTGGGCTTGGGCTTGGGCTTCTTTTTGTCCTTCTCGGACGAATTGTCTGCGCCACCTGAATATTCAATAGATCTATACACCACTATGGTTGAAAATTTGTACAAACCAGCAGAAGATGCCTTCTGTTTTTTGACCGATTTTGACTTGGCTTTGCCCTTGCCCTTGCCCTGGGCAACTGGCTCCTCTGCAAATGTACTATATCATTAGCACAATCACACATGTAATTCTAGATCACACCTTCATCATCATCTGCCACATCAGAATCGACGAGGACACTATGTCCTTTACACCAAGCAATAACATGACCGATGATCTCGAGCTTTGTGGCATCCGGCAGCCCACCGAATGACCAATTTGCCAAGGTTCCGCTGTGCCATGCTGGCACGGATTCGTCGTATTTTGCCCAATCTATGATGCCAGACGTGAGAATTCATTTGGCCATAAATACATATATACTTACCTAGATCCTCGGGCTTGATCTCGGTGTTCACAGCGCCATGTTGAATCAAAGCCGATGGAGAATGTTTCCCGACATAAAATTCTTTCAGGAGCCAATCATCGAAGATCTTGCTTCGCCAGTCACGGGTAACCTCGTTTGCCCGTTTCGCCACCAAGACTTCTGCCCAAATTTCGTCCATGACGGTGTCGGTATACTTGAGGTAATCCCGAAGTGAATCGGTCCCTTCCTTATCATTTTTGACGTAGTCCGGCGAGTAGTTGGGTGCCTTGTTGTATGCGATGGCTGCTGTCGCGTAGATGTACATATCCATTTGATAAATCAAGCGACGGAGCGGTTCCTCGTATCGTTCGGGGATTTCGCGCCATAACTCACCTCGGGCGGTGGCATCGTGGGGGTGTGTCTTCAGTACATAGAGATTACGAGAAAATACGGGAATGGTGCCGGATTCCTTGTTGGGTGCCGGAATCTTGGGCGGGACCATGTACTGGATTTGGAAGATGCGATGTAGCTCCTGCAGCTTTTTGGGCGGCGCATCAGGCCAGTACTTGAAGGCGGCGGGATTGACAGCGGGAGTCGAGGTTTTGACGACTGGCAAGGACATGGTAGATGAAATAAAAGTTTTTTGGTCGACGTGTGAGGCGATTTGAGAGCAAAAGAAAAGGGCGGATTTATTACTCAACGCTCCAGACTATGAATACAGATGTCACGACCACGTGACCAGATCAATCGCCACATGTTCGACCTCATGTTCGGCTTCTTTGCATGCATAAACAACAGATCTATTTATTTATGTTTTTGATGTGGCTCGAGCTTAGAAGTTGTCCAAAGCTAGTAATTGCACGCAGAAAACCGACATGTGCAGCGTATGGAATATTTTTCAGTTGGTAAGGCAATAAATCGAGTTAATTCGTTCGATGAATATTCACGGACTGGTCCGTTGACGGAAAAGCACAACAAGTCTGACTTGTTGGATGGATGTAGAAGGACTAGATATACTACAACAAACATGTTGTTGGGTGTGTTCGGTCACCGGACATGTTTGGTGGATGTCAATGTACGACTAGATATACTACACCGAACACACCGAACATGTTCGATGTGTTCGGTGTGATATATCTAGTCACAACCGTTGGTTGACATCCACCGAACATCTCCACCGAACACACCGAACATGTTCGATGTGTTCGGTGTGGTATATCCAGTCACAACCCTTGGTTGACATCCACCGAACATCTCTACCGAACACACCGAACATGTTCGATGTGTTCGGTGTGATATATCCAGTCACAACCGTTGGTTGACATCCACTGAACATCTCCACCGAACATGTTCGATGTGTTCGGTGTGGTATATCCAGTCACAACCATTGGTTGACATCCACCGAACATCTCCACCGAACACACCGAACATGTTCGATGTGTTCGGTGTGATATATCTAGTCACAACCGTTGGTTGACATCCACCGAACATCTCCACCGAACACACCGAACATGTTCGATGTGTTCGGTGTGATATATCTAGTCACAACCGTTGGTTGACATCCACCGAACATCTCCACCGAACACACCGAACATGTTCGATGTGTTCGGTGTGGTATATCCAGTCACAACCATTGGTTGACATCCACCGAACATCTCCACCGAACACACCGAACATGTTCGATGTGTTCGGTGTAGTATATCTCCTCATAATGGTTGGTTGACATCCACCGAACATCTCCACCGAACACACCGAACACGTCCGATCTGTTCGGTGGATATTGCTCTTTCAAGACATTTAAATGATTACATTGCTGATCAACGTGTTTGGCACGTGTTCGTTGTTTTATCATTGCCACTCTTGTCAGGTGACATAATTCCAACGTCTTATAATTAGAAGGTTTGTGGAATCGTCACCACCTGCTATCAACCACCCTGAAAGTAATCAATCATTAAGGTATTGATGTATTAATGATATCTGTGTCTGTTCCTCATACCACCCATCCGAAATCCTGCCTAGGTCCACAAACATGCCATATAAGAAGGAACTTGGTTATGAACTTTGCATGCACATCTGCCCTGGTCGAAAATGCGACTCTCCAAAAACGAAATGTCTTTTGTGGAAGAAGGAAGGCAACTCCTGCCAAAGACATGTCGGATCCGCACACCAACATCCCAAATGCGTTTCGTCTGGAATTTGTCCGCAGTCGGTATGTCTTGGTCGCAACATACGTGAAAATTCGCAGGGTGTCCGCAATGCGACGGCCGCGGAACTCGATCTCCTTCCACGCAAAAGGCTATCATCCGACTCTGAGATGGAAACATCATCTGACTGTGAAACGGAACCGCCAACCACCGTAAGCAACAATGAACGCCGTATAACCACATTAAGCAACAATGACGGCCGTGTTTTCAAAATCCTTTTTATCCTTGACCCAACAACTCGTATCGCGAGCAAAGCCGCAGCCATTAACGATCTTGCATTCGTCACCACAACCATATCCGACATCGAACTCGATACCATTGCCCATCTTGATGGTTACGTCCATATCATCAAGTCATACAAGAGTCGCTATTCAGCATGTATTCAAGAATGGGTAATGTCTATTGTTTAATTTGTGGATTGTTGATACTGAAACGTATTTTACAACAAACAGGTTTATATCGGAATGCGACTACATCATGAGGATGGAGCCCGCCGCTTCAATGTCAAATACATATTTTGGCCCGAGTTCCTTCATGCAATACTTCGCCATCAAGACAAAGGCGATACGTGGCAAAAGTTCGCATCGGCAGATTGTGTATTTGGTGGTGTGGATATGGGAATGTCATACATGTAAGATTGACATCGCTTTAATTAATTCTGCTCCGTTTTCGCTGCATTATACTGATGTCTTGACAGCGGTAACCAATACGGATTGACACTGGAAAATGTGTCGATTTTCATGACTGGCATGGACGAACTCTGTCGAACGGCACACATCTGGCCGCCTCCGAAGCAGATGAACACAGTCCATTCAAAATGGATACAAAATCAAAACTTGCTTCATGTCGCTTTGAATGTAACGCATACGATACGCCCTCAAGCAAAATTATTAAATGATGGCGACCAATTCCCACCGAATATTGTCTTGAAACGGACACACAGCGACACCGGTCATCACGTCCTATTACCTGGCGACGCCAAGCGAAATTGGGAATACATGCGCAATAACTGTGAGGTTCCAGGTTCACGTTGGTTTGGGCAAACGTACATCGAACCACTGAGTAAGATGGGCGAATGGCGTGTGTTTCTAGTTGGTGGAAAGGTCGTGTATACAGTGCACACCCTGTACAACAAGGAAAGCAAATCCTGGAAGTGGGATATCGTCTCAAGTTTCTATACCTTGGATGAGTTAAGGTGAGTGCCCTTCATTTTCACTTGTCATATCATATGTATGATTGTCTTAACTTTGTCAGAATATTTCAAACGCAGGGGACTCTATTGAAGACGGTGGCGTGCAATCCGGACAGGGGCGCCATTTCTATTCGAGAGCAAGGCAGAAACGAGTTCTTCGACTTTGTCCAAAAGACCTATGAAGGGCTTTATGCGATAGAGTCCAATATGGTTGGTGGAAAACCATCGATGAGTGTTTTTTGCCGTATGGACATATCGCTCATTGTGGATTCCAAAACGGATACTGTGTCCTATTTCGTGAACGAGGTGGAACGTTATCACACATGCAGCCTCTGGTCGAACATGAAGTCAGGTCCGAAATCCGTTCGAGCACCCATTGGCTCATTAGCAGACACTTTTGCAGGGGTTTTCTATAAATGGTTGATTGACATCAAAGGTCCATACTCATATTTGTAATATTATCTGTACAGTCAATGGATCGGTTCACGTTTATTTCACAAAACAGACATAAGATACAAATATAAATGATGCTAAGTGGAGCAATCATTTCGGCACTCCCAAGACCATGACCCATTGCACATTGAGTGAAATGCTCTTCATCATGTCATCTACACGCTTGAATGTATTGATGGTGTGTCCAACAACGACACAGGATCCTGCAGGGATATTGTGCGGGAAGATGGGTAGTTGCTGGAGCGATATGAGAGTGGACGTGAAGTCCGCTTTGACTTTGCGTGCATCATAGATGGGCACTGACAACACATACTTAAGATATCAATTTATATTAGACGACCGGATGCTTACCAATATCGTAAAATGATAGAGCGGCCTTATGATAAGATGGAGTGGGTCGACGAGTGAATGGACTAAGTTGTACATTTTTGGATGTCGATGCCTCTATGAAAATCGATTAGGAATTACAACTAAAAATGATTAATGCACAAACTGGGAGATGTATCCATTCCACTTGCTGTGGTCGTTGAGAAGGACACATAGTCCTTATACAGTTGGGCCCGAAATTCGGACTCGCGAATCACCATTCCAATAGCACCGACATATCGCTCCCATTCCCCTTGAAGTAGTGCACCCTGTATAACCTTGACCGGCTTTGTATTGCCACCAATCTTGGGCTCATCGAGAAAGCAGGACTCCACTATGATGACCGATGTAAAGATCGTCGGCATTCCACCTCCGACTGCATGAAAGAAGTTGCGACCAAATGCACCAGTGGAGATATGGGCAGGGTTATCACGAGAGAGATTAGAGTACCTCCCAGATCTATCAAATGTAATGGCGGAAACCAATAACCTATATTATATCCAATGAATCGACCAAATTGACCTCAAATTGCTGTTCAAATAACGTACTTTCTGTTGATCTTGTAGATGTCAGTGATGATATCACTGAACTGTGGGTTGCCATTCCCAATTGCACTGGACCAGGATACCATTGCTGCTGCCCTGAATGGTTATGAGTAAATGACAAGGGTATAAATGCAATTGCATACTTGATATTGACACAGTCTTGGTAGGTGTCAACAAGTTGAGGATCCCTCGTGCCAATATCGGACTCATCAACGTTCGGAGATGGTAAGCTAGATTCACGACATCTACATCAAACACCACGGTGTAATAAGATCCAACACACCTGGTGATCTGCGTCAGTGCATAGGTCAGATCTCCTTCATCGCCACTGGAGCCTTTATCATCGTCGGTATCATCGAGCATGATGGCCTTCGTGGACTTCGACTTCTTGGATGGAGTATTAGAAACGCTGTTACAATTAATGAATGAGAATATTCATATCGGCACGTAAAATACACACGAAATTGGCTTATCGGGGTTCTTCATCAAGGCTACTTTGCGACGATGCCTAAACAGTCAAACAATTTGTTTGAACAAATGGATATGTCTATGATAACCGAACAACTCACTTAGAACCGTAATCCTCTTCCTCTTCCTCTTCCTCCTCTTCCTCACCGTCTCGTGATTGATTAGATGCAGCTTTCAATTTCTTGGTGGGGGAAGGCGTTTTACTATAGATAACCTGTCAATGATGAGACAATACCTATGAAAAATATTTACACATTGTCGTCATTGTCGGTGACATTGGGAGATGACATTTGACGTTTCTTTCCACTGTAACAGATTGATATCATGGTGGATATATTTGATATTGAAACACTAACACGTCTTTAACGTTGCGAAACTTGACGGAATGCCTAGGAGGATATTGATATTTGTTAACTCATATTGGATAACAATGATATGTGATTATAGATACCTTGTGAGCGTTGACGGTGCCATTACACTGCCAGTGCTTTGAATACTGACAGCATCATCATTAGCATCGGACAAAGCCACACTGTCCATTGGTCAAAAATAGATAACGATTAAAACGATGACACATACATATCATCATCAGCCCAAGTCTTGATGACCTTCTTCCGCTTCTCGATTGTTGCAGAAGGCCGTCTTTAGTGCATGCAATAGAAACTTCAGTTATACCGAGTAAAATAGGGATGCATACATGGTGGCCTTGGATTTTGCTTTCGAGTTTGATTTCGTGGCGGTGGACTTCTTGGGAGGCATTGGAGAGCGGTAAAAGTTGATGGAATAGTGGATATCATCTCCACTCACGCTTTAAATCACTCAAAAACAATAAGCTATGAATTTAAGATGAATCGGTGAATCCAAAACTTCAACAATAACATCAGAGGATCCACCATTGGCACATGCTCATATACCAAACGAGGCTTCTTGGGCCATGTACTCCATGCAAAGCGCAAAGGTATGCATGAAAAATGGATGACTGTCCACATGATATTCGCCACAAGTTTATACTGGTAGATTTCATGAATTGTTGACAAATTCAATTAAAGTTAGGAATGGAGACTAAACAAAAAGGGGTATTCATAAAACAAAAATGCATAATGCCAAATTAAGAAACATGGGGTATACTAACAGATATTGATGCATAATGGATAGGGGCTAATTTTAATGCTGTGCACACATATACTGTGATGCAGAATTAATGCGGAAAAGCTGGAGTACATGCTTGACTATACCATATCCAAACCAGACAGCTGACAACCAACATTATGTGGTGCATTTGAAAGACATGGAAAGGATCCGTATTATGCAAAATGACGCAAACTTCAATATTGAAGAATGCAATACAAAAACAAAAGCAAAACGGATCCTGAAAGCTATCATCACATGGACATCAAAAGCCAATATGGATATGATCGGTGATGGCGGAAGATATAATCCATGAAGTGGACGAAATTGTGCCACGCAATATACATCTCACCACTGCTTTGTACGTGATGGACAACTATTACAACTTCAAGGGTGCATGTTAGCAATATCCACCACATATATACTGGCTAGTATTTGACACCAAATTGACAGCTGAACATCTGCAGGAAATCATATCTGCACGCTTAGACGATGATGAAAGTCAGCTTGCGAAGGCCACAAACGTAAGTCATTGGATTTGAAAAGGTATATCATATTGACCGCATTGCCAGATTGCAAATGTCAATATTGTGCATGTTGACTCTCCAAATTGCTGGAAGTTTACACTTCCAACCAATGATGAATCCGAACATCAAGAATTGGTATTAAGTTTGCAAGCGATTTTGGTGGCGAAAGATCTTCCACCCATAACAACCAGGTATGTGCTAAATTTGTATCAATTCCTTGAATACCATTCTGATGAACCACTGTAATAGTCAACCGGAACGCCGAACGCCCTTCATACGTCAAAGCATAGTTGTAACTGGCCTTGATACAATGGGCTTTCAATCCTATATCGATAACCTTCGGATTCTGCACCAGAAACTGGCTCGTCAATTTCCTGACAAAGCAATGCAAGCTTTTACGCCTTCTACATACATGGATTACATGGCACTCGCAATAGGAACCCGATATTTCACTGATCGCCGACATGACAACACTTCCTCTCACATTCCATTCGAGTATGTCATCGATCCAAAAGGCATATTAACCTCACTTGCGAATTCCCGCTACTTTCATGGCCAGGACAATTGCGTACTTTATTACAAGTTGAAGTCTGATAGAAATCGACATTGGTGAGTGACGATGAATTGGGATCACATCCCTACTGATGGAAATATTTATTAGCTTCATTCCAACAAACCCAACTTGCTTTAGAATCGGTGATATAGTGGAGGTTCAGTTTACAATATCGGCAGTTCCGGTAAAGAAGGATAAATTCAAGATGATTCTGAATCTACGGTCATTGGCACTGGTAGACAGTGACTTCACAGAGGTAACACTTTAATACATCAAGAATTAAACGAATACTGATGTATATTCTCAGGAAGCAACTATGATTCGCAACAAGACAGCTTTGCCTACACCAACTACACAGCCCAGAATAGCCATCAAACGGCATGTTGGGTATGTGGAAGAGGGTAATGATGCAGAGGGTGTTGTGGAAACAAGGCGACGCTTCTATAATATGAATATAGACCGATGCTAATGTATAATATTGTATGTGTACTCAACCCGTTGATATGTTACAGCTGTTTT
>OY744468.1:0-149746 GCA_963556145.1 Hygrocybe punicea | reverse complement strand
AAAATCCTTTTTATCCTTGACCCAACAACTCGTATCGCGAGCAAAGCCGCAGCCATTAACGATCTTGCATTCGTCACCACAACCATATCCGACATCGAACTCGATACCATTGCCCATCTTGATGGTTACGTCCATATCATCAAGTCATACAAGAGTCGCTATTCAGCATGTATTCAAGAATGGGTAATGTCTATTGTTTAATTTGTGGATTGTTGATACTGAAACGTATTTTACAACAAACAGGTTTATATCGGAATGCGACTACATCATGAGGATGGAGCCCGCCGCTTCAATGTCAAATACATATTTTGGCCCGAGTTCCTTCATGCAATACTTCGCCATCAAGACAAAGGCGATACGTGGCAAAAGTTCGCATCGGCAGATTGTGTATTTGGTGGTGTGGATATGGGAATGTCATACATGTAAGATTGACATCGCTTTAATTAATTCTGCTCCGTTTTCGCTGCATTATACTGATGTCTTGACAGCGGTAACCAATACGGATTGACACTGGAAAATGTGTCGATTTTCATGACTGGCATGGACGAACTCTGTCGAACGGCACACATCTGGCCGCCTCCGAAGCAGATGAACACAGTCCATTCAAAATGGATACAAAATCAAAACTTGCTTCATGTCGCTTTGAATGTAACGCATACGATACGCCCTCAAGCAAAATTATTAAATGATGGCGACCAATTCCCACCGAATATTGTCTTGAAACGGACACACAGCGACACCGGTCATCACGTCCTATTACCTGGCGACGCCAAGCGAAATTGGGAATACATGCGCAATAACTGTGAGGTTCCAGGTTCACGTTGGTTTGGGCAAACGTACATCGAACCACTGAGTAAGATGGGCGAATGGCGTGTGTTTCTAGTTGGTGGAAAGGTCGTGTATACAGTGCACACCCTGTACAACAAGGAAAGCAAATCCTGGAAGTGGGATATCGTCTCAAGTTTCTATACCTTGGATGAGTTAAGGTGAGTGCCCTTCATTTTCACTTGTCATATCATATGTATGATTGTCTTAACTTTGTCAGAATATTTCAAACGCAGGGGACTCTATTGAAGACGGTGGCGTGCAATCCGGACAGGGGCGCCATTTCTATTCGAGAGCAAGGCAGAAACGAGTTCTTCGACTTTGTCCAAAAGACCTATGAAGGGCTTTATGCGATAGAGTCCAATATGGTTGGTGGAAAACCATCGATGAGTGTTTTTTGCCGTATGGACATATCGCTCATTGTGGATTCCAAAACGGATACTGTGTCCTATTTCGTGAACGAGGTGGAACGTTATCACACATGCAGCCTCTGGTCGAACATGAAGTCAGGTCCGAAATCCGTTCGAGCACCCATTGGCTCATTAGCAGACACTTTTGCAGGGGTTTTCTATAAATGGTTGATTGACATCAAAGGTCCATACTCATATTTGTAATATTATCTGTACAGTCAATGGATCGGTTCACGTTTATTTCACAAAACAGACATAAGATACAAATATAAATGATGCTAAGTGGAGCAATCATTTCGGCACTCCCAAGACCATGACCCATTGCACATTGAGTGAAATGCTCTTCATCATGTCATCTACACGCTTGAATGTATTGATGGTGTGTCCAACAACGACACAGGATCCTGCAGGGATATTGTGCGGGAAGATGGGTAGTTGCTGGAGCGATATGAGAGTGGACGTGAAGTCCGCTTTGACTTTGCGTGCATCATAGATGGGCACTGACAACACATACTTAAGATATCAATTTATATTAGACGACCGGATGCTTACCAATATCGTAAAATGATAGAGCGGCCTTATGATAAGATGGAGTGGGTCGACGAGTGAATGGACTAAGTTGTACATTTTTGGATGTCGATGCCTCTATGAAAATCGATTAGGAATTACAACTAAAAATGATTAATGCACAAACTGGGAGATGTATCCATTCCACTTGCTGTGGTCGTTGAGAAGGACACATAGTCCTTATACAGTTGGGCCCGAAATTCGGACTCGCGAATCACCATTCCAATAGCACCGACATATCGCTCCCATTCCCCTTGAAGTAGTGCACCCTGTATAACCTTGACCGGCTTTGTATTGCCACCAATCTTGGGCTCATCGAGAAAGCAGGACTCCACTATGATGACCGATGTAAAGATCGTCGGCATTCCACCTCCGACTGCATGAAAGAAGTTGCGACCAAATGCACCAGTGGAGATATGGGCAGGGTTATCACGAGAGAGATTAGAGTACCTCCCAGATCTATCAAATGTAATGGCGGAAACCAATAACCTATATTATATCCAATGAATCGACCAAATTGACCTCAAATTGCTGTTCAAATAACGTACTTTCTGTTGATCTTGTAGATGTCAGTGATGATATCACTGAACTGTGGGTTGCCATTCCCAATTGCACTGGACCAGGATACCATTGCTGCTGCCCTGAATGGTTATGAGTAAATGACAAGGGTATAAATGCAATTGCATACTTGATATTGACACAGTCTTGGTAGGTGTCAACAAGTTGAGGATCCCTCGTGCCAATATCGGACTCATCAACGTTCGGAGATGGTAAGCTAGATTCACGACATCTACATCAAACACCACGGTGTAATAAGATCCAACACACCTGGTGATCTGCGTCAGTGCATAGGTCAGATCTCCTTCATCGCCACTGGAGCCTTTATCATCGTCGGTATCATCGAGCATGATGGCCTTCGTGGACTTCGACTTCTTGGATGGAGTATTAGAAACGCTGTTACAATTAATGAATGAGAATATTCATATCGGCACGTAAAATACACACGAAATTGGCTTATCGGGGTTCTTCATCAAGGCTACTTTGCGACGATGCCTAAACAGTCAAACAATTTGTTTGAACAAATGGATATGTCTATGATAACCGAACAACTCACTTAGAACCGTAATCCTCTTCCTCTTCCTCTTCCTCCTCTTCCTCACCGTCTCGTGATTGATTAGATGCAGCTTTCAATTTCTTGGTGGGGGAAGGCGTTTTACTATAGATAACCTGTCAATGATGAGACAATACCTATGAAAAATATTTACACATTGTCGTCATTGTCGGTGACATTGGGAGATGACATTTGACGTTTCTTTCCACTGTAACAGATTGATATCATGGTGGATATATTTGATATTGAAACACTAACACGTCTTTAACGTTGCGAAACTTGACGGAATGCCTAGGAGGATATTGATATTTGTTAACTCATATTGGATAACAATGATATGTGATTATAGATACCTTGTGAGCGTTGACGGTGCCATTACACTGCCAGTGCTTTGAATACTGACAGCATCATCATTAGCATCGGACAAAGCCACACTGTCCATTGGTCAAAAATAGATAACGATTAAAACGATGACACATACATATCATCATCAGCCCAAGTCTTGATGACCTTCTTCCGCTTCTCGATTGTTGCAGAAGGCCGTCTTTAGTGCATGCAATAGAAACTTCAGTTATACCGAGTAAAATAGGGATGCATACATGGTGGCCTTGGATTTTGCTTTCGAGTTTGATTTCGTGGCGGTGGACTTCTTGGGAGGCATTGGAGAGCGGTAAAAGTTGATGGAATAGTGGATATCATCTCCACTCACGCTTTAAATCACTCAAAAACAATAAGCTATGAATTTAAGATGAATCGGTGAATCCAAAACTTCAACAATAACATCAGAGGATCCACCATTGGCACATGCTCATATACCAAACGAGGCTTCTTGGGCCATGTACTCCATGCAAAGCGCAAAGGTATGCATGAAAAATGGATGACTGTCCACATGATATTCGCCACAAGTTTATACTGGTAGATTTCATGAATTGTTGACAAATTCAATTAAAGTTAGGAATGGAGACTAAACAAAAAGGGGTATTCATAAAACAAAAATGCATAATGCCAAATTAAGAAACATGGGGTATACTAACAGATATTGATGCATAATGGATAGGGGCTAATTTTAATGCTGTGCACACATATACTGTGATGCAGAATTAATGCGGAAAAGCTGGAGTACATGCTTGACTATACCATATCCAAACCAGACAGCTGACAACCAACATTATGTGGTGCATTTGAAAGACATGGAAAGGATCCGTATTATGCAAAATGACGCAAACTTCAATATTGAAGAATGCAATACAAAAACAAAAGCAAAACGGATCCTGAAAGCTATCATCACATGGACATCAAAAGCCAATATGGATATGATCGGTGATGGCGGAAGATATAATCCATGAAGTGGACGAAATTGTGCCACGCAATATACATCTCACCACTGCTTTGTACGTGATGGACAACTATTACAACTTCAAGGGTGCATGTTAGCAATATCCACCACATATATACTGGCTAGTATTTGACACCAAATTGACAGCTGAACATCTGCAGGAAATCATATCTGCACGCTTAGACGATGATGAAAGTCAGCTTGCGAAGGCCACAAACGTAAGTCATTGGATTTGAAAAGGTATATCATATTGACCGCATTGCCAGATTGCAAATGTCAATATTGTGCATGTTGACTCTCCAAATTGCTGGAAGTTTACACTTCCAACCAATGATGAATCCGAACATCAAGAATTGGTATTAAGTTTGCAAGCGATTTTGGTGGCGAAAGATCTTCCACCCATAACAACCAGGTATGTGCTAAATTTGTATCAATTCCTTGAATACCATTCTGATGAACCACTGTAATAGTCAACCGGAACGCCGAACGCCCTTCATACGTCAAAGCATAGTTGTAACTGGCCTTGATACAATGGGCTTTCAATCCTATATCGATAACCTTCGGATTCTGCACCAGAAACTGGCTCGTCAATTTCCTGACAAAGCAATGCAAGCTTTTACGCCTTCTACATACATGGATTACATGGCACTCGCAATAGGAACCCGATATTTCACTGATCGCCGACATGACAACACTTCCTCTCACATTCCATTCGAGTATGTCATCGATCCAAAAGGCATATTAACCTCACTTGCGAATTCCCGCTACTTTCATGGCCAGGACAATTGCGTACTTTATTACAAGTTGAAGTCTGATAGAAATCGACATTGGTGAGTGACGATGAATTGGGATCACATCCCTACTGATGGAAATATTTATTAGCTTCATTCCAACAAACCCAACTTGCTTTAGAATCGGTGATATAGTGGAGGTTCAGTTTACAATATCGGCAGTTCCGGTAAAGAAGGATAAATTCAAGATGATTCTGAATCTACGGTCATTGGCACTGGTAGACAGTGACTTCACAGAGGTAACACTTTAATACATCAAGAATTAAACGAATACTGATGTATATTCTCAGGAAGCAACTATGATTCGCAACAAGACAGCTTTGCCTACACCAACTACACAGCCCAGAATAGCCATCAAACGGCATGTTGGGTATGTGGAAGAGGGTAATGATGCAGAGGGTGTTGTGGAAACAAGGCGACGCTTCTATAATATGAATATAGACCGATGCTAATGTATAATATTGTATGTGTACTCAACCCGTTGATATGTTACAGCTGTTTTGCTATCTGATGGCAGCAACTGCACCTTTTTGAATCAATTGAGAAATTTGGACTTGGTAGAATTTTGGGTGCTGTGTTTTGTATCTCATGAAATACTATTTGGATTAAGATGGTTATACAGGGAAAGTTGTACTATGTCTTGAGGACTATCTACGCCTGTAATTACATTTGAACAATATTTAGGATATAGTGAGTTGTTGATGAAATAAAAGGTAGACCAGTACTTTTTGACGCCCAAAATGATACTGTCAAATTATGACATCGAAAGAGCTCATATGAAGAAGACTGGAGGGAGAAGATTGTTCATCTTTTCAAGGCCTAGAAGTACATATACCATATTCTTCTCTATTTTTGTCCTTTGAGCCGTCATTGCATCTGTACTATGTTTGTCTGTCACTAGGCTCGAAATACAACCAGAATCATAAACTGTATAACCATCTTGATCCAAGCAGTATTTCATGAGATACAAAACACAGCACCCAAAATTCTACCAAGTCCAAATTTCTCAATGTGCCTTTTTGCTGAAAAGATGAGAATGAGCTATTGAAAATCCATTATCTACCTATAATCCAGATTTAATGTTTGCATATTCTCTTTGTATCACCACTGGATAGCTAACTATATCCAATGTTCAATGTGTACTGATCACATATGACAATAGTAACCTGAACATATTGACCGAACACATTGACCGAACACACTGAACATGTCCAATATGTTCGGTTTGTGGTCCATGAAACTGAATTACAATTCATTGTACAAATTCAATCAAACTACCTTTACTTCGCATATGTGATGCATAACCTTTTGTTCAAAGACGTGTCATATTAACTGGACGAAATCTGCAGGTACAACAAGCATATTTACTCCTTTATATCTAAATTGATGACGAAATTCACTGCTGTACTGAGAAGCCTATGTTGCTATGTTCCTGCATTGATACCATTGGATTGTATCTTGGCCCAACCTTCACTTCTTCCCATCCTGCCATAAATATGATGCTTTGCTATTTAATAATTGCTTTCCAATCATATTATTTTGTTCTGGCATGATTGGAGCTTCTCTTGAACTAATTATGTTCCTTGTCCTTGTGTCTGGATCTCGAATCATTATGCAGTTGACTGCATTTATTGTACTATTTTCGTGTCCTTTGATGAAACATCAACAAATTATACACCTCACCCTTATGAGCCCATTCAATGAATACATTGAAACAGCATCTGGGGTACCAATGTGTGAACTCCATAGTTTCTCAATGTTGATAGCTCTGCTTGCACTTTCTCTGCTTCAATATGGGATGTCAAATATGGCACATAATGCACATCCAACAACTGTCCAGACTTTTATTTCTGCTATTATTTGTGCAATTGCAATGCCCCGGATTCAGGTAGGGACATCTGCAAAACACTTTGTGCCGAAAAATGATGAACCCGCTGGTTAAACCAGTGTTAAACCTGTTCCTTGTGATTCCAATGTACATAGCTGTTATATGTATCTGTAAACAAAGATATCATATCTGGTTCATTCAGTCTATATTGCACTGGCAATTCCTCAGAATACAGCAGGGATACTAGTTGGACAATACAGAACTCTCAGTACTGTTCAGACAGGTTTTCAACTCATCCATATGTCATAATGCACATTACACCAACAAAGAATACGATTATTGTCATGAAGTCGACTTAGCAGTGGACTACACTTTCCCAACTTGGCACCTTTGATCTGGTGACCTTATTGTTCTTGCTCATTTGAGACAACAAATTCTCACAGTTACAAAGTCAGCAGTCACACGGTTTCAAATTTATTCACAGGGCTTCAAAATTGTTCCCACAGTTTACAATAATTGTTCCCACGGCTTGGCAAATTAGAGTCTGACCCTGAGTTGAAAAATCCACCGTATAGAACGATTCCCTTATAGGGACTCGTAAAATACCAATTGCAGTTCAAGTCATCATTCATTTGTTTAAGGATATCAATTGCAGTTATATTGATACTCCCTTATTACTTGTTTGATATATTTTCTTTGTGTTCTGTCACGTAGTACAGTCACATTCATCTTCTTTCAAGTTCTATTGATCATCACCAAAGATATCCCAGTACTTTATTCTGCACTAGTAGCCAATGTGCATTTGAAGCTTCGGAATAAAGTCTGATATCTTGATTATCAATTCTACTTGCCTATTGTTCAGTTCATTCATTCTGTACATAGTATTTTGTCACACCTCCCTTTTGTCTGACATCTACTGTTACATTGCCCATCGCCCATCATCTACCACCCATCGTCCATAATCTATCGCTCATCTCTGTTGTACCTCTGCTCATTGTATACTTGCTACTTGTATACTTGACTGTTGTACACTTGTTCATCTTACACTGTTCATACTTGCTTGAGTTATTATCCGCTTATACTCTTGCATACCTCTTGTCACTCAAAGTCTTTACCTTTAGTAGGGAAGACCTCACTGTTCACTCATCCTCTATAAGTCATACATCTGACTTATATTATTGTTAAGTATTTGTTGTATCTTTCAAAGCTGACCTTTGATAGGATTCACACCACAACCCCACCACCTAACAGGAATAACCCAGAGTTATAGAAGAGCTAAATCCTTGTTCCCAAAGGACAACAAGGTAATTTCCCGATCAACGACGCACTCCGGAAACCCTTGGTGTGGATTTGTTCAAACACTTCCCACGCAAAACAGAAATTGGAGCCCACCGCGAGGGACAAGGTTCATCATTAACTCTTTCATATTCCCACTCATATCCATTCTCAACTCTACAGTTAATAGTCCTTCCCAATGACTATTACATCCACTCTTACCCCAGACATGATGCCCCTTCTAGGCCAGAAGGGAGCACCATCAAAGTTCACAGGCAGCCATGAGGATATCAAACGCTTCCTCAGGCACTACAACCAAGTTAGCAAAGCATATGGTCTCACAGATGCTGACAAATGTGATCGCATTGTGGACTATTGCTCTCGCAAGGTAGTCAAATTGATTGAAGCTCTGGATAGCTTCATGAGATCTGACTGGACCAAATTAGAAGCAGACTTCTTGAAGTACTATGATGCTGCTTATAAAGAAACACGTTACATCCTCAGAGATCTCTCAACTCTGACACGCCTTTGGAAACAAAAAGAGATCAAGACACTTACCAGATGGAAACGCTATGAACGTAAATTTGTTACCATCGCAGGATGGCTTGAAGCCAAGAAGAAGATTTCCACAGATGAAAAAGCTGCATACTTTTGGTCTGGAATCAACAAGCATTTACGTCATCGCATTGAGCTCAGACTTAGCTCTGGCTCAACTCCCCTAGATGTAACCAAGCCATTCCCAATGGACAAAGTCATCAAGGTTGCAGAGATCCTATTTGAACGCAATCGATTTGACATTAATCTGGCAGATTCTGATGATGAAATCCCTGATAGAGACAGGGATGATGATTCAGATTCTTCCAGTGATGAATCATCAGATGATGAAAGTGATTCTGATTATAATGGAAAATACAAGAAGAAGAAGTTGGAAAAGAAGAAGAAGAGTCACAGGTATAAAGAGGATTCTGAAGATGAAAACCCCAAGAAAGCTACCAAGAAGAATGTTGATAGGAAGGATACCTTCAAGAAAGGACCAGAGAAGAAGACCAAATCTGTACAAGATGAGGTTGAAGCCCTAATCAAACAAATGGGAAACCTATCACTGGATGATCAGCGTTATGGACTAGCTTATTATAAGGCAATTAAGCTAGACCCAGATGTTGCCCATTGTGTCAAAGCACCCCTCCTACACCAACCAAGAACCCTTCCAAAGCCTCCTGGAATTCTTCAGAATCAAATACCTAGCAAAGCACCATTCACTGCAGACATTGGAGCTCGTGAACCCATCACCTGTTTCGGATGTGGTATAAAAGGACATGGACTCCAGATATGCCCCAAGATAAATGAACTTATTCAGTCAGGAACTCTCATTAGAGATCCCCTTGGGAAACTAGTCAAGAGTGATGGATCCAACATACGCCGCCGCATGGGTGAAACAATAATTCATGCTCTAGAACGGAACGCTTCAGAAGCATTACAGACCAACTTCTATGCTCTTCAAGACCCATTCTCTGACTATTATCAGTCAGATGCTGAAGAAGATATGGATGCATTCTATACACCTGCCACTTATGTTGGACACAATGGTATAGAAGATGTTCAGATTATGGCTGCTGACAGAGGCCAGCACAAGATTACCTCTGTCAGAAAAGAAGCATTTGATGGAGTTTACCCACCTGCTAGACAGAGGAACAAGGACAAAGAAAACCTTAAACCAAGATCTACAGGCACTACTGCCAAACCTGCTTCAAAGCAGAATCTCAATCAGGAAAATGTTCCTGCACCAGCAAACATTCCTAAAGGAAATCCACCTACTCGCAAGGAAGAAATTCGCCAAATGCAACCCATTCCATTTGATATCAGAGTACCTAGGACTGTACAACCCCCAGTTGCCAATGGAGACATTGAAATGCAGGATATTACAAACAAGTCTCACACTTCTAAAGCAACTCCTGACAAGTCAATTCCACGTCCCAAGTTACCACTCAGGCAGTCGGAACTATCATCTAACATGGGAGATACTCAGGTTATCAACCAAATCCTTGATACCCCAGTTACTCTTCAAGTTAGGGAAGTTCTAGCTTCATCCAGAGATTTATCAGATCAGCTTACAGAGATGCTGAAGAGAAAGAATCCCAAGGTCTCTGTAGTTGCAAGCACATATGCCCCAAGACAACATGGAATATTCATCAAGCTCAGAATGGAATGTGATAATTATCCTATCACTGCCATTATTGACACAGGATCCCAGCTCAATGTTGTCAACAAAGAAATTTGGAAAGCAAGAATACGCAGACCAGTTGATTTAGGAAAAAGTCTTACCATGAATGATGCTAATGGAGGAGTAGGAACCCTCAAAGGTCTGGTACCAAATGTCCCATTGACATGTGGAGGTGTCCTTACTTATGCAGATCTATTCATTGGTGAGTCTGTACCATTCGATTTACTTCTTGGAAGACCCTGGCAAAGGGGAAATTTTGTCACTATTGATGAAAGAATTGAAGGAACATATCTAGTTTTTAAAGATGCCTCAGACTCTGGAGCCAAGTTTGAAATAATGGTCACGGCTGACCATTATCCTGCTCCTCAAAGACATGACCGGATTTTCACAATTACTGCATCTGAAAATAATTCTTCATGCAATAGTGCTACTCCTAGCACCAGTTCAGATTGCATACCACCCAGATTTAGGAGGTATCCCATTTCTGAACCCCAGGATTCAGAAGAATTATTTTCCAGTGAAGAAATAAATTCTCAAAACCTAGAAGAGGATAACCTGGAATTTGATATGTCCCTGGAAGATATTCCAGATTTAATCAACTCTTATGGAGATATCATAGATTTGGACACACCCTGCAGAAGTGATCCAGAAATTGATAAACCCCCTAGGATATCTGATGGACAGGCTCATGAAGAAGCTCCATTGTCCTCAGAACCAGAATCAAATTCCAAGGTAAATTATTCTTATAAGGATATAGTGGAATTAGTTTTGGAGAACAATGGACAACAAGCAGATAAAAGTGCAGGTCCAGAGGAGACTACCACAGAACCCTCTGGCATGCAGAGGAACCCCCCCCAATTTTTAATCAATGAAATCCCACTTCCTCGCGCTGTAGATTGGATCCACACTGAGTGGAACCCAAATGCGGCTCAGACAATCATCGCGGCACTCGGCGATCAAGTTGAAGACCGACCCCAATCAGCCCGTTTCCTTTTTGCATCTCCTCTCGGATATCGACTCCCCCCCAAGCGGGATCGCTTCGGGACTCCATTCGAACATGGGGTCCTCTTAAATACGACGCTGGCCGCCATGGATTCGTCCGGTGCCCCTCCTTCGTTAAGGATGGGGCACCTTGTTTTTCAATTTTATCCTGTATCACCACCCCCTTCGTATTCCACGTCAGACGACTCTACTTCAGAATCTACGTTACATTTATCACCTTTATTGTCTATGTTTGATCCACGTCCATTATTTCCACCGCTCTTCCCAGTCCACACGTCTGCCACGTCACCGTCATCACCGCCCCCTTGTCCCTCTTCACGCACTCTTTCATCTCGCGCATCAACACCGGCCATCAATGACCGTATCGATGGTGACGACCAGAGCGAGTACGCGGACGACGAATGGAACTGCGACAATTCCATTGAAGGATGGGAGTGGGACGGAGACGCCGTGAGTAGCTATACCAATACTCTCAGAGAATGTTCACCACCCCCTCGCAAGATGAATCGATCAGACTCGGATGACGAACGATTCGCCCCGGCGGCGAACGTTGCCATCGCTGAGGCCCCATTGGCCGCATTATTCACTATTCAATCAGCTACTGGACCCTTTTTAAGCCCCCCCTCGAATCGTCCCCCCAGTCGCGAACGATCAACATCGTATGCCAGTACCCATCATGAGCAACCCCCTGCGGCTTCGCTCGTGCATAACCTCGTCGCACAAATAGTGCCATCCGTCAACATGGACCTCCCCGACTTCGACAACGACCTCCGCGATTACACCACGGCCGAATCACGATCGCACGCGATAGCGGTATGTAATGATCGCGACCCGTCTATATCTCTCGTTAATAATGCTATGGAGGCACAGGAATTACCTGCCCCCTCGCGCTTCCTTGCTACATCGAATATCCGTATCACATGCCATCCCATTTCATCCGCGCGCGATAACCCACCTATGCCACCTAGCCTACTCTATCCTGAACAGGAACCACCCCCAAGACCCCTCCTCAATGGACCCTGGTTCCCTCAAGACCTCCGCTTCCCATTTCAGTCACCCCCTCCTTCCCCTTCCCCATCTTTCTTTCGTGATCCTTATGCCACCCCTTCTCCTATAGTGTCACCCATGTATTCTCCTGTTTTAAATTCTTTTAGTCCAGATTGTGATCCCTTTGAAGAATCCCCATCTACTGTTTATGAAGTCCCCAATGCTGATCCAAGAGATCCAGCCAATGTAAATTACCTGGAATACCTTGTACACCCACCTTCCTCTATCAATGATAATAGTTCTTCCTTGTACATGGATCAGGAAGACTCAGCTGAAGAAGACAGTGTCTCCTCAGACACACCCCTCATTCCCAAAATTCAGACTCTTAGGCCACCCATACCTTGTCCAAATTTAGAGGAGACTGGAGACAGTGACAATAGAATTCAAGGACTCCCACCCAGCAGGACCTGGATCAGTCCTGAATCCATTTTTGGATCTTCAGATGAAGAATATTCGGATTCTTCAGACTCTTCAGATTGTTCAATGGACCTGGAGACAGACTCAGAAGATGAATTGGATATGTTTAGATGGGAGGATGAAGTGAAGGACCATCCAACAATCAGCCCTAATCCAGGATCAAGTTCTCATTGTGACCCACCTCCCCCAGTTGTATCTACAACTGATGTGGACATTCTCAAAGCTAGTTCATTAAATCCAATGGCCAAGCCATTCATTCCATCAACATCCATTCACAAATCAGATGATCCCTGGCCCCCTCCAGAAGGACCAGAGATCACCTCATTGTCTGATGAAGATACACAGATTCCTTTTGACAAGGCAAAGTCTTTACATGCCTTGGAGACCAATATTCCTCAAGAGAATAATCCCAGATTATTATCCCCTATCTCTCTGGAAACCATCCCTGCTCTTAGGTCTAATTTCCCAGAGACCAATCTTCTCTGTCAATTGGAAGCTGAAGTACCCCTTCAATCTTCATCCACCCCTATTCAAGTATTCGCTATTACCACTTCAGAACAAGGCCACTCACAACCTCATGATCATCCACAACCTCGTGACTTAGCTGCAGCACAGATCCTTGCAGCTGAGCCAGACTTTCATACTACTCAGGATGTTCATTTGGGAATTCTTAGTGCAATTCGTGGTGCCATTGTAGAAGGAATTCGTCGCATTGGAGCAAGACTTGCTACTCAAGCTTGGAAGTTTCGCATTGACCAGAGACCTGTCAATGATCCAGTTCGTCTCTACTTCTATCGTCAATGCTATCTGTTTCGTTTTCTGGACAGAGAAAACAAACTACCTCCTCCATCCAACCCTACTTCTCACAACAAGCCTATTCGTTTTCTGGAATCCAATCCTCTTCTCACTCATGAAGAGATTGAATTTCTTCAAAATGCTTCCATGGTATTTCGTTCCAATCGCAGATTTCTACTTGCAGATGCAATCAACGCTGTCTTGGACATGCGCTTTCGTCGCTCTGATACAATCAATGCTCTCTTCGATGAAGGATACTTTGACATACCAGATTTCAGCAGACCCCGTCAAAGGCCTCCTCAATAAAGGACAGCATCCAATTGTAACAAGTCTGTTTTGTATAATTGAACCAATGTTTTTATTTTATATGCTGCTCTTTCTGTTGATGTACAGATTTTTCTTTTCCTTTACAGAATTGCTCTTATGTCTTTTTCTCATTATAGTTGAACTCTTACCCCTAATCTCCATAATCTCCAGAATTGTTGTTTTTTGTTTACACTTTCTTTTGAATTTTTTCTTGCAGGACAATACCCTGAAGAGTATCGTTACTAGTCCAGAGGATTCTAGTACTGTACAAGCCACTGCAGTCAATGAAGAACCACTCTTTGTCCTGTATGCCACTGTGCATCACCAAGAAGAATCAGATAATCCCATCCCTAATTGTTCAGTCAAGAACACCATGATCCATATAGAAGATAAATCAGACTCTGAAAATGGAAATTCTGAAGAGGCAGATGCTATGCCCTTTCTTCTAGAAATTTCAGATTCAGAAGATGATGATGAAGAAGAAGCAGATTATTATTATACCATTGGAGGAAGAGAAGAGACCTTACCATACAGTGAGGATGACATCCTCATTGTCCCTTCTCAAGACTATGATGTTGAAGGATATCCAAATGTGCTGACAGCTTACAAGAGAGTTGATCAGAAAGTGCATCCAGTGCAAGGAACATTCCCAGAGACTGCTAGAGTCACAAGGCAGTTTCCCCATGACCCCCTTGCCAATCTCCCTCAATTGCCAACACACCCTCCAACATTCACCCCTACCCAGAAACTCTCATTGGAACGTTTAGAGTTTCTCAATATCAATCATACAGGATTTTTATGGCCAGAAGAAGAGAAATTATTTGCTCATGTGATGTTCCTCAATCAAGAATCTATTGCATTTGAAGACAAAGAGAGAGGAACACTCAAGGATTCATATTTCTCCCCATACATCATGCCAGTAATCCCACATACCCCATGGGTATATAGGAACATCCCTATCCCCCCAGGAATTAGAGAGAAAGTCATTGAAGTTCTCAAGCTCAAGGTTGAAGCCAATGTATATGAAGCCAGTCAATCTTCATATAGATCCAGGTGGTTTTGTGTGTTGAAGAAAGATGGAAAGCTTCAAATTGTCCATGACCTGCAGCCTCTGAACAAAGTTACTATCAGAGATGCTGGACTCTTACCCATTATTGATGACTTTGTGGAACCATTTGCTGGAAGGCAATGCTACACAGTGTTTGATTTAATGTGGGGATTTGATGCTAGGAAAGTCCATCCAGATTCACGCGATATGACTGCATTTTGGTCACCCCTTGGATTACTTCGCCTTACATCATTGCCCACTGGATTCACCAATTCACCTGCTGAATTCCAGAGATGCATGACTTTCGTTCTTCAAGATGAAATGCCTGAGATAGCCAATATCTTTATTGATGATTGTTCTATCAAAGGACCAGTTTCAAATTACCTGGACACAGAAGGAAAACCAGAAGTGCTCACAGACAACCCAGGAATCAGGAGATTCATCTGGGAACATGCTTGTGATGTACATCGCATAATGCACAGAATCAAATGTGCTGGAGCTACTTTTTCAGCCAAGAAGACACAGATTTGCAGACCAGAAGCTATTATAGTTGGACAGAAGTGTACCCCAGCAGGACGCATTCCTGAAGATGACAAAGTTTCAAAAGTTCTCAACTGGCCACCACTCAAGACTCCCAGAGATGTCAGAGGATTTTTGGGACTCTGTGGCACAGTTCGTGTTTGGATTCAAGATTATTCCCTTCTTGCAAGACCCCTCACAGAATTAGTTTACAAAGGAGCAGAGTTCATTTGGGATGAAAGGAGACAAGCAGCCTTTGATACTCTGAAGCAAAGAGTATCATCAGCTCCTGCTTTAAATCCCATTGACTATCATTCAGACAACCCCATCTTTTTATCAGTTGATAGCAGTGCTATCGCTGCAGGATTTATTCTTTCACAGATTGATGACAATGGAAGACGCCGTCCAGCTCATTATGGATCACTACCCATGAATGAAAGAGAGTCTAGATATTCCCAGCCCAAATTGGAATTATATGGACTCTATCGCGCATTACGTCACTGGCGAATTCATCTTATTGGAGTGAAGAATTTGCATGTTGAAGTTGATGCTAAATACATCAGAGGCATGCTCAATGAACCTGATCTCCAACCCAATGCCGCAATCAACAGATGGATTCAGGGAATCCTTCTTTTTGATTTCAAATTAATTCATGTCCCAGCAAAGCAATTTAAAGGACCAGATGCCCTCTCCAGGAGAGAATTAGCAGAGGATGAAGAAATAATAGAACATGATGATTCCTGGCTGGATAACATTGCACTGCTCATTCATGTCCCAGACCCTCACCAAATCAAGAGATATTGTTTCTCCACTCCCACAAAATTGCCATACAAGACTAGCACACTCCCATCCTCAAATGCTCCTAGATCGAAACAGGAGAAAATTCTTCAGGATGTATATCATTTCCTCTCCACACTAGAAATGCCTCCTACAGAATCTTTGCAGGCTCGTAAAAGATTTCTGAAGAAGGTTTCAGAATTCTATCTCAAAGCAACACACATGTTCAAGAGAAATGGAAAACGATCTCCTTTATTGGTAATCATGAACCCAAGGAAGAGAATAGCCATTCTGACTCAGGCTCATGAGAACCTAGGACATAAAGGAGAACATGCAGTATTCGATTTAGTACGACTTCATTTCTATTGGCCACACCTCAGGACAGATGTTCGCCATCATGTTTCATCCTGTCATGAATGTCAAATTCGTACCTTAAAGAAGATGGAGATATCCCCCACCATTTCTACACCCACCACTCTATTTCAGAAGGTTTACATTGATGTGATGTCTATGCCACCATCAGGAGGATTCAATTTCATTGTTGCTGCTCGTGATGATCTCTCAGGCACAACTGAAGTTCGCGCCATTCGTTCCAACAATTCCCAGACCCTAGCCAAGTTCTTCTGGGAACAGATCTATTGTCGCTATGGAGCCATTGGTCATGTAGTCACAGACAATGGAAGCGAAGTTAAAGGTGCATTTGAAATCCTACTTCGTCGTATGAAGATTCCTCAGGTTCGCATCACACCTTATAACAAACATGCCAATGGAGTGGTGGAACGTGGACATTTCACATTAAGAGAAGCTATTGTCAAATCTTGTGACAAGGACAAATTTGGAGGAATTCGAAACTGGCATAAGCATGTTGAAGCTGCTATGTTCGCAGATCGAATCACAGTTAGTAGTGTGACAGGATATTCACCCTACTACCTCCTACATGGAATGCACCCTCTCCTACCATTTGATCTTTCAGAAGCAACCTTTATGGTTGAAGGCTTTCGTTCAGGCCTCTCTACCTCAGAATTGCTGATGCTCCGCATCAGGCAATTAGAAAGGCATCAAGAAGACATAGACAAAGCAGCTACCACATTGGAACAAGCACGTTTCAGATCAAAATTGCAATTTGAACGCAGATTTCATAAACGCCTGCAGAAACGCAATTACGAATCAGGAGAATTAGTTTTAATTCGGAACAGTAGACTGGAGTCTACTGTAGGAAAATTCAAGACTGAACCACGTTATCTTGGACCCTTTGAAGTTGTTCAGAGAACTCCCAAAGGGAACTACATATTGAAAGAACTAGATGGAACCGAACATGCTGAACGTTACGCTGCGTTCAGAATCTTACCATATATTTCTCGGAATCACCCATTCCTTCTAGACCCGATTGATCCAGAAGATTCAGATAATCCCATGGATTCAAGCTCAGACCATGATTCCCCTAGCGAACCTGATTCCATTCATTCGGATAAAAATACATCACACCAGTATTAATGGAAGAAATAAAATACGATATCGCGCCATGCTTAGTCCAAGAAATAATGAAGAAATGTGTATGGAAAGGAGATGTAAAAAGAGACAGACAAACAGTGACCCCACCCAGATCCTAGAAGCCAATCCCAGATATTCCACCCCTGCTACACGCCCAGAGACCAGTGTACCGCTCTATGGAAGGACATCCCCCGTTCCCACCTCCCATCGTTTGCCGGAAACGAACGTACAATCGTTGAAGCTCGGAATTAGAAAAATAACGCAAGACTAGGCCAAGAAATAGTTAATGACAAGAAAAGCGTTTACAAAAGAACGACTCACCACCCTTTTTCGAAAAGGGGCCGTTGTTTTTTTTAGGAGAATAAATAATTGGGGCAAGCAGAATTCATAGCCGTGGATAGTTACGATTCCCTGGCAGCAGAATAGCAGGAGAAAAGGAGCTGGCGCTCGAACGCGCAGGACAAAGCTGAGGAAAAAGGGGAACACAAATGTCAGTCTAATATACGCTCCTACCCATCAAACACATGGCACACATGTGCTCAGCAACCATATGACCAGAAGCCTGGACTGAATTGTGGCGCATCACACATCAGACCCTTAGAATTCCCAAACTGGAAATTTGTTACCAATTGACAAATTGGGACACATCAATCATTTACCTAATGTAGACTATGTTGCCGCAGGCACGCAACTAGCCTAAATCAGAACCATTGGACCAATATGCCGGACATGCCAAATACATTCATTGCCGAACCTGTTTATTTTTTTGGACACTACAAGTAGTGTTCTACACATTCCTTAAATATCATGCCTTATTCGCTCGATTCTTCAGATACTTCATTCACTATGCTCTCTCAATTTTTGAATGAAATCACCAGCACTACAATCAGCCCCTTTCCTATTGCCATTACTAGACGTCATCATGTCCACTTGACGCCCATAACCATCCCTGATCGAATCTACACACCTGTTCCCCATCCCCGCATTTATCCTACCCAGTATCACATACGTCACACTTATCCCAATCAAGAAACCGTATACCTCAGTGTAGCACTTCTCAACAAGATCCAGAAGCCCCTTCTTCAAGGAGTCAACGTTTGGCTTCTTCGCTATACTCCACCTAAGCAGATTACAATTGGAATGCACGTTACTGGATCTATGGGAGCAGGAGATGTAGAAAGAATTTGGACCATCAGGAATGGTTATGTTATTTTTCTTTGCAGCACGATCTTCGGAACTCGTTTTTTATTAGCCGTTCCTCAATATTGGACACAAGAAGGTCAGGAGGACAGGACTGTAGGAATCGCTGAAGCTGCAAGGAACTGGCTCGATTCTCTACAAGTGCTATTCTGCGCTTGACATTTTTTTTGAAGCACCCCACATTCCTTATTTTTTATTTGTTTTTTGTATTATCATCAACTCGAATCAACGCTCCGCATCCCTCACTGCTCTCTGACTAAGTCCAGAAAGTCAGACAAGAAACGATGTTTATCCTCCCTGTAAACCCTCATCCTCAGAAGCCATCATCAGCATATGGAATTCACCCCCACCGTCACTACTCCCATGTTCACCACAGAATTCTTCCATCACAACAATTTCAATTCGCATTCACCTTCCCATCGGATTTGGAGAACAAATTTATATTGTTCATTCTGGAGTCCAGAATGACCCAAGAACACATCCAAAACAGTAATAGATGCACAAGATGCCTTGCATAGACAATCTCACAAGCATCTTGGTGATGGGAGGATTGAATTTATTGTTTGAAGAGTAGCAACTGGGGACAGTTGATTTTTCTTGTCTTGTGCGAATGTCATGATCCAAACAGGATTCGGATCAAAACATAGTAATATGTTGTCACTAGTCACCATCCCTACAGCACACATCACATTACAAGGACCATTCATACTGGAATGCCCTCATCTGCATATGGAGTAGAAAGGAATACCCTTATCTGCATATAGGACACACAGGAAATCCTTATCTGCACATAGGACATACATGAAACCCTTATCTATACAAGGGACATGCAAGGAAACCCTTATCTACAGAAGGGACATGCAAGAAAACCCTTATCTATGCAGAAGAAATGAAGGAATACCCTTATCTTAACTGATAAGGCCCCCAAAACATCTTATCAGAGGCCAAAGAAGCACAAGAAGCACAGCCACATCCTTATCTCCAATCATAGAGATAACACATGCCACCCATCATTCCCTGATCAAGAAGCACATCACATTTCATATCAATTGATCAAATACAGCCCAGCCCAGATCTTATCTTTTTCTTAACTGATAAGGATACACACATGGCATGGCATCAAGTGATCAAGAAGCACAGCCTCAGGAAGATGATTCTAGAAGCATAGCCTGGCACAGCCCTTGCCTTTGATTCACACACCCAAGATTGGACCAGCAACATGACTCACTCCCATCAAATGTGACTCATTGGTCTATCCATGACAAATTATGACCCTTATGACATACTCATGACCCCCCATGACTCATTATGACCACCCATGACTAATTATGACTATTTCTGACTCATTATGCCCCCTCCTTTGATTATAATTCCTATGTGACTCATTAATTGACTCTGTATGAGTCACAAACCCATGCCTTCCTTTCTTATGACTCCTTATGAGTCATAACCCCCCCATGCCTTTCATCATTATGACTCCTTATGAGTCATAAACCTATGCCTCTCCCCTATATGACTCCCTATGAGTCATATCCTATGCTCTCCATTTCATATACCATTCTATGACTCAGTATGACTCCTGCTGTAGAATAGGTATATATAGAGCCCAGTTTCTGCTGGAGATGGCTCAGTCACCTAATCTGACAGGCCCAGTCACAGGACAGTCCCTCTCCCAGATTCTGATTCACCCCTCTGTGTTTGTTTGTATTACTTGTGTAGTAGTACTTCAAATACCAATTGCAGTTCAAGTCATCATTCATTTGTTTAAGGATATCAATTGCAGTTATATTGATACTCCCTTATTACTTGTTTGATATATTTTCTTTGTGTTCTGTCACGTAGTACAGTCACATTCATCTTCTTTCAAGTTCTATTGATCATCACCAAAGATATCCCAGTACTTTATTCTGCACTAGTAGCCAATGTGCATTTGAAGCTTCGGAATAAAGTCTGATATCTTGATTATCAATTCTACTTGCCTATTGTTCAGTTCATTCATTCTGTACATAGTATTTTGTCACACCTCCCTTTTGTCTGACATCTACTGTTACATTGCCCATCGCCCATCATCTACCACCCATCGTCCATAATCTATCGCTCATCTCTGTTGTACCTCTGCTCATTGTATACTTGCTACTTGTATACTTGACTGTTGTACACTTGTTCATCTTACACTGTTCATACTTGCTTGAGTTATTATCCGCTTATACTCTTGCATACCTCTTGTCACTCAAAGTCTTTACCTTTAGTAGGGAAGACCTCACTGTTCACTCATCCTCTATAAGTCATACATCTGACTTATATTATTGTTAAGTATTTGTTGTATCTTTCAAAGCTGACCTTTGATAGGATTCACACCACAACCCCACCACCTAACAGGAATAACCCAGAGTTATAGAAGAGCTAAATCCTTGTTCCCAAAGGACAACAAGGTAATTTCCCGATCAACGACGCACTCCGGAAACCCTTGGTGTGGATTTGTTCAAACACTTCCCACGCAAAACAACGTGCAGCAAATTCTGCACGTTTCTCAGCACTTCGCTCCATTGCGACACGAGAAAGCTATCAATGATGACTGCAGGTTTTGTGAATGAGAATGTCAACTACACACCTTCTTTATGGTATACCCACCTTTTATAAGGGTACGCCATATTGTCGATGTTGATACCAATACACCACACACATCCTCCAACTCTGTCCGAAGCTCATCCAGATAAAGATCTGGAGTTTGATTCAACGTTGCAAACATGTGCTAGACAATTTGCTCAAGCAGAGTATAGTTGACTGAAGAAACAAGCCCACAAACCTGTATATCATAGTCACATAGTGAACAATGTATTTGAGGCCTCAATCGTTTTGGTACATTGACATTGCCTGTTTTTCTGAAATGCGCAAGTATCTTCCGGACAGAGCACAATCCTAGATCAGTGTACATGGAAATCTCCTTGGGCCCCATGGATATACTAAGACGAATGACAATCCAATGGACTTCCTCAGGGATCGGTTTACCAGCAACCATGGCGTAGATGGTTGATCCAAGTCAACAAGTTGAATTGCTTCTTTTGGTAATTTGGACCTTATCTCACAAGGAAGATAATGACATCACTTTCGGATACCTAATACATATAATGATGGCCTATCCAATGATTACGATGCTCCACCCAACTCTGCCCTGCATGGTCTGAATGGAGAACAATTGATGCCCTGATGCCTTTGTAGTGGAGATTGAAGTGAGTAATGCGGGCAGAGGGAAAGAGAGCTATGTCTCCGTTCCTCAAGCGTACCACCAAGCCCAGCTCAAGCAAACAAAGCTCACCACCAGAATGGTCACCTATCACCAAAACAAGACAAACACGTTGATCCTTTACATCCCTGTGGCAACGTGTGATGACATTGATGTTCAGAACAAAGCCACTGAATGGATGAACGGGGGATGCTTCCTTCCCTGGGAGCACATCCACGAACATAGACAGGTCCTCGTACATTTCAGGCAGGTGCTCAATAAGCTGAGAGGAATGTATGAGCACACCAAATGAATGACCTTGATTCGACACCGACCTTTCCTTCTACCCACAAAAAAAAATCCTCAAAAGTATTGCAAAGGTTTGTATATTCACGCGCATGTTCCTTGAGTTCCTCAGAGACGCATGGCATGAGTTGATAGTAATTGGTCTTTGAGCACCCTTTGCGACGTAGCAGATATGGGTGCACATCATGGGGCGCACCATCTCCCTGTTCCAATGTATTAGTAACTGTGTGATAACTGTCAGCCATGAACGCACACGCGGTCCATTTCTCATATACACATCAAAGTGAATAGCAGGAAACTTGACGCCACTTGAAGCCTCAGAACTATCAGTATAAACCAGGGAAGGGCCACTCTCCACAAGCAAAGCATTGCGTATGTTCCGTTCGAGGGACGAGCGCATGTCCTGTGGCATATCTCCCCAGATGAATGCAGCCAGTGATCCATCAGAGCAATTGAGACGGACGTCTTTGCTGCAACCATGCCGATGTCGGTGGCCAATATAACACAAGGAGAAACAAAACTCACCCATCAAAAATATTTTCATCCATCAAAACATATCTATTTGGGCCCTTGACACCGCTCTCATCATATAGCTCAGAAATCTATCAAGGTCACATCAATTCTGCCCCACTCTCAAGTTCATATAACCCTTACCATACGGGCAAAATCATCACTACCCTTGGGAACCTGGGCATTGAGAGGTTACAGTCTTTGCTGATCTGTATATGCTTTCCTTGCCTCATATTCTCTTGGGTATGGGACTGTCTTGTTCTGTCTAGCATCCATAACAAATCTAGTGTTAAGAACCATGTAGTTCGGGGACACGGGGTCAGGAACCAGAAAACCGCACAGCGGAGGGGCCTGTACGACGCTACCCAAGCTGAGCTGATGCTGAACATGGTTCTGAATGTCACTGCCTGCATCCGAGAATGGTGACAACGGCCGTTCGTCCATGTTCAATTGCCTTGAGGACATGTAAGAATGGAGTAGGTTTTGATTCATAATATGGAGTTGTGCAGGCACCACCAAACGTCCCATTAGAGGCTCCAGACACCGCGCCCAGATTTCACGGTTCCGCGTGAGGGACAGAAAAGAGCTGACAAAATATTATTACTATTACACCTATTAAACCCTGATCACTTACTTTTTTTGGATGCTGTCAAAGAAATGATCAGACACATCCAAGTCCGAGCAGTCTATGTCTCCCTTCAAATCCATATCATAAAGCAAACTTGGTGAGAACATAGTGGAAAGTCTCAAAGGGATGTGACGTCGTAGGTAGTCTATGAGAGGAATTAGACGTTCACAAACATCCTTCCCTGCATCTGTTTCTAAAGCGTTTGGTAGGTCAAACTCTATGAGATAAACAGTTGTGCACAGAGGGAGCTACTCACCAGGATCAGGCCAGCGAAGAGTATTTGATATGGCGTAAATCTCATCAAACTTCATCTGCGAAATCTCAGCCCTGCAGTTGTTCGCTGCAATAATCATCAGAAAGTATATAGATCCTGTGAGACAACCTTAGCATGGACCGTGCATGACAGTAAGAGGAAGCTCACCAGCACCGGCAATGGAAGCAAACTTCGTACCGATTCCTACCCATGTGCGAAAGGTTGATAATGATGGGCCACCATCCATCCCCATTAAGTGAAGATTGTAGACATTAGCCACTGACTTATACGTGTTCGTCCTCAAGATGCTACAGGAAGCTGATAAGACACAGCATGTCAACATAAGAAGGACCCACCAGTCTGCTTTTGCTGCTAGCTGCAGCATATTAATCATAGTAATGAATTCCAGCCCAGTGGCAATTTCCAGGCTGCGTTGGCAATGCCGGACCACGGACTGCAGAGAGTCCGTCACGAAAGCACCATTCTCACCCTCCCATGCCCCACCTGCCACCAAAGCTCGCATTGACTGCATCCATTTCTGGGTTGATGCATTCGACAAATTGCTGATAGCACCCTGTGATAAATTGGAGATAGCCTCTGCGGCACGTCCTCCCAAAGTGCTGACAGGCTTCTCAATGACCTCCCAAGCTTTCTGCTGCTTCTTCCCTTTGTTCTTTTTCTTGTGCTTCGTACCACCACGATTGCATTCCCCAACCCTGTGAACCGCATACGCGCCCGCCCCAGCACCACAACCTTCCCGCTCCCCAATACGGTTTGAACGGCGTCGCTCCCTTCGATCCAATTGGTTTTGGGCAGTGTAAGAATGCGCGTGGTCAGTGTGGATCTGGATGTATGGAGGAAGAACTTAGAAAAAAAGGGAAACGGGGAATGTTGCTCACCGTATTGGCACTGGCATTCTGCAGGGAGTCCAGCACGATGTGTGAAGGTTCAGGCGTCGAAGGAAAAACTCCAAACGCTGAGGAGACGCCCTGGGTGGGTGAAGGAAGGCTACCACAAAATGGACTCCCTGGACTGGCAGAATGCGCGTGGTCGGTGTGGATCTGGATCTGGATGTATGGAAGGTTGGACAATGAAGGAAGAACTTAGAAAAAAAGGGAAACGGGGAATGTTGCTCACCGTATTTGCACTGGCATTCTGCAGGGAGTCCAGCGCAATGTGTGAAGGTTCGGGCGTCAAAGGAAAAACTCCAAACGCTGAGGAGACGACCTTGGTGGGTGAAGGAAAGCTACCACAAAATGGACTCCCTGGACTGGCAGAATGGGTGCGGTCACCGTCTGCATTCTGTGAGAAGGACTTGAGCCTGATGTGTGAAGGGAATGGTCGCAAAGGCTGCGTCCACATGGACATGGACTCACTGCACTGGCAGAATGTGTGTGGTCAGCATCCCATGAGAAGGACCGGAGCTGGACATGTGAAAGTTCAGCCGTGGAAGGCAGTCATGGTCCAGTGGACTCACCAGAGTGGCAGAATGCGTTGGGTCTGTGTCATTCCGAGAGACCGGACTTGCAGAATGCACATGGTTACCGAAGGCATAGAGCTTTTGGTATATGGCAAATATACCTGGTGGCAGACTGTCGGCAGATTGATGGAGGAACTGGAGCATGTCCAAGAGCTCCTTCGGTGAAAAGTCCATCAGTACCGGAAGCAGTCCCAAAAAGGTGCACGTTTTATCGCCGTAAAACGTGCACCTTTTTGGGACACCCCCTGATGCATCAGCCGCTCCACTGGGCCCGCGAGACCGAAAGTGTTTGACAGAATGCTCAAAATACTTATCATACGCCGTCATCCCACATAAAAGGATCTTGGCTGCAAGACCGACAAAGGTGAAAGAGCCAGTAGGTAAGAGTGAATGCTAAACTTTCTACGTACTGTAAACTTGAACTCACCTATCTCCATGGAAAAGGCAAAGGCACCATGTCAACCCTGGCGACTTTCATCCCCAGTATGATCTTTCCTCTGCCCTCAGAGCATGAATTCACCAAGGTACCAACTTCAACCTCCATGGCCCCGTACCAGGTCGGCATACCACCCCCCAATCAGGAAGGCCGTCCTGCTTTCATCATATGTGATCCATCTTTACCCCATCGCATGCTGGTGTCGCTTCAAGCCTACCTGCAAACTGCACCTGGCAGACAGCTAGCCCCCTCTGCAGTGCTCATTCAAGCCGTTGCAGGACTGGAGAGGTCCCTGAGGGGTTATGTCCTAGACCATGAAACATCATCCAACCTCCTTTTCCATCGTGCTTTCAACCCCATCAGCTGTGCAGTGGAGGAGGTGGACAGTAATCCGTCGCAGCCTGTGACTACCACACGTAACACACTGTTCAACCAGATTCCCGATGGAACCTATCGCCCACACCGAGACGCGGACGCACAGCTTCACGTCGAGTTCAAGAGCTGGACAGCATTTTCACATCATGCGACGAATATATTACAGCTTGGTCGTAACAGTACAGTTCTGGAGCTGAGCCCTAGTGAGACAGGGCATCGCTCCATAATATTTAAGGTGTGCTGATCTGAACCTACAGGAAACGCTCACCTCACCATTTGTACCCCCAGATTGGGATATCTATGCTGTCAGATCTGAAAAAGATACCATATGCTCTGCTCTTTGGAGGCGATCGGTACATGCTCTTCACTCTTTGCCCAATCCCTGCAGGGCCCCTGCAGGGCCTTCTGTGCTCAGATATTCTGCATATCCTGGATGCGACAACGCCATTTATGCCCCTAATCATTTACTGTCTGTTGGGTGTGGGTGCCAAGGTCTTGGACGTGCCGCAGCATGTCCAAGTTCCTACAATCTCATTGGTAACGTCATTAGGCCGTACACGACACGCAACGAAAACAGCTAACGCAAATGTCCATGCAAATGCTGCTAAGCTGGCAACAATATTTCCTGGTGTAACTTTACAGGTGCTTTTCTTTCCATCAATCGCTTCGTCTCAATCAAAGGTCATTTTAGGCTGAAAATTTAGGGCTAACATTCGATCTCGATTGATGTCAACAGGAGACGTACGTGCTGAGTCTTTGCAACGTCATGTCTTCTTTGCACATGCGTGGGCCTCCTCCCTCCACCTTCAAGCAGTGGCTGCACAAGGCGACGCGAGTTCTGAAGTCACTTCCTTGGCAACGTCAGCAATGCCGAAAACTTATTCTTACAACATATCTGGAGAGGGGATCAGTTGGGAATGTATTCAGAGGGCATTACGCTGATATGCAACAAGAAGACATTGTCGGAAAGGTTGTGGTGGATGGGCCATCTCAGGAACTGCTATATCACGAAGCCAGAATATATGCAGATCTCACAGCACTTCAGGGCTCAGCAATACCATCTGTGCATGGTCTCTATGTCAGTGGGCATCTTCTTGTGCTGGTCATGCAATATGCAGGAGAGAAATTTAGGTCCTTCTCTGACCTTACATTGCGTCAGCGGTATGTCCCCACCTATACTAGACTATCACATCTACTTTACTCTTTTTAGGTCAGATCTTTGGGCTACTCTCCTGTTACTTCATCAGGCAGGAGTTTGCCACCAAGACTTACGTCCTGACAATGTGGTCTTATCTCCCACAGGCGCCATCCGCGTACTGGACTTCTCACATGCGACTCTCCATAACTGCAGGGGAATAGGTGAATGTTCAGAGCTTCAGGATGCCAGGCTGATGCTGCAGTTCCCTCCATCTGAACCCCATGATTCATATTATTAAAATGTGCAGTATTTCAGTGACGTTTTGTTTTGTCAAATGGTACAAATAAAAATAGGCGAGATACTAAATATGTGTTAGTACACAAGTTTTTCTCTCGCGTCTCACGTAGGCTCCCTCGCATCTCTCTCTAAGCTCTCTCGCATCTCTCTCTCTTTGCTGATATGGGACGGAAAGCTGTGAAACAACGTAAGGAGGAAACCAAAGCAAAACGACGGCGCACCACCCGAGGGCCTGCCACTTCTGTGCCAGATGGACCCACAATGGTGTCCGATGAAGAGACGGAGACGGAGCCTGTGGTAAAGACAACGAACAACAATATGAATGGGGTCAAGGCCATTGCAGAGCTGGGGAAAAGAGTGAGATTTGTTACCACTACACGCACAACCCAATCACGTTCCTCCATCGCTTCAAAATCTGGAGATACCCTTTCCACACAGGCATATTCCAATGCAGAAGCATCAAAGCTGCAAAGCCAGGAAAAAACCTCAGTCAACGAAGTCCAGCGTCCTGGGCGTAAGGCGTCAAGTGGAGTCACTGCCTTGCTTCAAAGGTTAGCCATGGATGATGTTTCCGAGGAATCTGGTGAGGAATTTGGTGAGGAATTTGATGTCAATGAGTATGAGGAAGAGGAAAACTCCCAGGAAAGAGTTGATGAGGAGGAAGAGCTCAAGAGGTGGCACGTGACCGATGATAACGATGTCATCAAGTTCAAGCCAAAGCTGAAGACCACAACTAGCAATAAGGTAGCAAAAGGGAAGATTACAGTGGAATTGAGTGAAAGTGATGATGACGACGACGGTGAGTTGCTTCTCTGCAACAGAAAGGGAATGATCTTACATTATCACATTTAATAGAACCATTCAACTTCACCGTTGAAATAAATGATAGATCGAAAGGGTCATGCACTGTGGAAATTCTGTCATCAATGCTGTCTTGGGGCGATTTCCAGCAAAAACTAGCAGAGGCACTCAACATATATCCGACATCACTATGGGCACAGTATCGATTCAGCTCTGAGAATAAAGACTCACTGCCATGTGATCTCACCTCACAGCAACAATTTACCACTATGCTGCTACGTCTTCGTCCTCTGGTAGTCCCAGCAATGCTCACCAACGGTCAGCATTCTGCAAGAAAAATGAAAGCTGTGGCAGTGCAAATCTTCAACAAAGGTGACGATCCTGTGCAAAATAATATAAAGGTCTGTAGCACTTTTGCTCGCGGCCATAACTAAATTAGTATCAACAGAAAAATCCTGGGGCTTCAAAGACGTCGACCGTCGGTGACAAGGAAATTGTAAAGTCCAATGGGGATTTGTTCCATGAGCAAAAAGTTGCAGCGAGAAGGGCACTTATTGAAGCGCATTCGTGTGACATTCATAGCCTTCCCGACAAGCCTGTCCTATGTTGGAAAGATTCCCAGAACTCCTGCTACCCCATTACCGAAAGTAACCTCAATTTATGGGTCACCAAGATCGTGTGTTTGGTTGTTTTATTCCAGTCAAATGACGCTGACCTTTCACTGAAGGTCAGAGATCCTGGGAACAATACTATTGACGTGAAACCTGTGGAACTCAACTTCTACAGCAATGCACCACGTTCCAGGAATCCCGGCCATCCAATAGCACAGACACAGGCACAGGCACCGCTGCCCAACCCAGGTTTTCCATATGGCTATTACCCCCCACCATATCCCCCGACATGGCCCAGCTACAGTCAAGGCCCACCATCCACTCTCAATCCAGCACAAACTGCAGCAGTTGCGCCTATCAAAGTCAACTATCCCATGATAATTCCTTGGTTGAACTATTGCGACCAACATCCTGATTGCTGTGGAGAAGATTTCAGTGCACATGCTGATAAATTCAATAAAGAAGGTTATCGCCGTCTCCACCAGCTTACTGGAGAACGTGTTTCTGTGGAAAAGTTGTCTGATTGGCTTGGAATTGGTAAAGGTACAGCAGATTTGTTAATACGTTATGCGGAAGAGGACTTGGAGTTGGTGAAGGCTGGAACATTCACAATGACAGTTGAAGAGGACTTGTATGCGTAGAAACACGGATATTGTGACTTGGAAACCCTTTGTTGAGGAGATATGCTTTGAAACATAGATTTTTTTGTTAGTGGGAAGAACATATGAATTAAATAGTTCTATGCGAGTAACAGTACACCCCACTACAATAAAGGTATTAGTGAGAGGGGGACAGCTACAGTAAATGCTAGTAAATGTACTGCAGATGGGAAAGCCATGTGCCGATCTGTGCAACCGTACTTCCATGCATGTTCTCATGTGAGCTGTCAAAAATGTCTTTAGCATCTAGCAAATAAGCACTGGAGTGTACATACATAGTTTGACAATGGCTGATGCCCTCTGTGGCCTGCAAGGTCCAACCGACTTCCATACCCATTGCCAAATTTTCGAATTTGGAAATGGCTATATTAGAACAAAAATAAGTGGTCAACACCTT
The DNA here is from genome assembly GCA_963556145.1 of Hygrocybe punicea. NCBI lineage: Eukaryota > Fungi > Basidiomycota > Agaricomycetes > Agaricales > Hygrophoraceae > Hygrocybe > Hygrocybe punicea. The sequence continues at coordinate 119,666 of OY744468.1, read as the reverse complement.
GGTTATGGGTATGGGAATGGGGATTTCAAACCACTAGTTGATATGTGCAAAACTTGCTGAGATATGGCCATCCGATTGTAGGGCCTTGGATGAAGTTGTGACTGTGGCGTTATACAAGGTCACGTGCAATACACAATAACATGCCGAGTTTGATCATATGATATCGCTCCATTTGTATGGCTCTGAAACTGTATATTGTGCCCGAAGGCTATGTTTATTCCCATTTGGTTGCTTCCCGTGATGCAATGATTTCGTCATTGCCTATTCTTTACCATTAGCAAATTAGCAAATTACCAAGATAGCATTGGTCTAGGCTGCAGTGGTGTGTTTTGTATGTGACGTTTGACTGAGATTATAATTAATAATCTACAAGAAAGAATTTGAGCCTGAACATACATTATATGTTTTAATTGATAACATTTATTGTATTGTCGAATTCTCTCCTTATTTTAGTCATACATCATTCAAAGCAACAGATAAATTTGTTTTAATACAAGTACAAAAAATGTTGAATTCAAAGGCGATGGTAGAAGCATGTAGAAAGGAGCATGAAAGAATTTGAGCATAATCGTTGCTGGATAATGTAATGCAACGTAGGACATTCCATTCTGCCTGGTATTTGGGCAGCAACATTTTTTTTTGAAGTTGTTGTGGCTTGCCGAACGGTTGACGAACGAATCGAACGCCGTTCGGCAAGTGTTTGGTAAGCCATATAAGCACTATTTATAAATGCCGTTCGGCAAGTGCTTGTTAACCTGTCACAAACATACTGATACATGCTACATAGCTAGACAATTGCCACCACAGATGAACTGTAAGGTTAATCTTAGCCTGTCGATTTCATAACTAGCATTCGATCAATGATGCATATAGTCACATAGAATACAGAATATTTGAATCAACTTATCAATCACTAGTGACTGTCATTCTCGGTTGTTTGACTTGGGATATTCTCTTATCTCAGTTCATGCATTAATCACAGCAGGGAACCGATCGATTTACGAATATAACAAGAAATACAAATTTCGCGATGGTAAAAACATATGAAGAGGCGCACGAAAGACCCAGTTCCTAAAGCCACAACCAACCAACATCTGACGGAAGAAACCATTAGTAAAATATGACACAGATCGTATCAACCTATGGACTCACTTCGAATTACAATCCTGGATCCAATTTGGATGAGGACGGCTTAGGGGGTGGCGTCGCGGATTGCACTGGAGCGGCTGAGGTGTGAATTTGCGGCGGGACAATATTGCCCCAATCCATCTCCATAGGTGAGACGCTTGGCTCCGTCGGGGTTGCTGACGTGTTTCGCGAAGACGCACGCGTGCCAGGACGCAAAGCTAGACGTAGATGGGAGATATATTAATGTATATAATGACGTGATGCTGAACAAGTTACCTAGAGTTGACAATTTCGTCTTCTTTTTTGCCAGCTTATTGCGATCCTCCATGTCGACGTCAAGATCCAATGCATGTGCGGCTTTGGCAAGTCTTTGCCTTTCCGTCTCCAAAACACTATCCTCAATTTGCTCACCACCACCTGGAGACGTTTTCGGGCGTTCATCAGACATGAGCTCATCCCGCACCTCACTCTCGGAGTCCTTGGTCTTATCATTCGAATCCAGCAGTCCAGATGTCCAGATATCCTGTTCCGAGGAGTCCAGCGTCACGGTTTCCAACTTCGACTTTTTGGTCTTCAATTTCTTGGAGACCTTCGGGACTTCAACAATGGCTGTCCATACCTTAATGGATATATTACGTTGGATAATGGAACTTACGTTTTCGAAACTTGGAATCATGGTCGTCCACCTCTGTTTTGATTTTCTCCATCTTTATGTCCTCTATGAATGGACATTGTAAATTATAAATCTCATATATTGCGTTCAATCACTTACCACCATCGTCCTCTGCGATCTCTGATGCTCTTGTGCGCTCTATAGTGATGAAGCTTGGATATTATTAGCAGGGTCAAAGAAACGTGGCTTACTTGACTTCGGTTTGGGTTTTGGTTTGCCCTTCCCCTTTGTCATCATTTCATCTGGACAGGGCAAAGATCAATGTCATTATATATATATAAAGTGGAAAATGGTAATGCAGACCAGTTACATGATCCTTCTTCTTGTCCTCCGAAACTGCCTTTGCTTTTCCTTTTCCCTTACCAGATGGGACCGAATCCTCTGTAGGTTATATGAAGGTACTGCTAAAATGCAATCTCTGTTGTGGATCCTACTGTTTTTAATGGAGATATCGTGTTCTCTACACCATGTGATGACCCGAGGGATAATTGCACGCTTGGTGGCATCGTCCTGTCCATTGAACTTCCATCTGACAACAGTACCATTGTGCCATGACAGAACGGAGTCATCGTATTCGCCCCAGTCTATCAAAAGCTATATTTAATTTATCTGTTGTGATGCGGATGAACACATACCAAGATCCTCTGGCATTATGTCTGTATTGATCGCACCATGTTGTATCAACGCCGCAGGGGAATGTTTCTTCACATAATATTCTTTGAGAAGCCACTCATCGAAAACCGTACTGCGCCAATCGCTATTCATCTCCTTTGCCTCTGTTGCCTTCAGCACCTCATCCCATACTTCATCCATCACGACGTCGGTGTATTTCAGATAACATCGAAGAATATCGGTAGCCTCTTGATCTCGTTTAACATATTCTGGTGAATATTGAGGTGCCTTCTTGTCAGCGATGGCCATTGTTACATATATATACATGTTCATGCGATATATGATGCGTCGTAGTGCTTCCTCATATCGAGATGGCAGTTCACGCCATACTTCACCTCGAGCGGCGACATCGTGAGGATGAGCTTTGATCATATACAGATTGCGTGATAAGACTGGAACGGTACCAGAAGTCTTGTATTCCACTGGTATCTCATCAGGAACCATATATTGAATCTGGAAAATTGCGTGGAGTTCCTGCATCTTTTTTGGCACGGTATCAGGCCAGTATTTGAGGGCAGATGGGTTTATGGCAGGGGTGGAGACTTTTATGACAGGAACAGCCATTGGAGGAGCAGAGTTTAATGCTTGGGCAGAATGGAGAGAAAATTTCAGGTAAGTGGAAAAGGGCAAACCTCGTGTGCCAAATGGAGACATAAATAACAACTGGAATCACCTGATCCAATTTGACAACGTTTTAGGGCACGTGTTCACCGCGTCATGGATGACATGCAGAATACAGCCGTACATAGAAGAAAACATACCCAAACATACTTTGCTATCTGTTTTTATTACGGTTTTGCTCACGAGACGGATATACAAGGGGTGTTGAACACACCATTATGAAATATATCAGGATGGATACTCAGTCTTAAAGATTTTCCTGTGTTCGTGATATTTTCAGTCTGACATAAACTGAAGGCTCACACACATCGACAATGTATCTATGTATCGCGGTATTCTCATCTCATATATCTGAACGCAACTGAAAGGTTAGTTGAATTTTTTTTGGTTCATTCCTTCCAGACTCTCCGTAGCAATTAGTTTCCATCCAACATTAGACAATCTCGATTTTCTTTAATCTATTCGGAATGTAAGGGTTAATATACTTCTTACTGTTTATTGTTCAAGGAGATTGCAAGTCATGTAGAGTACGATTTGAGTTCTTCTTAATCGTAGTATAGATTGCAATCATTGCTGGACATTGTCATTCAATGTAGGACAATCCATTCTGTCAGTCTAACATTGGTAGAATATCATTATAGAGGTATTTGAGAGTCAGTGACATCAGATATTAATACTGGGCAATGTCTTAAGTCACAGTTTAAATCACATTAAGTCACGTTAAGTGGAAAGGTGTTTTCCTGATGTTGTACAAATTTAGAATTACACCTATCAAATGTATTTGGGCGGTTTGATGTCTGTCTGAGTAAATATATCTTCTAAGCAATATCTGACAGATTTTCAGTGAATAAAACTATTGAATGATGATATGTAGTCCAATTGTCTGAAATATTAGCATTGCACCGCTGTGTTCTAAATAGTTGTTTGATACACTTACTTAATTTACATCTTATTACTCAATTGTAAACATATAATATCTTATACATATACTATGTTCTTCAACGAAGCTCAACGCCCGAAGTTGCATGAATGCCAACTAAATGACGTCGGAGGAGACCAAATCAATATATGTAAGTTTTATTATTTGATATGAATTCAAATTAATATGTTAGTAGTGATTGTAGACCGATCAAATGACCGGTCCGAGGCAAGGCGAGAGAGACGGTTGAGACGGGCCGTGGAACGGCGTGAGGCGCGTTTCAGATACGAAATCGAACGGTATGGTCTAGAGAATTGTTGTAGGTCGATGGCTAATAATTCAAAACAGGGTTATTTTAGTTGTCGTTGGTTTTGCGTTAGGGTTTGCATTGGCGATATGGCGGATGAGGCTAGAGTAAACGAATAGGAATATCCGATCATCATATGCTTCAGAAATATTTGGCGTTTACCAGTATCATAACATGGGTACTAGTTTCAGTCACCTTTATGTGAACCTTACTAAAATACTAAAATTTATCATTACAATTCAAAGCCGTCTGGCAACATTATGGTGATAGATAAATCCTCTTCAGGCGTAGAACATTGATGCTGACGTGATTCAGATATCACAAAGGTAGTAGAAAATATGGAATTTAGTTGAACAATTACTAAATTTAGGCAGCAGCATGTTTGTTACAATTGTTGTGGCTTGCAGAACGGTTGACGAACGAATCGAACACCGTTCGGCAAGTGTTTGGTAAGCCATATAAGCACTCAAACATAATCCAGTGCTAGTACACAATTGTTGAATAAGTATTGCTCGGCATGCAGTACAATGGCTTGCTAGACATTGTCATTCAATATAGGACAATCCATTCTGGCTGGAATTTGGGCAGCAGCATGTTTGTTACAATTGTTATGGCTTACCGAACGGTTGACGAACGAATCGAACGCCGTTCGGCAAGTGTTTGGTAAGCCATATAAGCACTCAAACATAATCCAGTGCTAGTACACAATTGTTGAATAAGTATTGCTCGGTAGGCAGCACTATGGCCACATTTGTTGCTGGACATAGAACTGTCCATTCTGTCTCATAGTTGGGAAGCAGCGCTTTCTTCACAATTGTCGTGGCTTGCAGAACAGTCAGTAAACAGGCCGAACGCCGTGCAATAAGTACATGGTGAGCCACCTAAGCAATATATTGGCAACCATGCTAATCCTTAACCACCACTGTACATGACATCAACACTACCTTGACTAGGTTGAGCAGTCATAATACGTTGTTGCCTTCGGTACAATTTTCTAGGCTTTCAGGTGATTCATAGGGCACATATCGACGTTGACGAGGTTTACAGATTACAAAGCGATGATATTTGATGTCACCAGGACATCATTTCGGCACTCCCAACACCATGACCCATTGAACATTGAGGGAGATGCTCTTTATCAAGTCCTCCGCACACTTGAAAGTACTAATCGTATGCCCAACAACGACACAGGAATCAGCTGGAATGTCATGCGGGAAACGTGGAAGCTGTTGGAGAGTCTTCAGCGTTGTAGCAAAGTCCGTTTTGACCTTTCGTCCATCGAACATGGGCACTATCATTCCTTTAAAACACAGCTATTCTGTATCCATGAGCACTTACCAATATCGTGAAAAGAAAGCGCTGCCTTTTGATAGGATGGCACTGCCCGACGAGTGAAGGGGCTGAGTTTCCCCGATTTGGAAGGTGATGCCTCTGTACAACCCGATTTAAGTTATTCATCAAAAGTTAATATTAGACGTACTACTCGGAGATACGTCCATTGCACTTGCAGAAGTGGTTGCGAAGGACACAAAGTCCTTGAATAGTTGTGCTCGAAATTCCGCCTCACCGATTACCATTCCAATTGCACAAATATATTGCTCCCACTCGCCTTGGAACAGTGCGCCCTGGATAACCTTGACAGGTTTTGTGTTACTACCCACCTTTGGTTTGTCCAGGTAACAGGATTCCACCATGATGACAGATGTGAAGATAGTTGGATCGCCTCCTCCAACAGCATGGAAGAAGTTTCGCCCAAATCCACCTGTAGAGATTCGGGCTGGATCATCTCGAGAAAGATTCGAATATTTGCCAGAGTGAACGAAAGTGATGGTGGAAAACAACAAACTACATTATACGAAATTTAATCATTATAATCATTCTGAAGATATCGAAACAACTGACTCTCTGTTGATCTTATAAACGTTGGAAAGGATTTGGCTAAACTCCGGATTGCCATTTCCAATGGCACTGGACCAAGATACCATTGCCGCCGCCCTGAATTCGCTTCAGTATATCATGGATATATTGAATGAAGTACATATACATACTTGATGTTTACACACTCCTGATAGGTATCGATAAGCTGTGCATCTCGATTTCCAATATTGGACTCATCGACATCCGGAGATGGTAAACTTAATACAGGATATTCATCATGAAAAGATCATGTTAAGACTAGGTCAAACACACCTGGTGATCCGGTGCTGAAAATAATTCGCCTCTCCATCATTGCTACTAGACTCTTTGTTATCATCACTGTCACCAACCACCGCAGTCTTGGTAAAGGTAGATGTCGTAGCTTTGGAGGTGCTGACATCATTCACGTGTAAGGAACGCCCATACCAATGCATAGATAATTTCACAATACATACCAGAACACATCATCAGACCTCTTGGTCAAACCGAATTTGACCTTGGTACGAATCCTAGAATGTCCAGCATAAGCTAGATGTCATCAAAGGCGGACAAGTCAACTCACTTGGAATCGCCACCTTCATCATCATCAGCGTTTTCAAGGTCGTCCAATTTATGATGACTGGATTTCTGCTTCTTGGAGGGAGAATATGTATCACTAATGATGAGAACTGAATGATGAACGAGACAGATAGATAATAACATGATATTTACATATCATTGTCGATGTCTATAATATTGGGCGATGGTGAAAGATAGCATCGTTTTCCTCTGGAAAAAAAAGAAAAGCAATTAGCATCATAAGACATACATGTCATATTAAATGACTTACTTCGCTTTGGTTTCGGACAATTTCTTGGTAGGCCTAATTAACGGAATATATTAACAAAGCAAAGTAGAAATGAAGAATTCTACAAACGTTTTAGACGCTTTGGAAACTACAACACTGCCAATGCTTTGAATGCTAATAATATCATCCTCTGCCTCCGATAGAGCGACACTGTCCAAACGTTAGGAGAATGTAACACAATTCGTATGTGAGTACATACACATCATCATCAACCCATTTGGCAGCGGCATGTTTCCCCTTTTTTCCCACTGCCGCACGCCTGTTATTTATACGGATCAGTGACGGAACAGACAGGAAACATATGAGGTTACATAGGAGCCCTCGATCTGAGCTTTGAATTCGGTTTAGCGGTTGCAGACTTCTTGGGAGGCATTGAAACAAGAGGAACTAACGCATAGCCGAATGTTTCCTCGACTTTAAATCCACCTGTATGGAGGATGAACAATAGAACATATGACATCCCGATGACCAATCACCTGATATGCTGGTGTATGCTACAACACCACAAATATGGAACCTTTTGAGTGGAAGAAATGATGGACGGACGTGTTATCAAAGCCGGGATAACCGGGATTCATGAAAACCGGATATCGTTGACTAAAGGAAATGAAGGATTAACATGTGATCAATGTCATGGTGGCCGGGTCTCAATAAATGCAGAATATCTTGAGCAGGCGGAGGGTGCGTTAACTCCTAATCAATGTCGGGATAACCGGGTCTCAATAAACCGGAAACAGTCTGAGCGGGAGAAATGATGGAAAGGCTGTTAACCAATGCCAGGATGACCGGACTTTGATGAAACAGCAACCTCTTTGGCGAAAGAAATGATGGATGAGCTCGATCAATGCTGGGATGACTAAGTTCGTTCATAAATAGAAATTCGCTAACCAAAAGGAGATATTGCCAGTTTGATACATATCGGCTTGGCTGACAAATACAATCAAATTGGTACAGGGGCTACAACAACAAAAGGATCAAGATATTGCGGCACCGTAGCTGGCTGTGCAAACGTATTCTGTTTCAAACGTAAATGCAGAAACACTAAACAACATCCACACAATACCTATAATCAGAAGATTGAGAATGAAAATGTCACATGTGTATTTTGTGCTGAAGCATGTGATCAGGATATAATCGTACATTCCGAGAAAAGTATTTCTCTATATCAATCAACTTTTTCTTCCATATTCAACGATGGACGACCATTATAATTTCGCAGACGCATGTGAGCCATACATACGCATACATTCACTCATCCCTGATATGACATTGACAGCCAAATACTTGGAAAGCCTCATAGCCACACGATTAAATGACGATGATACTCAACTAGCGAATTCCGCAAATGTCAGTAATCACACTGAAAAGATTATCATGTTGATCATATGCACAGATTTCGAATGTCAATGTCATACATAACAATTGCCCAAACTGCTGGAGATTTACATTGCCGGTGACAGATACAACGGAACCAGAAGAATTGGTCTTAAGCCTGCAAGCAATATTGGCAAAGATGGATCTACCACCCATCACAACAATGTAAGGGTAATATATCTTATATGACAAGAATACTTTATAGAACTCCAATAGTCCACCCGAACGCCAAATCCCATTTATCCGTCAAAGCGTTATCGTTACAGGTCTTAATACCACAGGCTTCAATTCCTTTATCGATAACCTTCATATTCTGCATCGGAAGCTAGCTCGTTATTTCCCCGAACGTGCCATACAGGACTTTATGCCAGCTACCTACATGGAATACACCGCATTAGCAATAGGAACCCGATATTTTACTGATCGCCGATCCAATGACACGTCCCATGAAATCCCATTCAACCGCAATGTTGATCCCAAAGGCATCCTAACATCCATGGCCAATGCATGATATTTCCATGGAATGGACAACCAGGTTCTTTATTTCAAGTTGGAGTCAAGTGGGAATCGATCTCAGTGAGTGTTTGATCATTATGATACAAATACCCGGATTACAAGAAAAAACATATTAGCTTTGTGCCTGGAAATCCTATTTGCTTCAGAGTTGGTGATATCGTTGAGGTTCAATTCACGGTATTGGTGGTTCCTGTGAGGGGAGACAAGTTCAAGATGATTTTATGCCTGCGATCATTGGCGTTGGTTGAAAGTGACTTTACAGAGGTATCGTTCATATCTTTGCTGTAATTCAGATGTCCACTAATTTGTACACTCTCTCAGGATGCGGCCATGAATCGAAAGAACACAAATGTATATGCGCCCACTCCATTATCCAGAATTTCAATCAAACGCAGAGTAGGCTACGACTATCTAGACGATAATGCGGACGACATCGTGGAGACAAGGAGGCGTCTCAAAAATATGAATATTGAGCAAAGGGATTAATGGGGTATATGGATTCTGTTCCAACATCCACAGGCCTTTGGTATTCGTATCTATGAAGACTATCTCACAATATATTTTGTACTACCACTGAAACTTTTGTAATACTTACTGTGCCAGGATTTTCATAATAGGATGTCAAAGTATTCCTCACAGTAGTTTAAAACATTTGTAGAAGTCCATCAAAGGAACGTGGAATATACTTGAAAGAATTTGTTGGAGTGCTCCTTCAGGTATTTGTAATACCGCAAGAGATTTGTAGCAGTTTTCAAAAATTGTACAGGTTCATGGTTTTTGTTATGCAGCTTATATAGATGTGTAGTAGTACTTAAAACCTTTGTGGTACTCCTCATTAACACGTAATGCCTTCAGGTATTTGTAATATTCTATTATACAGACGATGTCGGCAGGCGAAATTCCGAAAATCCCATTGTACATGGCTTGTCAGATATATGTCAAGTAGGGAGTTGTATAATGGTCACAGAACATGCATACCAGCATCCAAACATATGACAAGCCATATTTAAAACTGTTAGTGCAGCGACATCCTTATTAAAATTGTTTGTTGCTGAATCTTATCACCAATTGTATGAGAATGTATTCTATATGGGATTTGGGCAGCAACATCTTTTTGAGAATTGTTGTGGTTTGCCGAACGGTTGACGAACAGGTCATGGAAGCACCATTTGGCAGATTCTCATTAAGCACAAGTACACTAATGCATGGTAAATGGCTTGGTGAACGATTGCAAAATGGGTATTGCTCCGTATGCAGTACTATTGCGCAATCATTGCTGGATAATATAATCCAATGTATTATGCCTGGTATTTGGGCAGGAACATTTTTTTTGAAGTTGTTGTGGCTTGCCGAACGGTTGACGAACGAATCGAACGCCGTTCAGCAAGTGCTTGTTAAGTCATATAAATATGTATTAATTCCAAAATCTTGTCTTACATGTCTTATGGGTTATCACACACCTGGGCGAAGATTTACAGCAATCATTGTGTCGATGGTACTGTATACTAAGCAATACACATTTGACAAGCATCTACTCAGACATGTAAGACAAGACTTAGGCATTAATATATTTGTGACTGCTTAGATGGCTTTACAAGCACTTGCTGAACGGCGTTCGATTCGTTCGTCAACCGTTCGGCAAGCCACAACAACTTCAAAAAAAATGTTCCTGCCCAAATACCAGGCATAATACATTGCAACATTTTTTTTACAGTTGTTGCGGCTTGCCGAATGGTTGACGAACGAATTGAACGCCGTTCGGCAAGTGCTTGTTAAGTCATATAAATATGTATTAATTCCAAAATCTTGTCTTACATGTCTTATGGGTTATCACACACCTGGGCGAAGATTTACAGCAATCATTGTGTCGATGGTACTGTATACTAAGCAATACACATTTGACAAGTATCTACTCAGACATGTAAGACAAGACTTAGGCATTAATATATTTGTGACGGCTTAGATGGCTTTACAAGCACTTGCCGAACGGCGTTCGATTCATTCGTCAACCGTTCGGCAAGCCGCAACAACTGTAAAAAAAATGTTGCTGCCCAAATTCCATGCAGAATGGATTGACACACACTTAACTTTCAAACAATCCGGACCGATCGACAAGGCATTGTCGGTTTTCTTTGTTATTGCTACAATAGTTGCTTAGTATCGTTTTATAGGCTATTGTAAAATTATGTACAATAAAGAGTAAAGCTGACATTGTGATAGAATTTCCAGTCGTTTACTCCTGCTTCAATTTCCATACAGCAACGAGGAACCCCAAGACAAACGCCAGGACCATCACGATAACACTATCGGGAAGCGTCAACCGTGGTCTTGGAATGTTTGTTACAACATACCTCTTGATCTCTTGTTGCAAAGCCCTTTCACGCCGTTGCGCCGCCTTTCGCAATCTTCTTTCCCGCCTCGCCTCGGAACGGTCATTTGATAATTCGGTGATTGCTAAAAATATGTTAATACGATGCCATAAATGGTTAGTAAACTTACTTATGTTTATCTGATCACCCGCAATGTCGTTCAGGTTGCACCGAGTGAGTTTAGAATGTTTGGCTTGCCCAAAGAACATAATACTGGGTTGAGATGATATACGAGAAAACGTCTATAGACTACAGATTGAAATTACACAGAAACGATTGTAATTACACAGAAAAGATCAGGCTCTCAGGATTCGTGCTACATCTGATGTTACACTACATTTGAACGCTCTCCTGATCATACTATTTGCCTGTCTCTGCAGTGAATGCCAGAAAATACTGTTCAAGATATTTTCAGCGGGCCAATCCAATATGAATAACAATGCTAAGTCCTGAAACAACATCTACATAGCTAACTTAACAATATTCTGCTTGTCCAATAGGCATTCATTCATGTGTATCAACTACAATAGGTGAATATTGTTATGTCTATCATTTATAACCCATATAAAGTATAATTCCAACATTAGCATTCCTCTTGATATTCATATTGATGGCACTAGATGACATATCAAAGATCAGAATAATAATATTTATTTACGGCAAATCCAACGTATTTCTCTTGACATGCCCTTGCATGAGATAGTTGAGAAAAATTTCACTGAGATGGTTGAAAACACTTCAAACCTACCAAATATCGCTCGACATGCATTTGTCAAGCTAAATCTTGATTCACCATACTTTACCTATTATAAGCACATTACCTGTTATGTTATTGTCACGTGACCTGGTTCCGATCATTATATAGTCAGCAACTTTAACTTAAACTTGCATAACACACTTCCTCGTGACCAACTCCAGCAACAAATACCTGTATCTGGTACCTTTCATAGTTCACATTATCAAATCATTTACACACCTTCATTTCTGTAGTTTTGAAATATGCCTAGAGCTCAGGAATTTGGCTATGAAGTTTGTGCCCATATCTGTCCAGGACGAAAATGCACATCAGTGCAGACACAAACCATCCTTTGGAACAAAGAAGGGAGCTCCTGTCAGCGACATTGTGGATCAGCATTGAAACACCCAAATTGTATCTCATCTGGAATCTGCCCACAGTCTGTGTGTCTTGGCCAGAGGTTCATAGAGAACTCTCAAGGCGTCCGAAATCCTACGGATGAGGAGCATTCGCTATTGCCACCATCCCGCTCACCGTCTCCCTCCGATGTCGAAATGGATTATACCCCAATGAATACAATAGCGCCAACTGCAAACGACAACCGAGTCTTCCGAATTATCTTTGTTCTTGATCCTACGACATGCGTTGTTAGCAAAGCTGCCGCAACAAACGACCTGGCGTTTGTTACAACCACAATATCAAAGAAGGAATACGATACCGTTTCACACCTTGAAGGGTTTATACATAGCATCAAGAACCACAAGTCTTGTTATGGGGTTTGCATTCAGGAATGGGTATGTACTCTGCCTTGGTGATCTACATAAGTTTATATGTGATGCAATCCATAATCAATAGGTTTATGTGGCCATGCGAATGCAGCATTGGCAATGCGATGATCCCAGTACACCAGCACAACGATTCCAGGTTAAATACATGTTTTGGCCAGAATTTCATCGTGCGATGCTCCAATACAATCGAAAAAATGAAACATGGGAAAAGTTCAAATCAGCCGATTGTGTCTTTGGTGGTGTTGACATGGGAATGTCATACATGTGAGGGTTTAAATAATTGCCATCCGGTCTTTGATTGATGGAAGAGTTTATAGTGGTAATCAATATGGTATAACGCTGGAAAATGTGTCAAACTTCTTGGCTGGAATCGAGGAGCTTTGTCGAACGGTCCATGTGTGGCCACCACCGAAACAAATGAATACCGTTCATCTGAAATGGACGCAGATGCAGAACCTGCTCCACATAGCCCTTATGAAGACAAACACAATACGCCCGCAAGCGAGGTTGTTGATGGATGGAGAACCATTTCCGGCAAATATTGTGTTGAAAAGAACGCATAGTGACACCGGCCACCATGTTCTATTCCCGGGTGATCCAAGACGTAATTGGGATTATATGCATGAGAATAGTGAGGTGCCCGGTTCACGTTGGTTCGGTCAAACCTACGTTGAGCCGCTAGCCAAAATTGGAGAATGGCGGGTGTTTTTGGTGGGTGGAAGGGTCATCTATACGGTCCACACACATTGCAACAAGGAAACGAAATCATGGAAGTGGGACATTGTGACAACATTTTATACGTTGGAGGAATTGAGGTCAGTACAAACGCCCTCACACCATAAACCTTAATCCCTCATCTCGTTTAAGATCGTTCCAATCACAAGGGATTTTGTTGAAAACAGATGTCTGCAATCCGGACCAAGGCTCCATTGCGATTCGAGACCAAGGCAAACAACAATTCTTCGATTTCGTTCGAAGCACATACAAGGGCCTATATGCTATTGAGTCAAGCATGATTGGTGGAAAGCCTTCAATGAGTGTATTTTGTCGGATAGACATCTCACTCATTGTTGATTTACAAACCAACCATGTTTGCTATTTTGTGAACGAGGTTGAAAGGTATCATACCACAAGCTTGTGGTCCAACATGAAGCAAGGTGCGAAGTCTGTTCGTGCTCCACTCGGATCTTTTGCGGACACGTTTTCGAGTGTATTCTACAAGTACCTTGTAGACATTACAAATCCATATCTGTATCTTTAAATATGTCACTAACCACGATTTAATCGAACATTATTGCATTGGTTGTATTTATTGTCTTGTCCACTGGCCATAAGGAAATTCCGCAACCATATTTGATGCATGGGCCTGACATTGGTTGTATTGATTCTCTTGCACACTGGCCATAACTCAATTATACAATTATCTACAGCGTATTCGACAGATGTCGATGACATTTCTTGTATTTATTTAAATTTTGTGACTGAGAAACCTCTGCCGAACGGTTGATGAACAGATCAAACGCCGTTCGTCAGGGGTCTGGGAGCTGTGACACATTTTGTTTTCCTACAAACTACCATACAACAGTTGTACGACCCACTACAGCATATTTGACACATGGCCATAACATTGGTTAGGTTGATTATCTTGCCCACTGGCCATAATAAAATTCCACAGCCATCTACACTATGGCTGTGGAATTCTTTTATGGGCAGTGGGTAAAGAGAATCAACACAACCAACATCAAGCCCATGTGTCAAATATGCTGTAAACGATCGTACAACTGTTGTATGGTAGTTTGTAGGAAAATAAAATGTGTCACAGCTCCCAGACCCCTGACAGACGGTGTTCGATCAGTTCGTCAGCCATTCGGCAGAGGTTTCCCAGTCACAAAAAATGAAATAAATACAAGAAATATCTTCAACATCTGTCAAAAACGCTGTAGATAATTGTATAATTGAGTTATGGCCAGTGCGCAAGAGAATCAATACAACCAATGTCAGGCCCATAGTCTGGTTTGGTCAGACTGACATTGAGTCACTCGTCTTTTTTGCTGAGTGGAAAAGACATGTCCACACATATTGCCACCAGGACACAACTCATGGATGTTGTACATTGTCAGAACAATTTTGGATGACTTGAGGTAAGTGCACATGCCCTCATACCATGAATCTTAATAATACCTCATGCTATCCAAGATGATTCAAAACACAGGGGATTCTGTTGAAGACAGATGTTTCCAAGCTGGACGAAGCTTGATTGCAATTCAAGATCATAACAAACAAAAATTCTTCAACTTCATTCAGGGCACATCAGCATCATGTGAGTGTCAGACTTTGTTACTATTTTATATTTCTGAATACACTTCTTTACCAAACAACTTGTGAGAGTGGAGCTCATTCACAATTCCAAGATCAGCAGCTCTGATCAGACATTCTCACCATTACAAATTTGGCTCCGACCTTATTGTTCACACTGATTAGGACAATAAGTTCTCACAGTTACAAGAGGGAGAAGGTCACACGGTTTCATAATTATTCCCAGGGATTCAAATTTGTTCCCACAGTTAGTTAAATTTATTCCCACAGTAAGGCGAATTGGCGTTTGTGGCGTTTTCGACCCTGAACTGAAAACTGACCATATACAAAACGATTCCCTTATAGGGACTCGTAATAGCCTAATCCCCATTGTGTTCGAGCCTTCAATGTCATATCATGTCACCCTGCCTTGTACTCCTGCATTCCCCAACCAACGACCACTGCATACAACCACCCCCTCACTCATGTTCATGCCCCCGCATCTCTGTACAACCCTCACCTGTCCCAAACGAGTCCACCACTGTCCCTCTTCGTCCAAACCCATACTCTCGAACCCCAATTCCCAGCTGTCCCCATCCTCATCCACTTCAATTCAACCACCTACACCCTCAACCAACCCCTCGCAGTCCCATGTTCACCTTCTTCACCTCAAAAATGAGTCCTTCCACTAGTCAAGACACCTGCATTGTCAGGTCCACCACCTAGATCACCCAGATCATGTCAATGGCACCCAAAGCACAGACCCAACACCCAAAAGCATCCAAGCCACTCATGCCTCCACTAAAACAAGTCCAATGGTCATCACCACACATCCCTACGAAGCCACTAACATCCACCTGTGAACCCAGACCCGTTCCTGACTCCCAACTGTGGACCCGGTATATCACCACCACTACATTTCAACAAAACTAACACCCAACTATGAACGCACCTATTCAAAGCCCAACTGTGAACACACGGTGTCTCATTCTGGTTCTGGCTGAATTTCAGCAGTGGTGCTCAATTCAAGCATTTCGTTCTGGTTCCTGTTTCACAACCCATACCTGCCACCTTTGCACCCCCGTACCCACTGAACCCAACCCTATGAAAACCCCATCACTGTCCATTGGCATAAGAATTAAATAAATAGATAGATCAAATAAATAGAAAGAAAGAAATAAGAAAGAAAATGAAAAGATAAAAAGAGATAGACTCATCCCTGCCACTCCCGACACACTACACTCATTTCTGACACACCTGCTGTTATGGATCACTTTTGCAGCAGGCTCTGGTAATGATCAACTTAACTGGGGATCGGTTTCCAGGAGAGAGAACTGCAGTTTTCATTGTTGCTTATAACTAAGACAACACTGCTAAGAGGGGGGGGGTCATGGGCTAATGTCATTGCAAGCCGTGAGGGTTACCCAAGACAAGGGGGTCTGCCCCAAGAGCCAGACTAAACGTAAAGAAGAGAAAGAAGGAAAAGTCCAAACCAACAACAAGAACAGTAGATATAGTGACTAGTCTTGAGGGGAGGTAAATGGGAATACAACCATGAAGCTACAACATGTCCAACTACACCATGTGTTTACCATGAGATGCACGTGAGGCATCCTCATGTCAATGTTCTCATGATCCAACTGAAGGCCTGGGTGTCATTGAGGATAGAAGAGGTCCGGATGACTCAGATTATTTGTCATCAGATCATGTGACATGCAGAATTGCCAATTTGGGGTCTACACTTGCTGTAATGGTCAAGTGCACAGTCTGGCAAGTGCATTGCACAGTTGGGTTGAAGGGGTATAGCCCAGTGTGGGTTGGTGAAGAGAGTGTCTTGAGGTAGTGTGGATATAGCGGCAAGGTTGGTATGAAAAAAAACAAAGGAATGTATAGAGGAAAAACCAGCTAAGACAGTTGGCTAGTCGAGGTCAGACATGCGAACAGCATAAGCTGTACTAGATGACGATGTCTGTGTCAATGATGTATCAAGGGGTGATGTCTTGTTCTGTCTGTGGAACAATGCAGTCCACCTGATGTCTGTATTCTTCCAAGAAAGGGTATTGTTGTAAACGAGTGTGGGAGGTATCAAGATTATAGATGGAAAAGGATAAATAAATGTGGGTCCAGGTTTTGAGTCATGGCACAGGTGACAAGCTGTGGGAATAAGTCATTGGGTACTGCAATGAAGCGATGTCGTCCGAACAATATACGATAGGGGTTGGTTCACTGTTTGGGAAGTCGTATGGTCTGTGATCGAAGTTGGAAGGTGTGTGCTTCAGTGATGGTCGGATTAGAGGGAACAGTGAAATGTCTTGTGATTGAGGATTGTTCAGGGCATGCGTGCAGGTGAGGAATGTCATCGGATTGTCAGGGAGGATAATGGTTGGCATGGAATACAAAAGTGGAAACCATATATCTAGGAATGGCAATTGTCAATTACATGGTGAGATATTGTTGAGGTGGAAGTCAGAAGTATCAATGGCAGAAGGGTTTCAGTGCCGATGCCAAAGATAGATCATAACAAGGTAAAAAATGATATGGAAAGTGATGGCAATGCTGCCAATGATGATTACGGTAATTAGCTGTGTTGGGAGTACAGCCATTGTGTATCGGTTTGTTGTGGGACGAAGTAAACAATATGTCAAGGTAAGGGAAAAGACAATGGCAATGATGTCCATCTAGTACTAATAGAATGAGGGATCACACTGTATGAACCGAAACTAAGACTGACTAATGATTGGTGAGGGGGGAAATCCTACTGACTACTGGAATTTGGGGGCCCTATTTATACTGTTGGAGAACAATGCGGGACTGAGAACAATGGGAAAGTGAGAACAATGGGGCTGAGTCATAAGACCAATGGATGGCATCAAAGAGGCTGTGAACAAAGGGCTCTATCTTCATTTGAACTGTTTGGAACAATGGACTGATCAGAACAATAGACCTCCATTGTCTTTATGTAAGCAAACTATCACAATCACTCTCTGATGCATCCTATCTTATCACTATCTTATCATCCTCTTGTTCACATCTTATCTAATCATTTCCCACATGAGCGCTTGCCACCATGGGTCTTCGATTAGGAATTCAGGGAGGGTGAATCCACCTGAGTTCCTGGCTAGGCAACCTACTTGTAGCGGGCCTGGTGGCATTGACAAGAATTTATTGGGTAAGTCTCATTTTCATTATTAATCCTTGTATTATTGACATTGTATCAACAGGTAATGTGTTTTACTTGTCTCAATTTCTTGTATTGTGTTTCATTTGTATTTTCATGGTTTGTTCGTTTTGTGTTCGCAAAAATTTTGACATTACTTCTCTTGTCAATCAGTCTTGATCAAGAAGGAGAAGAGCTCCTCCTTCGAGATTGAGACTGAATGACTTTTCTTTGCAACTGTATATTCTTCGTAGTGTTCTTTTCACACTTAAATGTGTGATTTCACATTGTTGTACTTTAGTGGATGTAATGTAAATCACTGTGGGCCTATTTATTGCTGCTAACCCTAACCCTAAGTCACTGGGAGGAAGTTTGGAGGTGCATGAATATAATATTCAGATATCTTCTCAAGATGAAAATATGTGAGTACATTACTTGATTGAACTAGCCACTTTTCATGTAATTGGTTGTTGTGAAATTGGAGCATGTGACCAGACAAGATAAATCTCTCAGATTGCTAGTCATACCTATTGGCTAGGTGAAATGACCACCCACCTCTGTGAAAACCAGCTTGTGCTGGCTGAGCAAAATATTTTCTGGTAAAAACATATTCCCACAAGATGCTGTTCCATGGTAGGCCAAACACTATTAGTTGACTAGCCAACGTACCCATTGCTGTTGATCAACCCATGCTAACTGGCCAGCCAATGCATCAGCCAACCCATCTCTGCTGGTCAACCACATTTCTCTGCTAGTCAGCCAACCAATGCCTGATGGCCAGGTAAAATATCCCTGCTTGTATGCCAGCCCATGCCTGATAGGGAGCCAATATAGGCTAGAGGGTTAGCGAACCCATGCTTGATGGCAAGCCCATATATGCCAGTGGGTTGGCCAACCCATGCCTGATGGCCAGCCAAAATGTGTAAGTGGGTCAGCCAACCCAGGCCTGATGGCCAGCCAAGATAAGCCAGAGAGTCCACCAATCCAGGCTTCCTGGCCAGCCAAATATGCAAGTGGGTTGGCCAACCCATGCCTGATGGCCAGCTAAAATATGGCAGTGGGTTGGCCAACCCATTCTAGATGGCCAGCCAACATATGGCAGTGGGTCAGCCAACCCATGCCTGATGGCCAGCCAATATATCCAGTTGGGTCAGCCAACCCATGCTGGATGGCCAGCCAAAATATCCCTACGGTCGACCAACCCATACCTAATGGCCAGCCAATATATCCAGCTGTGTCAGCCAACCCATGTCTAATGGCCAGCCAATATATCCAGTTGGGTCAGCCAACCCATGCTGGATGGCCAGCCAACATATCCCTACTGGTCGGCCAACCCATGCCTGATGGCCAGCCAACATATGGCAGTGGGTCGGCCAACCCATGTCTGATGGACAGCCAATATATCCAGTTGGGTCGGCCAACCCATGCCAGATGGCCAGCCAAAATATTCCTACTGGTCGGCCAACCCATGCCTGGTGGCCAGCCAATATATGGCAGATGGTTGGCCAACCCATGTCTGATGGCAAGCTGAAACCCCCACCCAGTTCAGCAAAATATCCCCTGGTTGGCCAGCTGTGTGCCTCGGCCAAGCCATCTGCCTTGGGAAAAGATATTGGTCAGCCGAGGTTGGCTGGCCCACTTCAAGTAGGAATTGTCCATCTCAGCTGACCCATGTTTCATGGAAACAATACACTGTAAGGTGTGCGGAGAAATTGACAATGGAGATTAAGCCACCCATCACCCCCGAGCCAGATGTTGTGGCACCAGAATCCACGAAGTTGGACATTGTAGGACCAGAGTGGGTGGGGTTGTTGGATGTTGATAATGATATAACCATGGACAATGACAACAGACCTCCCGAACCCAAAAAGGTGTCTCCCAGCAATGGTCATGAGGACGGCGAGATGGCAAAGAGGAGGAAATTGGATGTTGCTTCGGAGCAAGCAGGCATTATTGCAGAGAAGCTCAAACTGGTGAAGCCATTGAAGAAGTCACTGACTCCCGGTATGTGTTTCAACATCACATGGCTGTATATATTCAAATTCTGATCTGTTCAACGTCCTAGGATTCCGTCCCAATATGTGTGCATCATCATGCCACCAGTCATCGACCCCTGCAGAGCCCAGTGCTTCATCAATGGACGTGGATTGGAGCAATATTGTTCCCCTCGAAATCCTACTCTCAATTCCTTTGAGCCAAATGAGGCCTTCATCTCCCAAGGTGTCAACATCCAAACTGGATCCCAGGCCTTAATTTCGGATGAGTAAGTCCTTCTTTTGTGGAATATTCATTATATTTGACTAAACAGAGTTTATCCCAGTCGTTGATTTCTAAAAACTTGGTGACAATCTGTGCCCTCAAATGTCCTCCTCATACATCGCTACTATTAAAATTTGTACAGTGTCTATATATGTATTTCTTTTTGCTCTGTTAAAAATGGCTTGTGTTACTGTCCTATGACCATAAGAATTGAGCATGATAGTAAGCATAGATACAATGTAAGGCATCAATCATGTTGACTGAAAATCTGTTTGTCTAAAATATATCCTGGTGAATGCATTACTTTCAGTTCAGTCATAGTACAACCACCTACACACTCAACTTGAGAAGGACAACCTTAGATTACTTTCATTCGGGCTGATGAAAATTCAAATTGAATATATGTAAGAAACCAGAATCGCAAACTTCATGGACCTATTAAATGAGGATACAATGATACAAGAGTAACAAATGCCCCTCTTGTAGTGGAAGATATAACTGTCACTCCAAGGGGTGCTATGACTATTTGGTACCGGAATAATACAGTATACTTGTGTGGGAATGATACATACAGCTCCATAAAAATGACAATGTATTTCTGACAAGGATGAAGAGCAATGATAATTTCCACAAGTTACCAATCAGTTGTCAAACATGCACAGTTGTCAAACAGCCTGGTTCAACACCTGTTTTGTCTGTTGAGCAAGCTAGAAATATCACTGAGACTCTGAAGATTAAATCCACAAAATATCTTAAAAGGGGGTACCATTTTTCTTCTCAGTCAGTTTGATCAATGTCTTGTCAGCCAGACCCCTAATAAGATCATAAGGCAGCTATTCATGGTACAGATGCATTTTTGGCCTGTATCAAGGCATGTCATGGGAACATGCAAAAAGTAAACACAGCTTTAGATTCAGGCACACCTTATGGTGTTTTGGGAAGAGCTTACAAATAATATAATGTCATATGATCAATCCCATTGTATTAATTGTTATTCATGATCCGAACCACTTGAGTAGTTATATAGATGTGCGGGCGGTGTTTCCTCTTACTGTCACAAATCCTCATGAATCTCCACAACATCATCCATGTCTGCATTGCAGATTTGACTTATCTACATTTCTTTGCAAATGCAACATTATTTCCACAACTATGCCAAAATCAACTTATGTATATCTCTCCTGAACCAATTTCCTTGCCTTTGATATCGACCTTGACCCAAGAATTGGGTGTTTTTCAAAGAAAACTCATAGAACATGAGTTTGCCCCAGATCAGGGCGATACAACAATATTGATGCAAATAAATGCAACACAAAGTGTAAAGTTCATTCAAATAACAAAAGTTAACTTAACGATCGATCCATTACATGTTTGGACTACATTTAAAAATAGTGCGATCAAAATGCAATTATGTTTTATTCAATATGCCAGAACATATTTCTTACCTCCTAAATATCTCTTTGCTTTGTATTGTCTTCTCAAACCTATCACTGTCCAATGTCATTGTAAAATGATCAAGGCATTGCTTATGTGATCGCTATTGAGATGACATGATTTCAGATCATATTTATTTCATTGTATTACTACTTCTCTAACACATGAAACGTTGCTGTGGATCCCACTATGTTTCATAATACGACATAGTCATTCCAATATAATTGTGTTCAATTTGAATTTATTCAGAAACCTGTTTAAATCTTTATATATAAATTCCCTTCATAGATATCAATCACTTCATTGGTGGTGGTAAATGAATACTAACATTCAAGTTTAACCTTCTTCAATCTTT
The DNA here is from genome assembly GCA_963556145.1 of Hygrocybe punicea. Taxonomy (NCBI): domain Eukaryota; kingdom Fungi; phylum Basidiomycota; class Agaricomycetes; order Agaricales; family Hygrophoraceae; genus Hygrocybe; species Hygrocybe punicea. The sequence goes on along the minus strand of OY744468.1, from coordinate 97,299 downwards.
CATGCTCCTGTCTAATAATATCAACCATGATTCTGACATATTATTTGAATACATGGATCATGTTGATCAACAGGCAGCCAACATTGTATATGAAGATAGAAAAAAATATCTGTGGGTCAAAATGCCTTTGCATGAACTTCTGCCAAAGTTGACGGTGAAGGATATTGGTGAAATAACACCAATACGTGATATATATTTGTCAAAGACATTACGAAGATTACATGGACAAGATCTATCTGTGCCATTAATGAGGCATAATTGTTCAGCCTGTGATACTCATGTTTCTATTTTTCATGTGCATGATATTAAATCACATAAAGACCTGTGTAAACAGTGGTACAAATGACAACAAATGACAGAAACATATAAGTGCAGAAAAGAAGAAACTCAGACTAAAATGAAAGAAGAATTGGACAAGTCAGATGAGCAATCATTTCCTCCTCCTCCTCCACCATCTATTGAATTGAAGGAAACTATAATCAGCAACTGGTGCAGAGATACATCACCCAAATGTTTTTAAGAAAGTGGGTGTGCTGTGTGCGGTCAATTGGTTGCATTGAAGAACATGTCTTTATTGTCAAAGACAAAGGTTAATCTGAAAATATTAACTAGAGAAAATATGGGAATCACAAGATGTGAACGACATCATTGTTCTGATCCAATAGAGGAGATCAAAGACCCAGTACTAGATGACACATGTATATGGATATGCAAGCCATGTGTGCTCAGTCTAAACAAAGGCCAAACTCCCAAATATGCTTTGGCAAATGGACTTTGGATGGGCAGAATTCCTGCACAACTTCAAAATCTAACATTTGCTGAACAACTTTTGATTGCCTGTGTTTGTCACAACAAATGTATTGTTCGTGTCTCATCTGGGATGCATAAAATGAAAGCAAATGCCATCATGTTTCAAAACCCAACACCAAAGATATATCAATGGTTGCCTCCAACAATTAAAGAACTTGATGAAGTGCTAGCATTCATTTTCACTGGTCCTGCCAGACCAACTCCAGAAGACATGGAGTGAACACCTTTATTGGTTTGCTGAAGGTGAGTTTCTGCAGCTTTAGAATGGCTGAAATTGAACCACATGGATTACTATGATTTAGATATCTCATAGGAAAATCTACAACAATATCCAGATCATGGAATTCCTGTTGTGGTTACATATCGACCAGCAGACACAAATAAGGAACTGGAAGCCACTAGTGCATTTGACAATGAAGTGGAAGATGGTGTGGAAGATGGGCCTTGTCCCTTTGTTGTTAGTGGAGTAACTGGCGAAAATGTAGATATTACAAGTCCAAAGGCATTAATAGCTAGAGCGACAAAGCACTTGATAGATGACCATGGTGGTGTTCTTGCCATAAGTCATGCTAGAAATCCAGAATCATTCTTTAATAATCCTCAGTTATATCCTATGATGTTCCACTGCCTATTTCCATATGGCTTGGGTGGTATTAGTAGCATTGACAAGATGTTTTAAGCATCAGTGATATGATATACAAAAGACATCTTCTGATGTACCATGACAAAAGATTTCAAACTGATCCCTATTTTCCACTGATTGCATTCAATCAAGAACAGATTAAAGACGGTACAACCGGAGGTTATTTGTTGACTAATAAACATAATTTCAACGATATTGCAGATCGCCTGATGAATATCAATACAGCTGTTTTGGAGGACCTCTCTAAGAGATTGTCTAGAGGTGATAGAGTCAAACCAGATACACCTGAAGAGAAAGCATGCTATAAACTCATTTCTGATCTGGATCACGTAGCTGGTCAGGTCAAAGGTTCAATTACTAACAAGAAATACATGCGAAATGAGATTTGGTCTCTGATATCCTATATTGGTGCTCTGACTTGGTTTATCACTTTTGCATCTGCAGACATCAATCACCCACTATGCTTATATTATGCTGACAACAAAGAAAAGTTTTATCCTAAACTACGTCTACCCCAGGATTGTTACAAACCAATCACAAATAATCCAGTGGCTGGAGCCCACTTCTTTCACTTTACTACTGAAATGTTCATCAAACATATATTAGGAATAAATGAATCTCATCCTGGCCTTTATGGAAACACATCAGGTTATTATGCGACGGTAGAGGAACAAGGACGTCTTACCTTGCATCTTCATATGCTGTTGTGGATAAAGGGATGCCTTACACCTCAGGAAATACATGACAAAATTATGGGTGAAAATTCTGACTTTCAGAAAAGATTAGTGGAATACTTGGAAAGTTTGTGTGTAGGACAATTCATGACAGGTTCTAAAGATGAGGTATCACAGAAAATGGAACAGACAATGTTGAAACCTGAATATCAACCACCGACATGTGTCATGCCAGATCCACCATCATATAATTGTTCCATGAATTGTCAATATCACGACAAAAGATCAACATGGTGGCAAAGGTTTCAAGATGTTGTAGATGATCTTTTATTGTGATTAAATGTACAAAACAGGCATGACGGCAAAAAAAAGCCATACTGTCTTAATTCGAAAGGTGAATGTAAACAACGATTTCCCCGTGATATCTTTCAACAAATTTTTGTAGAACCTACTAACACTGGTGCTCTCAACCTCAAGCATGGTAGTGTTGCCACAGCTAAGGCTAATAGCTGGCTACTAGCCATTAGCTTAGCTGATTTTAGCTTAGCTGATGCCAGCTAAGCTAATGGCTAATCTCCAGCTAATGGCTAAGGCTAAAGTATTTCAGAAAGTTAGCTTAGCTGTAGCTGAAGCTAAGGGAAGATAAAAATAATATTATCTCAGAACAGCCTAGAAATACCTAAAAAGGATATCATACCTGACTAATAGTCATTAGCTTAGCTGACTTTAGCTTAGCCATAGCTGCAGCTAGTACTTGGCTAGTGGCTAAGGCTAAGACATTTTTCATGAATTAGCTTAGCTTTAGCTGCAGCTAATTTAGCCGTGGCTAGGCTAGCTTAGCTGTGGCAACACTAAAGCATGGTGAACCTTGGATGAACACGGTGACACCTGAAGTTACATATATGCTACGATGCAATTCTGATGTGACCAGCTTATTATCAGGTACTGCTATAAAGGCCATAGTTGCATACATAACAGATTATACTTCTTGAAGACCTATAGCATTTTTGAAGTGATAAAAAGTATTTTTGATAAGAATTCTGAAATGATTGGTGGTGACCTGAAAAGAAAAGACAAAGTCAGAAAACTGTTTACACAAATAGTCAATTCACTCACCTCCAAAATGGAGATTGGTGCTCCAATGGCTTCATTATATGTCCTTGGAAATCCTGATCACTACACCAGTCATAAATTTGTGCCATTCTTTTGGAGATCTTATGTTAAAGAGGTTACCAGTGCATGGTCTGATGAAGAAATTGCTGATATATGTGAAGATCAAAATAATGCACAAAAGGTTGTTCTTGGTAAGAATAATGATGCATACATTGGACTTTCCAAAGTAAATAATTATATGTTCAGACCAGCCTTGTATGATAATGTATCACTGTATGACTGGATATGTCTTGCCACTATGGAACCAAATAAAAGACGCACCAAAACAAAAAACAAAAGAGCCAGAAAAGAACCAGTGCTACACCATATTTGTGACAATCTAGGCTGTGATGATTTGTCTGACTCTTTCACTAAACCTACTAATGATTCCAGTGATGACAACTTGTCTGATGTCATTGATAATGATATGCTCATGGAAATAGATGAAATTCCAAAACCTGATAGTTTGAATAGAAATGCAAGCACAGGAATAGCAGATGAAACAAATGGAGTTCATCTTAATAAATCGATGAAAAATGAAAGAGATTATACTTTACATCCCAATCATCCACAGTATCTTACACACCATGCCAAAATGAAAGAGAATGATCCTTTCATAGTTCCTAATTTTATTCCAAACACTTTGCCAAGGGCTGACCGTGGTGATCGAGAATATTATTGTTGTACAATGTTAACATTTTTCAAGCCATGGAGAAGTGGCAAGGAACTCAAATGTAAATTACAAACATGGGATAATGCTTTCATAGACCATGAGTTTTCTAAAAGAGAGCTGGAGATCATGAAATACTTTGGTTTACGATATGAGTGTCTAGATGCAAGAGATGATTTCTCTGCTAAACATCGAAAGAATAATACTGAAGATATAAGGTATTCATGGGCAACTTCAAACAATCTTGATGAACTGGATGACATGCACAATGCTGAATTAGCCGTTAATGGTGATGACTTCAACAATAATGATACTGAAATACTTCTGAAACTTGGCCATAAAGGACAAAAGAGGAAGGATCAAATGCTAATAGCTGAAAGAACTTTGAAAAGGTCAGGGTGGCTCGATGATTGTATTGATGGTACCCCAGATATAGGACCATTGATACCTATAGAACCACCTGTAGTATAATCAGCAAAATTATAGAGAACTGCAGTCCTTGCAAAGAAAAAGAAAATCATTGATGACAGAAATAAAATTTTACCAACAAAAACAGCGACCATAGATAAATTGGGAAATTTTCAATATAATGATGTCAAGATAGTGGACGCAGCATACATCAACCATATGTTTATTCCTGCAAACAGAGCTGATTGTCATCTTATTGATGTAACTATCAATGATTACAAGTTGAACACTGACCAAAAGAGAGCATTTCATATCATTGCCAATCACTCTATCTTGATTAACAGTTCTGATAAGCTACACATGTATCTTGGTGGGATGGCAGGCACAGGGAAATCACAAGTCATCAAAGCATTGACTAGTTTCTTTGGTAAACACAACCAGAATCATTGATTTGTGGTTCTTGCACCAACCGGTGGTGCTGCTGCCCTTGTAAATGGATCCACATATCACTCCATTCTTGGAATTAATCAGGGAGGATCATCTCGTTCCCTTGCACAAGTCCATGCCAATCTTGATGGTGTGGATTACATTTTCATTGATGAGATGTCAATGTTATCTTGCAGAGATATGTATAAAATCAGTGCTCAGTGTGCAAAAGCACATGGTGTTTATGATGAACCCTTTGGTGGCATTAATATGATATTTACAGGAGATTTTGGCCAACTTCCACCAGCTATGAGTGGTGCTCCTTTGTACTCTGGAACTGTTGGTGTCCAAATCAATTCCAGTCAAACTATACCAAATCAGGAAGCTGCTATAGGCAAAGCTCTTTGGCATCAGATTACAACGGTTGTTATATTATGTGAAAATATGAGACAAACCAATCAGTCAAAAGAAGATGTCCAACTGAGACAGGCATTCACAGGGTGCACAGTAGCATACTATGTAACAAAGTATGTTGAATGTATTGGGAAAGTATACTAAATATTGTTATCATATTGTTGCACCCAGTATTCAAAGAGTGTTCAAAATGATGATTCAATATTTTGAAACAAAGTACCTTACCAGTATCAAAGAGCAATTTTACAGTACTGCTTCAATAATTTTAATAAATGTCTTGTTATTGAAGCAGTACTCTAAAATTGTCATTCAGTACTGGTAATTTACTTTGTTTCAAAATATTGAATCATCATTTTGAATACTCTTTGCATACTGTATGCAACAATATGATAACAATATTTAGTATACTTTCCCAATACATTCAACATACTTTGTTACATAGTATGCTACTGTGCACCCTGTGATTGGAAAACATGAGATACAAAGCATGTACTGAAGAAGATATTGCATTTCTTCATACTCGCATCACAAGAAAAGGTCCAAATGATCCAAAATTAGCCCAAAAGACATTCAGCAATGTATCAGTTGTAACTGCATTGAATGCACAAAAAGACAAAATCAATGAACTTGATATTCAATGTTTTGCTGCTGAAAATAAAAGACCATTAACATCATTTTATTCTATAGACAGATGGAATGATCCTACCAGTTCCAATAGCAAAAGAAAGTCTCATCACATGTCAACAATTTTGGATCCTATTCGACACACAAAGATATTGGAACCTTCACTTCAAAAACTACTTTGGAGCCAACCACATGCATCATCTTCTGATCATATACCAGGAAGATTAGACCTATGTGTAGGCATGCCAGTGATGCTGAGAAACAATGATGTGACAGAGTGCTGCATTACCAAAGGAGCAGAGGGCATGGTTGTGGGTTGGCAGAGTGCAATAGGTCCAGAACAACAAACTGTACTGACACTTTATTTGCCAGATTATTGAATCCTCAAAAAAAAATTAACATAGAAGAGCTTCCTGAAAATGTGGTGCCAATTACAAAACATGTCACTTCCACCATGCACTCATTACCCAATAATGATGTGATATCTTTGTCAAGAGAACAAGTGTTGGCACTACCTAATTTTGCAATGACTGATTATGCATGTCAAGGACATACTCGTCCTAACAATGTGGTCAACCTCAGTAGTTGTAGAAACCACCAATCCTATTATACTTGCTTATCAAGAAGTGCTTCTGCAGCAGGAACTATCATCATGCAAGGCTTTGATCCTAAAGTAATTACTGGGGGTGCTTCTGGATATCTCAGACAAGAATTCAGAAAATTAGAACTGCTTGATGAGATTACCAAACTGAAATATTAAGGACTATTACCAGACCATGTCAAGGGAGATCAGTGAAATTCTATCATTGATCAATTTAGAAAATGGAAAGGAAAGTCATATGTTCCAAAAAACATTCATCATGCTATTGCATGGAAAGCCATGGAGCAACTAAACCAATACACAGCACAGCGCTCTCCACGGCAATTAATTAAACCTATGAACAAAAATCAAAAGGCAGATTTCAGAAACCTCAACTTTGTTCCTGCAAAAGGAACTGTTCCTGTTGCTCATCAAAATTCTACAGCCAATGTATTGCAAAATAAAAAATGAAAATTGGAACAACTTGTAAGTTCATCTTCCATAGTGAAAAAAAGACAAAAACAAGTACTATTGAATTAAATGAACCAAAAGGGTTTATATGGGATACGCAAGATTGGAGCTGTGCTTACGATTCACTCTTTACAATATTACTTACTAGCAATATGGAATGAAGATCCATCAAGTTGGAAAAAAAGATTCAATAGCATCAATGAAATATTATTGCTGTTTGCATATATGTTGGCGCGGCGGCAATTTCCTAATATAGTGTGTGCAAAAACACCTCATAGAACTTTTGAATTTTATCTCAACAATGAGGGCTTAGAGCCCCTTGCTGTATTAACAAAACTTGTTCTAAAAATTATTGCCAACCTGCTGGAACTCAAAAAAGTAGGATCTGACCGCAATTTCAGTTATTCACTCCCAGGCTGCAGGTGTAGACAGTTTGAATTTTATACCAGGTAGATCATTGAATGGGGAGAAACCAATAATATCCAGACTATGCGACATCTATTTTTCAAGTGCTGGCAGGTTTTGGGGATGCCATTCAGCTTACAAACACTGTGCAGCTCACATTCACCCCAAATACTCTGAAAGAAAATTCTCACCCATTCTACACGTACGGTGACATCCTCTCCTGGCCACCCACTTCACTATGGTTGACTCTCGAGTAAAAAATCAGAAAGCAGTAAAAAATCAGGCTGTAGGTCAACCTCCAAAGAAGAAACCCGCTGGAGCTAGTACCGACCACAGGCAAGATTTAAGCCAAAGAAAAAATGGTTCAACAGATCATGTCAACATGCAGAGTAACCCAACAAGTTGCCCAAAGCCTTGTCCCGCATACAGGCCAAAGCCTACTGGAGAAACTGCAGAGGTGGGCTGTGATATCATGGGAACATCAGATGAGGTGGCAGCGGAGATGCTACTTGGGCTGGCAGCATCACAAAACACACGAGTGGGTAAAAAAAGGGCTCAGAGTGGTGAAGTTTGGACAAAAGAAGATACACCATCTGTGTCTGAGCCTGTGGATGACGATTTCATTGATGAAGACCAATTGGACTCGGATGCACTATATGAAGAAGCGGTTGAAAATGACTATGGTCAGTTCTACACCAACAAAAGATGTCAAGTAGGACTCATTTGTCCACCAGATATCAGTTATCTCTCCGATAAATCTGAACCTACCATCCAGATTCCACTCGATATTCCAATTGATGGTGCGCTGGACCGATTGGAGATCTCCTCAGACATCTCCTGGGCAGATTTTCGCCTAGCTGTTGCAAATAAGATGGAGATTGCAGAATATAAGCTTGATATTGCATATAAGCTGTCAATTGATGGAAAAGGCGAATTACCACATCGTCTGGGCTCTGCTGCTCATTTACTCCAACTCATTGATATGGCAACTCAGCATATTGAAGGGAAGATCAAGAGCCGCTCAAAGAAACCATTTGCCGTTGTCATCATCAATAAAATGCCGTCCAAAACTGACACTAAGGCTGGCGGTGCAAAGGGGAAGCCAGTAAGCCTCTTTGCAAATGATTTGCAATCACAATGGTTGATTTATTTCCCCTGGCGACTGCAGGCATCCAGTAAGAAGGAGACAGAACCAGAGCCGCAAGCTACAGATGTTGGACAAAACATGAACACCGGAAAGTACATCACGGCATTGGAGCTGAAATATGCATGCAAACAGCATCAAAAGAAATATTGCTGGGTGAAACGAAATGGCGAGCATCATCACATGGTTCAGGCCGAGATTGCACAATGGGCACTCATGATGGTAAGCAGATTCTCTTGCCATTGTATTGCATATAACTTATATAAATATGTACAGAGTCTCAAACAAGCCGACTTTGACAAGCCCCCTCCTGGGCTCAAACTTGAAGATGCCCCACCCCCAACTCGTCAACCAAAGCCAACGCCTGCAGTAGCTGAGCCGGATCAGCCGAATCCGAATGCTGCTCAATTGATGCCAGCTCTTCAAGCTCCCAATGTGTTTCCAAGTTCGTATCCATATAACCCCCACCCAGTGCAATACTATGCTCCAATCCCCACCAGAGAACCTGTTTTCGGAGGCAGGCCGCTGCCTGATTCCCCAGCCCCGACTTCCAGGAATCCAATGATATTTCCAGCTATCAAGGACTGGCTTTGCACTCTCAATGATGGCCCTCGTGGTGTCGATGGTCACAATTTCTCGCAGTATGCTGTCAACTTTGATGAAAATCAGATTTTCCACATTTCAGAAATCTCCGATATTCAAACATTCACGCAACTGGACCTTCTTTCCATTTGTCCCGGAATGAAGCTTGGGACCGCAAATGTACTCTTGCAATATGCCCGGGATGATGTGAAGGCTATTCAATGAATGCAGGGAATGGGACGAAGGGATTTTGAGCAGGTATATATGATGTGAATGATCTTTTAGATTTTTTTCTTCTTGGCGGTGGAATTCAACTTCCCACTTAGATAACAATTGATTCAACTCATGTTATCAGATGTAATTACAATGACGGTACCAGCCAAATGCATCGCGTGGAGTAATTGAGTACACAGCATCACTAAGAGTGAGATAAATACCTGTCGGATCATCAGATCCAAAACCAGAAAGAAACTCATATTGGTTACGGCGGAGATGAGCTTTGACAGCGGAGAAAGCTAATTCGATTGGATTGTAGTCCGGAGAGTAGGGGGGTAGGTATTCACACCGCATTCCTCTGCAACAAAGCTGTAAAACACAATATACTATACCTAAAAAGAAACATACTGATCATGGATCATTTCTCGAATGAGTGGTGACTGGTGTATACATGCATTGTCCATCACAATGACAGAATTCGGACCCGGAAAGGGGTTCATTCGTGTAAGTAGTCCATCAATGAATTGTGCAAATTTTAGCTTCGTGAATGAACCTGGCGTGATTTCAAGGGAAAGAATCCCATCAAGGGATAGCGCAGGTAGAATTGAATAACTGGCACAATGTAAATAGCATGTATGAAAGCTATGGAGAAGACTCACCGTTGACCACGGATAAAAAAAGCTTTTCGATACGCTCGTTTACCCTTGCGTGCCCATCCTCGACCTCGAACCATCCAGCAATTGGTAGAACTTTCATCTATGAAAACCAGTTGCTCTGGAGCATAATTTAGGCCCATGTGAGCAACAAAATTAGCTCGCCGTTCAAGGTTTCGCTCAATTGCGATACGTGTTGTCTACAACATTCTATGAGTAAAAAACAGGGTGTAGACAGGACACTCACAGTTTTAAGTGTATATCCTGATCGTTCCAAGGCCCTCCAAACTGATGACAATGACACTTCGACATGGCAGGTGTTGGACAAGCCTTGTTGAAGCTCGCTGAGGTAGGTGTCACAATTGCAAGCAAGGCATGAATGTAGATACTATATAATGTTGTCAGTGGTCTGGAAATCTGTATGACAGTGAAAAGGCACCTCGACATCATCAAGCGTGAGTGCTCATGGCCTTCCTTTGTTCTGAAACATGTCAATTTGGCGGAAAGGGTGCCCAGTCGTCTTGATTGTTGCTTGGATCCGCTGAATTTGACGTTTGCTGATTCCAGTGAATGCCATTATCTCGGAAATGTTGATTTTGGCTGCTAGCATTCGGGAGACAACAAGACACAGGTCCTGCGAGGTTTTTCGACCTTGAGGCATCTTGATCTTGGTTGATCAACAATAACCGTGATATCTCGTGATTACCAGATCAGGTTGATAATGCTGCACATTGTCGACATCTCCACAGGCAAGCCAGCATTATAAGAAATCATTCTATACATGAAATCCACAAGCCACCATGAATGAACCTCTGGTGATGGTTGTAAAATTCAAAAGCTCAAGACTATGACCAGATAACGGCAAATTGTATTTCACGGTAAAATCACTTTGAAATTACCACCAGCAGGTCGGAAATAATTTTTAGAATGATGATTGTCAAGACAGAAAGGGGCTCCAAGCCCTCGTTGTTGAGATAAAATTCAAAAGCTCTGGGAGGTGATTTTGCACGTGCTATATTAGGAAATTACCACCGCGCCAACATATATGCAAACAGCTATAAAGATGTTGAGTTTAGGATTCAAATGATCAAAGAATAACACAACAGATTCAGAAACAGTTAGAAATACAATCAGACATTTATTGCATCAAGATAAACCCGAAATATTTCCTTATGGTCAAGTTGGCATTGCTATAAGTGATTTGGCCCATTATATAATGAAAGCAAATGAACCAATGACTTCAACTTGTCTTAAATGTATGAATTGTGAAAACATAACCATTCTGGAAAATGATAGATGTGATGCCATCTTTCATTGTTCATATTCATTTTCTGGAACAATCTCAGCATGTTTTGCTCAAATCATAGTTAATAGACAATGGCACAAATGTCAATTGTGTTGGGGAGAGATTACTAAATTTATTGCATTTAACAAAATTCCACTTCTAATCATGTTTACACTTGACTCTATTGAGAATTTAATAGTCAGTCAAGTTATAAACTTGTCAATTGATGACATATCCACTGCTTACACATTGAGAGGAATTGTGTACTTTGGTAATATACATTTTACTGCACACATATTCATCAACAGGATGGTATGATTTCATGATGGTATGTCAACAAGATCATTTTGCATTAATGAAGGCAATATAGATGACTTTTCAAATATTGATTTATTGTCATGTAATGGTAATAACTTGAATGCTGTACTTTTTATATAGGCTTATTCTATTTGGCACCCCGGGGAGCCACTTAGTCATCCAGGCACAATCGGAGATTGGGGGCGCTTTCGATGTCATGGTGCCCCCACCGATCTCAATCTCATATCATATCTGGAATCTTATCACATGCAGCTGTACAAAAGGCTAGGCACGTTCGGGTTAACCCGCGGTTTTGCCTAAAGGTCGGGTACGGGGTAGCGCATCAACAATGACGACGTCAACATGGTGCCCACCAAGGGGCTGGCTTGGCAACAGTGCTGGTGATGACCTACGGCTGCAAGGATACGAAACCAGGATGGCGATGGTGGCGACCCAGAAGCTGGCAACCGCTCCCAGTTCAACCCATCAATTCTCACCTTGGCCCTCAGCTTTCTGATTCTGCAGCAAACCAACACCCACTCGCTGTCCTGGGCCCACAAAGTCTTTTTCAAGTACCGGATCGTCCAAGTCATCCGACCTGGACTTCCGCTGACTCCACAACTCACAATGATCCTTTTATGCATATCCCGCACCGCCCAGCAAAACTCTCTCTTCTGAATCCCTGCTCTCTAGTACATGCACGCATTCTCCCACTCTCTCGACCATAGGGCTCCCCCTGCCACTCGCACCAGGGTCCGCTGGCAACCCTATAGTGCTCTGCCTGCTTCTCTCCCCTCTCGCTCGCCTCCCGTGTCTTACTTGAATACCCCAGCATCTTCTGCCTCCTCTTTACCCCTCTCTACCACATCGAAATCGGACGATGCGAGCGGGCCCTGGGTGATGCTCTCGAGTGGCGGCTTTGGGTTGGAAAAACACCACTACCATCGCCAGCGGCCTCCACATCAGCACCGAACGTCGTCATACGGACTGTCGTCAGATGTCACAGTGACAGCGATCTGATGGCGGTTTCCAAATTGACGAAGAGACTACAGACGGAACCGCATATCATTGACCTTCTGTCTTCAACCACGCTCAGCGTGAGAGGCCTCACACGTCGTGCGACGCTTCCAGCAAGCGGATTAGCGGAACAGATACCATCGTCTATGACGATGCAATACTCTCAATCCCTGAAACCAAGAGAACCTCCCCTCGAAGCACCGTCAATGGGATATGACACGATGATGACCACGACACCGATGTGTACAACAATGATGACCAGCCCCCCGATATATACTCCGGTGAATGCGGAACAATTCAGCTCAAGTCCAAACAATGTGGCGACACCAACACTGACTTTTTCTCCTTCGTCGACCGAATCTTCAGATGGGGATCGCACGATTCACATGGCGAGCTTCATCGATGAACCTACCGGTACGTTTGGCGCAAATGGCTGCTTCGTTCTCGCAAACGAGAACTTCAAGGTGTCACCACCTATCGGGGAGAGGGTTTCCGCGTACCCCTATGGAACACCTTATGCCCCCACCAACCCCGCGATGCTCCAAAGCAAGTTCTTCTTTCTTCCACACCCAAATGTAGTCAACCTGGACTTCTGCTGATGAACCTATCATGCATATCCTGCACCGCCCAGCAAAACTCCCTCTCTTCTGAATCCCTGCTCTCTAGTTCACCCCTCCTCAAACCTGGACCCGATAACCCACCACCGCGACAGCACGGGAAGGTTGAAGGGCATGGCTGCCATACATTTTCAGAGAAAAGGAACAATCAGCTAAGTGCCTCTGCTTTCCCCTTGCGATGCCATCATTTTTCATCCTCCGCTGACACAGAAAATCTCGAAATCCTTCGCAACAAGGTTCCTGACCTTTACGGCGAGGTTGTGGGATCACGGCCCCATCATCTCGCTCACGGACCCCCTCGGCCCCTTGTTCTCTACCCACAGCCAAAAGCCGTGGCTTAGCAAATGCCTCATCCCAGTCACCTCACGAACACAAACGGCCACGTCAATTGACGTGCGTCCGATGTTCGTGAGGTGAATATTGGGCGTTTGCCCTTGCCCGTTCTGCCCCAGTCCCCTCATGAACACAATCGAATCGGATCAAGACTGGAACAATTTTGCATGTGCCTATTAGATCCAGATGGATGAACAATAGCTGTCAGGTACGCATCAAATTGCTGACCAGTGTGAAAAGCATATTGGAGTGCTGGATCTCAAGGCACTCAACCAGAAACGAAGAAAACTTTCAGTGTAACACCAAGTCTATCGATCAACCGTTTTGGGAGACAATTGGGCAAGATCCTACTGGCTGCGGCTGCACAGAACAGGGATCACAGACCACAAATTGAGGAACTCATCGGTTGTTGTATGATTTGAACCGATTGGTGGGACTCATTCACTGTCATCACACTAATTCACCGTCATCGCACTAGTACTAATGGGTGTAGAGCAATGGCATACGGTGTCGGATCAAGGGATTCATGGAATAGCAAAAATGGGTATCATGCTTCCAAATCAAGTTCTGTATACAGCTAACATGCGCTAACAATTCACTTCTGACAAGGAAGGGCCCTCCGCTATCCACACCATTTCTACGCTGTGAATGTCGTTGGATTGGGTCAATGCTGATGGTGCTGCCGATCTTACTTTAGGGGCTGTACTGATGCTCAATCTCGGGGAATGCAGATTTCGACTCAGATCAAGTAGCCCTCTTTCGATCTAGCGCAGTTCTCTCTTGGCCAGCGAGAGCTCGCAGATGCAGCTAGGCATATATTAGGTCCATTGGGTGTCCGTCTGTACCCCTGTCGAGCATTCCCAAAGTCATGGGCGGTGGGGACGCAAGTGAGGACTCGGATGGCTCAGACTTCCTTGTCTTTCCTTCGCTTGGTTCATCTACTGGTTTTACAGCATACGAGTCGTCTACTGCTGATGTTCCTTTTTCCTCAGATGCTCTGGCAACACTCACCATCCAGGAATCATTTGACCTTCTAGCAAAGTTCCCCGCTATTCTGCCTGACAACAGCCTTCATCTCATCGGTTGGTCTCAGACAACCCCTGCAGCCGACCATTTCCCAAGCCACTTGTTCCCTTCTCTGAAAGACATCCGAAAGTTTCTTGGCAACCAGCCGGAAAGGTTTTCTCAAGGTTACCGAGCCATTGTTGTTGAGGTTCAAGGCAAGTTCTCCGCCTCACATGCTATCCATGTGTTGACCCAGTTTGGGATACAGGCGTTGTCCATACGGTTCATTTTCGCACCACTCGGCAATGGTCCAATGCACTGTTATTCCGTAACCGCACCTCCAAATTGTCGGATATTGGAACTATTCGTGAACACCAATTATTGGATCCTGACACTTTCGAGGCATTGCTTCAATGCAAAGCTGATGCCGAGCTCAATGGCTTTCCCATTGATATAGATGTTCCACAGTTGTGTGCGTTGCACGAGCTCCTTAATGACAACTGGCTTGGGGAGCGCGTTCTTGACGTGTGTAGCCATCTTGTCGCACTCGAACTTCAGTCGCCCAATTCGGAACAAATGAATTGCCCAATCTCATTGATCCTTCCGTCCATATTCGACACGCAACTCACTAACACGTACAATGCGAAACGTCTATCCAAGATGTTGAAGGAACTCCGAGACTCCTTGCTTGCCGATCTTCCTGACTATATGGCATATATTTTCAACAAGAAAGGTGTGCACTGGGCACCTTGTATTGTTTCGATGAAGGAACTTGTCGTCTATCAGGGCGATTCGCTTCGCTGGGCAGCCGATGAAACTGCACTGGCAAAACTGCAGTGGTTTTTGGCCGACATCACCGACACCCAAGGCCGATGGACAGAAAAGGTACTTCCCACGCCGGAACAAGGGAAAGACAGCGGGTCGTGTGGGATCATTGCCTTGAACGTCATTCACACATTCATTGATCCAAGTGTGCCATTATGGCGCCAGGAAGATGCAAGTACTTTTCGTCGGAACTGGTTGACCAAACTCCTGCTGTTTCATCTAGCATCACTGCGCGAGGTTGACAAGGTTAGTGTTTACACAATGCCGGAACATTCACCTGAAGCATTTCCTCCAATAGAGCCCACCTCCTGACGGACTCGCACGGCCTGAGCCTGCGGAAGACAGATCCAGCCTGAGTGGTGACTCAGATGATTCAAATTCAGACACCCTTCCCGGTCCTGGTCGCAAGCTTGCTGCAGTGGAAGATTCGTTGGTTGGCACCTCCAGATTTCAGCGTCGCGCTCATACGCCACCCCAGCCGACATTCGATCCGACTGTGCCTCGTTCTCAAAGTGGTTCACCAAGCAAGGCACCAGACGCCCCTTTGGATCCACAGCGCCCACAAACGGGGATGATGTTTGAGACACTCGAGGGGGCAGTGCATTTCGTATATGAATATGAGCGACAACGTGGGTACCAATGGAGAAAGGCAGAAAGTGTCCGGGATCGTGGAAAAGGTATGCCTTACGATCTCAGATGACTTGATTCTCATATTACCAGGGAAACTTCGGCGTCTGCGACTTCGATGCTCTAGCTCTCTAGAACGCCGTCCTCTGCGTGGACAGACGATTGATCCTGCAAATTATTGCCAAGGGAAAACAAAGCGTTGCTCATGCACAGCCCGTGTCAACATACGGTCTGCTGAATCAGGCCTTTTCCATTTTGCATATGTCGGCCTTGCTCATAATCATCCCGCAACTCAAGACGACCACCTTCCTGAATACCAGCCTCCATCCGAGTGCCAGAAAGAGTTGGTCCGCGAGCTTGTCCCCATCAAATCCCTTGGACGTGCCGACATCCACACTCTGTTGTTAGCGCAGTTCCCCAATCACCCACTATCTCTACGTCAGGTCACGAATATTCTTGATGATGCCAGAAGAGCGACCCGTAATGCTGTGCAGAGTCTTGGAGGAGACTTTGTTGCAATTGTCCAGAAACTCATGGAACTCAAGAATGCTGATCACCGCTGGGTGTTCCAGGTCCAAATCGACGAATCGACCCGCCAATTCAAGAACATATTCTGGATGTCACCCACGCAGGTAACAGTCGCACAGCGCTTCAGCGATGTCATCATTAATGATATCGCTATGGGCCGCAACCAGTATGGGCTTCCCCTAAATGTCTTCGTTGTCATTGACCAATTCTTCTCATCTCGAAACATCGCTTACTCGATCCACACCAGCGAGACTGCTGATACACATGTATGGGCCCTAGATTGTCTGTTTGCAGTTCTCCCACCGTACCCTGATCGTGTCTTTTTCTCTGATGCCGACCTTGGGCTGGACCTTGCGATCTCTAGGCGACCGCCATCAGACATTGCATTTCACGGTCGTTGTCTGAACCATCTTGATGGCAACATTATGAGAAAGATGGCCCAGATACTCGGGCCTCTTTGTCAATCCTTTCGTGAGGCGTTCTGGACTGTCTACTATTCAATGTCACCTACCGCTCTCGAAGAAGCATGGGATGATCTGCTCGCTAAGTTTCCTGCGGCAAGGCCGTACCTTGAGAATGAGATTTGGCCCGACCGGGAACGCTGGGCTTGGGCTTACGTCGCAATACGCTTTACATGTGGCGTCCGCACCTCAGGCCGTGTTGAAGGAGAGAATCGTGTGAACAAGCTCTTAGGCAACTCGAAGACATCTGTGTATGAACTAGGAATGAAGCTCATACAGCGTGCCGAAGCCCAAGGAGATCTTGAGGCTCTCTCTGTCCGAAAAGTGCATGTACAACTTCTGTTGTGGAACACAGAACTGAGAAGCCGTTCAGACCGCACGTTCACATCATCCAGGGCACACGGATTTGCTGTTCAGTCGGCCGATCAAACTACTTCGCTCTCATTGCTTGCCTTTTGCAGTACAAAAATCATACGAGCAGATGGAAGGTTCTGTATTCTACCTCGCACAACCTGTTTCTCACCGAGCAGAATCAGGCAACTGGGTACGTGGTTTTACTCACCTCAAACTCAAAGCTCATTAGCCGGCAGAAAGAGTATGTGAGGCACAAACCGCCCGTGGCTCCTGATGAGGCTGAGAGGTTGATAAAGGAATCTGAGGTTGGTCACTCCATTCTCTGGTGTTCTCGCTCATCCGCTGACTCCCACACAGAGACTCCTCAATGACTTCACGGAAAATACTTCGATTTCGGCAATGTACCTCTTAGAACTAGTTGAAAGACGTGGTTGGACGTGTACGTCCATTTTCCAGATCAGTCACTATGCGACTTCGGCTCTGCACCACGTCGCTCTCCTGGAGACCGGACACTTCGTATGCGACTGCATGATGGTCACTAACCTAGGTATTCCGTGTCGGCACTTTTATGCCGTTCTCAGGATGCCCAACTCACTCGCTCACTTTCATCTGGGCCTTCTGAATCGGAGGTAGGTATAGCCGCCATTTCCATGCCTCCAAATACTTACTATGAATTGGTAAGATGGCTCACCAATCCGGAACTGGATATCTCACAAACGGCAACGGTGAAGATTGGTCACCATAAGGACGGTGATGACGTAGAGATACCTCTTGTCCCAAACCAGCTCCCTCCATTGCTACGACAGGCTTCACCACTGCCAACGACTCGAACCCTTCACCTGAAAGTGATCCACCATCAAGCTATTACAAAGTTCCACAACGTTTTGCGGCATGTGCACACAGAGGAGGAACTGAAAGACTTGAATACAGATCTTGAGGAGCTCATGTAAGAGATAGCTTCATGTTACTACTACTCACACTCTACTCACCGCTGATTGCAGAGCCCAGCGGGACACAGATACAGGTCCCTCGATCCTTCCACCTCCTCCAATTCGCACTAAGGGTCGTCCCAGGAAGAAGAGACTTGCAGCTGCGGCAGAAGGAAATGGGAAGCGGAGGAGGACTGACAATGGGCTCGGAGATGGGCCTGGTCGACGCAAATGCTCGAAGTGTGGCAGTTATGGCCATTATGCAACGACGTGTGGGAATCGCAGGTAGTTCTCGACAAGACTGAATTGATCCGAGGTGCAGTGTACGACTACGAGAAGTTAACTCATGAGTGTATAACAAGGCGTCAGTGCGCCTGTACATCTTGTAACACTGTAGCTATTGCTAATTGTACTTGAGACGCATGTGCCTGTTGGCCATGCCCTTATTTCCAAACTTGATCCGAGCACCATGGGCTTTCCACTTTTTATTGTTACATGGGCTGGACCTTCAAAGCTTCAACGTTTCAACGTTCAAAGCTTCAACGTTCAAGCTTTCAAGCTTCAAGCTTCAAGGCAGTAGCCAAGCTACAACGGTATGTCCAACCGCAATTTGTCGATCCAAACGTAGCGGGACGTCCCACATTACACGCCGACTCGTCACCCTCCCTCCCTTCACGTTCCCGCCCCTGCTGCCGTCCCTCCACTCTCCACACCCGAGGCACAGCTACACCTAGCTACCCACACCCTCCAGTTTGCTCCCGAAACCCTCCTCGACTGCCCCCAGCACTCGCACCAGACCCACACCCCTCCTCGGCCGCATGCAGCGCTCGTGCCCGGCGCTCTCTCCCTCCCACTCTCCAGCTTGCACCGGAAACCTTCCTCGGCCGCCCCAGCCACTCTCCCACCTCTTTCTCCAGTTTTCTCCCAAAACCCGCCTCGGCCGCCCCCAGCCGCTCTCCCACCCACACTTCAGCTTGCACCAGAAACCCTCCTCGGCCGCTCACGCCAGACGCTCTCTCCCACCCACACTCTCCAACTTGCGCCGGAAACCCTCCCCGGTCGCCCCCAGCCACTCTCCCATCTCTCTCCAGTTTGCACCCAAAACCTTCCTTGGCCGCCCCCAGCCACTCTCCCAGCCACACTCCAGCTTGCTCACGAAACCCTCCGCAGCCGCCCCCAGTGCTTTTGCCAGACCCACACTTTCCAGGTTGCTCCCAAAACCCTCGGCCGTCCCCAGTGCTCGCGCCAGAGGCTCCCCGGTGCTGTCCTACCAGAGCCGACAGAGCCCAAGTTCGCGCTCGACGGCACGGGCACGGTAGAGTGCCTCGTGAAAGAGGCTCAGGTCGCCGTATGCGTGGGCACTGCTTGTCAAGCAGCTTGCTTTCCGCAAGATGTTTGGGCGCCCATGTGACATACAAGAGTGCACAGACGTGCAAGTTCCAGCTCGGGCACATGGAGATCCGGAGTGCAAGCAGCGAGACAAATGACAAGCATCGAGTGAAGCTATTCCACACAGTGGTGACGCGGCACATGCAATATTCTGCATGGGCTGCTGATGGACAAGGCATTGACAGGCATTTCTTCGGGCTGAAGAGAGGGCGAGGAGCTCCCAGATATATACAAGGACGAAGCGGAGCTGAGCACACCCACACTCTCCAATTTGCTCACGAAACCCTCCTCGGCTGCCCACCCTCTCTCTCCAGTTTGATCACGAAACCCTCTTCAGCTGCCCCCAGTGCTCACGCTAGACGCTCTCTCCCCCCCACACTCTCCAGCTTGCTTCCAAAACCCTCGGCCGCCCCTAGTGCTCGTGCCAGATGCTCTCTCCTAAACACGCTTTCTAGCTTGCTCACGAAACCCCCCCCGGCCGACCCAGCCACTCGCACCAGCCGCTCTCACCCACATTCAACCCTGGGCCGCCCCATCACTCGTGCCAGACGCTCCCCTACTAAAGGGTTCATCACCCCTACCCGCCGACTCATTCCTGCACCGTCACACTTTTCCTTCCTGCCTTTTCTGCGCCTGCCGCAATCCATCTTCTACCTTCCCACTAGCCACTCGTACTGTAGTTATTTTCTTTTCTGTGTTATCTAATGTTGATCAGGCGATTGATCTCAAAATCGGCCCTGATATAAATGCTCAGTTCATGGTCTAAATAGTGAAATTGGGGGTGCTATTAATAACTGGCTCCCTTGCCATATAAAGCAATTTTACCCTGCTGACTAAGCGGCTCCCCGGGGTGCCAAATAGAATAAGCCTTTTATATATGCTCAATTTTAATATTTGTTCTCATTGCTAAAAAGAAAAAGGGACGAGTAACCTGCCATGCAAAGCAATGGCCCACACCCCACTAGTCCCTTCTGTAGATAAGGGTTTCCTTGCATGTCCCTTATATAGATAAGGGTTTCATGTGTGTCCTATGTGCAGATAAGGATTTCCTGAGTGTTCTATGTGCAGATAAGGGTATTCCTCTCTACTCCATATGCAGATGGGGGTGCTTCAGTATGAATGGTCCTTGTAACAATGTGTGTGCTGTAGGGATTTTGGCTAGTGACAGCATACTGCTATGTTTTGATCCAAATCCTTTTTGGATCATGACACCGGGAGGCTGACCAGTATGGTACAGCCTTGTGATGTCGGAATACAACAACCCTTCAAGCACATTACAAATCAGTGTTTTTTAGAAGACATCGTGGAAAACATACTCACGCAAATTGATGCTGGCAAAGGGGTCACCTTTGATGACAGGCTGCCAACACTCCAAAATGTGAGTGTGAGGTGGTTATGGAAAGCATTTGAGACCTTGAATACGCCAGGGATCGTGGTGAAGGTAAGAAACCAGAACTTTAGCAGCAGAACCTACAAAGACTTACCAATGCTGTGAAACAGGTATTGGAGCTCTGTATTGTCAAGGACTGCAAAATGTCCCATGGATCACTGAGATTGTGTGAAATGCAAAAAATATTGAGGGACTTACATATGAAAAATGATCCTTTTTGAATTATATCCTACTGTGGAGCACTTGTTACTAAGCTGGGGATCCACCTAAAGTCCATGTGGACTCTTGGTGGACTATAGGTGGACTGCATCCGGACTATTAGTGGACTTTAGGTGGACTGAAGGTGGACTTTTTGTGGACTCACAGCCAAATTGACATTTTTTCATCCACCTTTAGTCCACCTTTAGTCCATGTGGAGTCCACCTAAAGTCCAGCCCACATGGTGGACTCCAGAGGACTTTTGATGGAGAATCAGGACTTCACCTAATTGAAGTCCACAAGGAATCCAGGTGGAGTCCAGGTGGAATCCGGGTGAAGTCGTCCTTCTGATTTGTAGTTGTTATTTAAATAAAAAAGTGTCAATTCCTGGGATTGAACCCAAGACTTTAACATGTCAACCACACAGCTATAACCACTTGTCTACACAACCTTTTCTCAAACTGTCTAGGATTGCTGACAAGTTCTCACCCTGTCCACAATATATTTATTTATTTATTTCTTTATTTATTTCTTCATATTTATTGTCACGTGAACAATCAACAATGTCACCTGATGCGTTCCATTCGTGTGTGTGACCCTCAACAATCCACCAATGTGCCCAATACCATGGCAATGCCAGCATGCAGCAACAACCCAAACGATGCCCGAGCAGCACCCAGCAGATCCTCAACGACAACCAGCAGCACCAAAACGGTGACCCAGAATGGGAGCAACAGAAGCAGCATGGGTGGGGCTCCCACTCCCACTGCAAAGGTATATTTTTCATTGATTTTTTTGCTACTAACTTATTTATGGTTACAGCACAGCAACAGCCAGCAGCAATGGTGGCAGCAATGGCAGCAGCAGCAGACGACAGCGCAACCGCAACCACCAGGACAGTAATGGACCCTGCAAATCCACGACACCGTGCCCGTCCATGTCCACACCCACACCCACACCCACACCCACACCAACGAAATGCAGCGCCGGCTAATGACGGGAGCAAGGGACAGTAACAAAGAAAAGTCGCATCAGAGAGTGGTGCATCCACCCCCGCTGCCAAAAGTGAGTAGTTTCTTTATTTCTTTCGTCCCTTTTACTTATGCGCTGTGCATACCCACACACCAGGCCACTACCAGGCACAGAAGAAAGCCCACAAGCATGCACGCAATGGCAGCAGCAGCAGCAGCGATGCAAGAACCGGACGTGGTGGAGGGTGGTGCACCCACCCCCACCACTTCGTGAGTTTTTTTGTTATTCATTCATTTTTTTACTAACAATCATATTCTAAGTAGCTACTGGGATGACAAGGGATAACGACAACAGTAACGGCAGCAGCAGCAACAGCAGCATCACCCTCTCCCTCTCCCCCCCGTTTCCCCCTCCCTTGCCGCCCCATTTCCCCCTCCCTTGCTGCCCTGATTCCCCCTCCTTTGCCCCCCCGTTAACCCCTCCCTTGCCCTCCCCCATTTTCCCCCGTTTCCCCTCCTCTGCCTCCCTCACCTCCCATTTTCCCCTCCCTTCTCACTTCCCCTCCCACTTTCCCCTTCCCCCCCTCTCCTTGTCCTTTTTTCCTCCTGTCCCCACCTTATCTTCTCCACCCCCTCCTTTAGTAATAATTATTTAGGTAATTTTTGAATAGTGATGTAGTTACAGAAAACTAACAAAAGTGTGAAATTTCCTGAAAAACTTGCCAAAGATGGGCTGTCAAGACTGACTATTGTAAGGCAGCTGTGATCAGACCAAGATCTGAACAAAATATGGCCTGGGAGTGAAAAAGGTAGCAACTCACACAGGAGATGGATGAGGATTTTTTGCAAGCAGATATCCAGTCACATTTTGAAACCATTTGTGTTGTTATCTCAATGTGGAAATATTGCAGAATAATATTATCTAAAAGTGGTATTCATATAGAAAATAGTGCACACAGAAAATACTACTTTATTGTTTTCATTATTGTGAGCATGTATTCAGAAAATAGAAAATGATTCAAGTATTTAGGATTTAAATTGTGACTGGATATTTGCATATTATTTGATCACAAAAAATCCTTGTCTGTCTCCTGTGTCAGAGCAAAAGCTTAGTCCTGGATAATCTACATTATTTAGTATGTTCATAACTCCATGTAAAAATGAACAGTGTGTAACATTAATTATGGGGCTGCCTAGCCCTAGAACTATAGATAGGATTTGCTCATACAACTGTGTGAATCTGAGGTCTGGCTGCTGAGTTATTTGCCTCCGACTGAAAACAGTTGAATTGTTTATGTCTTTTGTAATACATGTATTATTCCGGAACTAAACATGGGGCTGCCTAGCTCTTGTAAAATAGATGATTTTTCCCTGTAACACCTTAACAATCCATCCTGTATTTCATTGGTTATTTACAAAACACAGATATTTGGTATGCATTTCAAGCTCTGCCAGGATTACTGAAAACGGCAATGAAAAAGATGAAAAAAGACCTTAGATAAAGGTCCAGAGGTTTCAAAAAAGGTGTTACGGATTGCTTCTGCAGCGGGCTCCGGCAACAATCAACTTAACAGGGGATCAGTTTCCAGAGGAGAGGACAGCAGTTTTCATTGTTGCTTACAGCTAAGACAACACTGCTAAGAGGGGGGAGGTCAAGGTCTAATGTCATTGCGAACCATGGGGGTTACCCAAAACAAGATGAGTCTGCCCCAAGAACCAGGCTAAACATAAGGAAAGGAAAAGAAGAAGAAGTCCGAACCAACAACAAGAACAGTATATATAGTGACTGGTCTTGAGGGGAGGTAAATAGAAATGCAACCATGAAGCTATAACATGTCCAACTACATCATGTTTTCACCATGAGGCGGACATGAGGCATCCTCATGTCGATGTTCTCGCGATCCAACTGGAGGCCCGGGTGTCATTGAGGATGGAAGAGGTCCGGATGACTCGGATGATTTGTCATCAGATCATGTGACATGCAGAATTGCCAATTCAGGGTCTATACTTGCTGTAACAGGCAAGTGCGCAGTCTGGCAAGTGCAATGCACAGTTGGGTTGGAGAGGGGTATTGTCCAGTGTGGGATTGGTGATGAGAGTGTCTTGAGGTAGCATGGATATAGAGACAAGGTCGGTATAAAAGAAAACAAAGGAATGTATGGAGGGAAAACCAACCAGGATGGTGGACTAGTTGAGATCAGACATGCGAACAGCATAAGCTGTACTGGATGATGATGTCTGTGTCAATGACATATTGAGGGGTGATGTCTTGTCCTGTCTGTAGAACAATGTGGTCCACCTGATGTCGGTATTTGTCCAAGAAAGGGTATTATTGTAAGCGAGTGTGGGAGGTATCAAGGTTATGGATGGAAAAGGATAAATGAACGTGGGTCCAGGTTTCGAGTCATGGCACAGGTGACAAGCTGTGGGAACAAGTCGTCGGGTACTGCAATGAAGCAATGTCATGCGAACAATATGCGATAGGGGTTGGTTCACTGTTTGGGAAGTCGTATGGTCTGTGGTCAAAGTCTGAAGGTACGTGCTTCAGCGATGGTCAGATTGGAGGGAACAGTGAGATGTCTTGTGATCGAGGATTGTTCAGGGCATGCGTGCAGGTGAGGAATGTCATCGGATAATCAGGGAGGATAATGGTAGGCACAGAATACAAAAGTGGAAACCATATATCCAGGAATGGCAATTGTCAATTACGTGTCGAAATATTGTTGAGGTGGAAGTCAGAAGTATCAATGATGGAAGGGTTTCGGTGCCGATGCCAAAGATAGATCATAACAAAGTAGAAACCGATAAGGAAGGTGATGGCAATGCTGCCAATGATGATTACGGTAATTAGCTGTTTCAGGAGTACAGCCATTGGGGATCAGTTTGTTGTGGGATGAGGTCAACAATATGTCAGGGCAAGGGAAAAGACAATAGTGATGATGTCCGTCAGCAAGGAGACTATTCGGGTACAGCAAGGTAATGCGGGGATGTGTCCATGGTCAGTCTGGATTGTTCTAGAAGAAGAAAGGAAGAAAAGAGAACAAGGACAAGAATAAACAACGATGTCCAAAAGAAGGCAAAAGGTAAAAGGAAACGAAAAAGGAAGGTGTGATGAAGCGGAATCGTCATGGTGGGTAACAGAGTTGGAATCGGAGTTGTGGAGTTGAATGAGTTGCAGAGTTGAAAAACGTAACAAAAAGGCCTATCCAACTTCTGAAATATGACTAGATTATGTTTGCATTGACAAAGCCTGCATGGTCCTCCACATGGCCATTACATGGGAGTTGGAACACATGGAAAGCAACATTGTGGATTCCTATCATTATATCAATCATCATACAGACTATCTGTGTTGAACATGGTGCAATCCTGCTCCCCTGAATGGTTTTCAACCAAATCTTGTCACAGTTGAACATGATAGGCATGGGAACCCTCATTATAAACATGCATTTAATACTCAAGCAAGTTCTATTTCAATCATTTACTTAGCTGATACTAAAACATATTATAGGCAAGTGAGCAGTTAAATGCATGGGTAGGAGGATTTCAGACCATTCTGAAAAGAATGACTGTGGGCAACTTTAACTGGTTTTTGCATACAATGCTGTTTCTTCATACAGAGCAAGTGATCAAAAGGCAGACAGAAAAGCAGAAGAGGAGAGAGGAAATAGATTCTGATGATGATGATGATAGTGACATTGATGATGGAATTGACATTGACAGAGAAGGCTAGCAATTGCATCATAGGTTTTTCATTAACAGGAACTATGCAGTTCAGATGTTGTCTTTATATATGTATCATCTTGAACAAATTGTGAGGGCTTGAACTGAGTGAGTGTTGAAACCAACTATTTTCAACATTCCATATATCATACAATTGTATGATGATAAAAATGTTTCTAAATAATAGAATACTGCTTGTGACAATATTCACTAATATGAAATATTACATAATTTAGTGGCTTGTAACAGTAACAGTATGCACAGTCACAGACTGTGCATACTCAAGGTTGCATGACTTGTCATGCAACCTTTCTTCAGAATTGAGTACTTCTAATTACAAGAACTAATATAATAATACTGGTATTTGATATGACTATGATAAATACAATCAGATAGGGGACCATTAGTTTTGCATAGACTTGAGAGTTACAAAATATGGAGCATGGGAAAATATTACCTAAAATAAATAATATGCTCTTGTGACTTCTAAGACCCCTGGCAGTTTTAGAATTGCATTATCTACAAAATTGGGTTAGTAAATTACAAAATGGTCGATGAAAGCTGGCAGTTTAGAAATTTGTATAATGTTTCTAACTGAATTTCAACTGGATTCCTTCATACAAAGTATGCTAAAATGTTGATTTCTGTTTATGATGCTTTCATGTCTAGTTTATGTCATGAACCCATGAAATACATAATAGTTACTTTGTTATAATCATCATTCATCAGTCCATGAAAAGTCCAGATAAAGTCCACATGGAGTCCACATGGAGTCCATCTTGAATCTGTTCTTGCATCAGTCCCATAGTCCATGTCTTGTCCATGCGGAGTCCATGTGGAATCCATGTGGAAGCTTTATCCTGAAAATCATTTATCAGTCCATCAAAAGTCCGGACAAAGTCCACCAATAGTCCACCATGAGTCCAGTCCTACATGCGGACTCCATGTGGAGTCCACCTGGAGTGGACTGGGGGTAGACAAATTTTGGTAGGACTAAAGGTGGACTGAAGGTGGACTGGAGGTGGACTGGAGGTGGACTGGAGGTGGACTGGAGGTGGACTGGAGGTGGACTGGAGGCAGACAATGTGGACTGAAGGTAGACTGAAGGTGGATACCATGTGGATTCCTGGGAGAGTGATAAATACAGCAATCTGGCCATTTGGAAGGCTGAGGCGAGACCACTTTGTTATGTAAATGTCATTATTGTGAATGACACCATGGTGGGCAAGGTATGTTTTGATAGTGGCTGCCTTGGCTGGTGGGACAAGATGCGAGGTGGTGTCCTTGGCTCTCAGAAGCACATAAGAGTCACCTAGATCAATCAACCCTCGTGGAAACGGGTTTTCGGGAGGGTCCAAATCTGGAAGCATCACCTTGAGAGCATTGGTTTGTGAATGGCGGAGACCTCGTTGAGCAAGATTGGCAAAAGGGTTTGAATGCTGCTTGATCTCCTCGCCTAAGTTTCCAATTGTACACTCGATGGTCCATTGTGATGAATAACAACCAGGTCCCACCCACGCAATTTCAGGACCCATATGGCAAAGTGTGTGAATTACTGGACATACAAAGTGTATACGATAAGGCTTGTGCTGGTAATATAAAGTCTCAAACTCGTCAGCATATTCTTTTAGTGATTTGGGGGCACTATTGAGGTCTTCTGTGGATATCTGTCTCTGCAGTAATAACCTCATTCCATAGAGGAGTTTGCAGAAGTGTCACCAGTATTTTTCCGGTAGCACATCATAACAGAGGGTGAGGCCGAGACCATAGAAGTAAATAAGAAACTCCCAAGCTTTGTATCCACTGTTGATTTTTTCTGCCAGATTCCGAGGAGGGCAGTCAAAAGAACCAGGAAGATATGGTGTCACGTTTGCAACAGCTTGTCCATGATCTTTCCAGATTTGACCTTTCAGAATAGCCCAGTCCCAGGTAGATTTATCGTCAAGTGGGTCACAATTGATAGTGCTGCGCCAGAGGCTTAACTTGAGATCCAGAATATTTAGCACAAGAAGGTGCATCACATCCAGGCTGAAACACTTAGGTACTGGCAGACCACGAGGGATATCGGCCAAGATACTGGGTTTACAGATCCCAGTTGCGAGCTGCCTCTTTTTAAATTGGGTCTTGTTTGGAGAATTCTTGAGGAAGACCAGATTTGCTTCATATCTTGTAACCGAACCATTACTGATTTCGTGCACAGAAATGTCATTATGGTCACACCCAGCTTCTGTGTAGTTGTCAGGCTTGAGCCGAGCAGGGTAATAGTGAGGTAGTCCAGGCTTGTGCCGACCAGGAAGAGTGCAGTAGACTCAGCACCCATTTTTCCCATGGTGCCTTACAAGACCACTGAGTTGGGCCAATCCGAGGAAATTAGGCAATGACATGGGTACGGGTACTGCCAGGTACGGGTACAGGTTACCTTTTTGGACCTGGGCAAAACCTGTACCCATGACCACGGGGCTTGGTATATCTGCAGGTACCGGCCCAAACAGAGCCACACAGCTTCACGGGAATTCTCAACACAAATACCATGACAACGACACCCAGCAATGCATCCATGCCCCCACAGGCTGCCCCACACATGCACGCATCCACGACAACACAGACGACGCCGATAGCCACCACTTCCATGGCAACACAACACCAACCGCCTGCCAAACAGCCCCATCCTCATGCAAAACCGTGTCCCAGCATGACGCTACATGCCCATTGCAAGAAGCAACAGCAACCGCATTGCACAATGCCCCGTCATCAAATAGTGCCCCAACACGAACCCCCATGCCCAAAACCCAATGGGAGACGCATCATGCACCCGTGTCAGCCCCAAACACACCGTCCCCACTGCAAAACGCATCCGAATGTGTCTCAAGTCCCACCCTGGCCCCAAACCCTGCGCCCATGCAAGAAAATGCGTTCAAACACATCCCAGACCGCACACCCGACCATTTGATGCCCACACAGGCCCATGCCCATGCAACAGAATGTGCCCAAATGTGCCCCAGACCCCATTCCCCCCCCAAGTACATGCCCACACATGCCCACAATCACGACGCCACCATCCAGACGCCGCAACTGCGAAAGCCAAGGCTAAACGGCGTCGAAATGTGGGCTGACACGTATGCAACGACAGAGGAGGATGAGAGGGAGGGGAGAATGGGAGATGGTGCGGGGAATGAGGAGACGGATATGATGGGCGAGGGTCTCTCGCCCACAAGAACCCAACCCATCGTGTGGTTCCCAGCCCCCCCCACTCCTCGTGTTGGCACAGTGCCACGTCAATTGACATGCGTGTCAGCGACGCGAGGTAGATGTGGGCTGGAACCCGCCGGGTTTCCTGCACAGGTCAATACCCGTACCTGACCCGCCCTGCTACCCGCCATCTACCCGCTGAAAAAAAGACCCATGGGTAGACAGGTACGGGTTGGAGCGGGTCCAGGTACGGGTTGGCCTTGGGACACCTGTGGGTATACCCATGTCATTGCCTAAGGGTGATGATGGTGAACAACCTGAGCTGTGGGCAAAGGTGTCCTAGTTTTACACCCAGCAGCACATTCAGGATGTGAAGCTAAGTAAAAGGTCAAAAAAGAAGCTGCTTGACTTGCTGTAAGATTTATTCATCTGCCGTCATATATATTCTTGGATTGAATCATCCTTTTTCATCAGTCCATTTGAGCAGATGAGCTCTACTGAGCTCATCAAGAGCAACCATGAACAAATCATTCCTGCTCTAAGTATTGAATGTGAGCTTACCTTGATGGATGTATTTCTTCCAATTGAACACATGGATTATCCTTGCCAGTCCCCATGAAAATTCCTTACTTCAATGACAGACAATCCAACAGTCAGGAAATTGGTGTTGGTGCATGGTTTTGGTGGTTTGAGGTCAACTTCCTGAACAAGAATCTTGAGGTGATGGTGAGTGGCTAGACATGACAGTGAAGGCTGTTATTAACTGAAGGACTGGCTGCTCAGAGGATTCAGAAAGGCTGTTGCAAGAGAGTGTACAGTCCAAGCAAGGATCTCCAACGTTTTTGCATTTACTGTGAAGAATGGCTTCATGAAGGATGCCTCACAGGGCCCATTGAAGTGACGCTTCGGGAGCTGAATGATTTGGATAACTTGACACAGAGCATCCCAATTTTCAGGGGTTCAAATGGCCAAGGTCGGGATCAGCAGCAGGACTGGCATGTGGCTGGTACTGGACAAAAGATTGAGAAGGCTCGTGAATGGGCTGATAAAGAGGCAGCTCCAAATGATTGGAGACAGTTGCTTAGTGCAGTGTTTGTGGATGAGATGATCCAGACACAGTGGAACTGTTATGAATGTCCTACATGTCTTCACCAGATTTGAACTATTGCTAGTACACTTGTAATTCATTCATGATCAACACCATTGTGATGAAATTTAGATGGTTAAATTTTACAAATATCTCATACAGACAATCATGACCAGTGGAGTGGAATTAGACACTGTTGAAGACTCCATGGCCACAAGTCCACTTACATGGTGACTAGAGTTGAATACATGTATCAATAAAAGAGTCTATAGAGACACATAAAGTGTGGAATGACCACAATACAGTTATGAGATTGAGGCCAGAAGGAGTCTCATAACCCATATCAGACACAGAAACATGACCAAATAACTTGATTTTGGTTTTAAAGTTTTCTTTACTATAATCTAATCAGGCCCGATACAACAGGACTTCCCATGCACAGATGCCTGCACTCGCCTTGGCTGCGATCAAGAGCCCATGCGCCTCTCCCTCCGTCTTACTCCGGGATCCACTCCCCGTGTTTCAGTTTCACTTTTCATCTTATATACCCAGGAAGGAGACCTCCTTTCATACAGGGATTCCTGTCTCCTTCCAGGGTAAGATTACTTACTCTGTTTTACTATTCTTAACAAATGTTCCCCATTTCGTAGCTTATAGTTTTTTGGTTTTTTCTCTCTCTAAACTTCGTTACATCGACTTCATGCCTCATAATGAGAACACCACTGAAACACAGAGCCAAATGCAAGGCATGCCGGACCTCGACCGAGAAGTCCAAGACACATGCCTCAAAATTACTGAGGACTACCGTGCAGGCAGGAAGGAGAAATCGGACGCCATCCTTGAACTCACTAGCGTCATCCCTTTCCAAGGGGGAATGGAGGAAGACACGTCTAATCGACAGGCTTTCGGTGCCTACTGTTGAATGCTGGACAGTTTTGACAACATCAGGCAAGGCAGACTATCCCGGTCAAACCTCACCAACCCTCTCGTCAACTTCGACTATGGCAAATGCGATATCACAGATGGCGAGGACAGTGGCCCCATTCCACCAGGATAAATCAACCCTACGCGTCCTTCCAAGCGACCCATCGCCGATGACGATGAAGACACACTCATCCTCCCAAATGGAGGGTCGATGTCTCTGTTCTCCCGTGGATCATCTGCGAATCTCTCCATCCATCGGTCCTCCCACCATCTCTACAGGAAACCTGGACTTCTCTCGAAAATTTCTCCCGCGATATCAAATTCACTGTCGCCTCCATCCTCAATGCACCAGATTGCCCTCAGTTCCCCCCTTCCAAATGGACCAACCTCGTCTCTGGACAGGCCATCGACCTCGACCACATACTCTCTGGCCTCTTTACTACCTCCACGTCCAACTCGCGTAAGGAGCAGGTCGGGTCCTTTGAAATCTCACTTGGCCCTTCTTCCCCAGCCAAAGCTGTCACTTCCCACAGCGAATGGATCACGGCTTGGGACCCTACCATCTAAGCCACCTTGTTCATTTTTCCCCAACGTGACCACAAGTTACGTCGTTACGGACACTACATCTCCGGTCTCTTCGCCGCACTACCGGTCAAACAACACCAACACATGATATCCCTTGACAAGGGAATCTGGATCCGTGTCGCCTAACGCCATGGCCTCCTCCTCACCAATGCAAATGAGTTTGTGGACCTCCAACTACATTGGGTCCACTCTTGGGACCGCCTCCACGGAACACCCCATTCGGGGGCCGCTACTTCACAGTCCCACAAATGCGACCCTTGCCACCGGTGGAACGACAACAAGTGCCCAAATTCTAACAACAAGTGCAACTACGCCCATGTTTGTTCCAAATGCCATTCCCCCAACCACATGGGCCCTGACTGTCCACCCACCAAATGAGACCAGCCTTTGGTCCCGCCGACCGAAATATGCACATCACCTTATTTGGGACGATGAGGGACTGGAACACCTCACCGTCACCCTCTCCAGCCTCTATGAGTGCCCCATTCCTCCGGTACCGAACGAACTCCTTAATGCACCCGCACTCTCCACCATCCAGCACCACTCCAACCTTTTCAAATTCGTCACCCCCATTCGCGTTGACGTCTTCACCCACTTCTTGCGCAACCACCCGAACCGCCCTTTCGTGGATTCCATCTGCCATGCCCTCCGTACGGGTTTCTGGCCTTGGGCCAAGACGGAAGGCCTGAATTACCCCGTCACTTGGGACAACTCCCACCGTCCCATCACCGATCCCGAACACCACACTTTCTTATTCGCGCAACGCGACGCCAAGGTCTCCCTCGGCCAACTATCACCCTCCTTCGGATGCGACCTTCTCCCGGGTATGTACAGCATGCCCCTGGGGGTCATCCTCAAACCCCACGCTACCAAACTCCATATGGTTGTGGACCAGAGCGCGGAACCGTTCTCCGAGAACTCGCTCATCCCAAAGGAAGACCGCTTCGTCCGTATGGACACCCTCCACCACCTCAGCGACACCCTACGCCACATGTGCATGGCCCACCCCACCCGACAGCTTGTCGTCTTCAAATCCGACATGCCCTGCACGTACCAACTGATTCCTATGGCACCGCTGTGGCAAATCCGCCAAATCATGACCGTCGATGACGAACATTACGTCAACCGGTGCAACCACTTTGGCAATGGCGCTGGGGGACGGGTTTTTGGGACCTTCGCCTGCCTCGTCACTTGGATCGCCATCTTCATTCTGTTCCTTTACGACCTCATTACCTACGTCGACGACAACTTTTCCTGGGACTTTGCGGACAATCTCACATGGTACCCCCGCTACAACAAACTGATGCTGACAAAACAGGCCCGTCTCCTCACCCTTTGGGACAACCTTGGCATACCGCACGAGGAATGGAAACAGGGGTGGGGCACGTCCCTCATGATCATCAGTTTCACCGTCGATCCCAACGCCCTCACGATTACCATGCCTGACGACCGCCGTTGTAAAGGCGAGGTCGGGGTGGCTGCGGAATAATAATCCTAAGCCTGTGGGGTCAGCGTAGAAGTGACTAGGAATAGTCTAACAAGCTTCAGTAAGATAATAGGATATAAAAAGTAAGAAGCTGCCGAGTAAACTATTGAAATCTATCGAGACCGATCGAAGCCGACGAAGCCGACGATGTCGGGTACGGCGGGTCGGGTGTCGGGTGACGAGAAACGTAGAGATTAAGACGGTAGAAGGACGGGGAGAGCGTCGAGGAAACCGACGAGTAGTATGTGCAATGGATTTTACTGAGAGACTAATTCTCAGAGAGAGGAAACGGGGGAACTGGTTTCTTATTCTGAGACGGCGCTTGGGCACCATTTTTATACTACAAATTTGTGTACCTAGATTCGGACGAGAGTCCTCGGCCGATGAGAGGAGACAAAGGAGAATAAAAATGGGGAAGTAGGAAGAGCGTTGCGAGGCGACGATGACAGGGAAAATGGGTGGAAGATATAAAAAACCGTAAAAGATGCAATATACTTTACTATATCCCCATAAGGGAGACGCTAGGCGTGAATAGGGCAAGTCCGATGTCGGGATCCCAGTCCGATGAGATCTATCTTTGCTATTTGAAGTTCCGTGAGTTTATGAGATAGACCGACCAGGTACGTGAGCGGCCGTGCTAGTCGGTATGCATCAGGTTGCGTCGGGTTGCGTCGGGTTCGAACGTAGATTGCTAGAGACGTCGGGTTCGAGCGGATTCGCTAGATATCGATGTTACGGCCTCAGAGGGTCGAGGACCCTCTACACCGTACTGAACTCCTCCTTGCGTTACACACCTTCACCATTGTGGGCCAATGCCACCCACTCCGTGAGTTCCAACGGATGGCGGGCTGGGTCAATTGGGCCCTTAACGTCTACCTGCTCTTGCATCCTGGCCTCTCGATGCTCTACCACAAAATGTCTGGGAAGTGCATCCCCCATGAGTGGCTCTCCTGGACCGCCGACCACATCCAATGCTCCACCAGTATCCACATCATCCTTTCCACTGCCTGGTCCACCTTCGACGCCGACTTCACACTATATTCCGATGCTTGCCCTACCGGCATGGGTTTCTGGTCCCCACAGCTACCGTCCGGCCACCAATGCCTCCTCACCAGAGCCCTGGACCCCCGGATATTCTACTTGGAAGCATTAGCCGCCCTCTCCGCACTGCACTTCATGTCCCTTAATGTCCGGCCCCTCCCACACCACATTGCCCTGTTTTGCGATAACACCAACACTGTCGACATCTTCAACTCCTTGCGTGCCCTCCCTTCTCACAACCCCATCCTGATGACCACCGTCGACCTCTCCCTCCATTACCATTTCCAGTTTTGTGTCTTCCACATTCCTGGGTCCACGAACATTATCGCTGACGCACTCTCCTGTGGCTGTGATGACGTGGTCCACTCCATGGCCCCACGGATGTACATTACTTCGTTTGAACCCCCTCATGTACCACTGGGGGCAGCTGCGCAATGACCCCCACACCCCGTTCGACCAGGCAACCTCACCGGGTTCCCTGGTCCATGGAGCGACTGCGCCATGAACGCGCCGTCGCTATGGGGTGTGCAATCGAACGCAGCACCGCCACCGCTTACTCCTCCGCCCTCGAATCATATATCTCTTTTTGCGCTGACCACTGCCTGCCTACTTCCCCCACCGCCGACACCCTCAGCTTCTTCATTGTCTATATGTGCCACCACATCAAACCACAATCAGTCGACAACTATCTCTCAGGGATCTGCAACCAACTTGAGCCCTTCTACCCTGACATCCACGCTATCCGCCGTCACAACCCCATCTCCAGGACCCTCGCAGGCTGCAAAAAACTGCGTGCCGCCAGGGTGTCACGTAAACGGCTGCTCTCTCGCTCCAAGCTCTCAACCGCCTGCTTGTCATTCACAGACACTCGCACACACGACGACAGCCTTTTCGCCGTGATCATCTCAACAGCCTTCCATGGCCTCTTATGACTTGGCGAACTTGTCTGGCCTGACTCCTCCACGCTACAGGACTACCGTAAGGTCATATTGCGTGCCACCATTGACGCGACCAACTTCACCTTTTTCCTCCCTGGCCACAAGGCCAACCGTTTCTTCGAAGGCAACCGTGTCCTACTCCACTGCACGTTCACCGTGGATGACCCCATCATGAACCTTACATGCTACCTCTGTTCTCGTGATCACCTCTTCCCCATGCACCTGGAACTTTTTCTATGCTCCAACGGCACCATCCCCACCCAGTCATGGTTCCTCTCATGCCTACACATCCATTTCCCTGACCGGAACATTGGTGGTCACTCCCTCCATTCCGGTGGCACCATGGACCTGGCAACAGCTGGGGTACCACCGTATCTCATCTAGGCAATCGGATGCTGGGCCTCGGACGCTTGGCAAATCTACGTTCAGAAGCACCCCACACTGCAGGCCACCTTCCTCTTTGCCCACCGCTGAACACACGGTGCTATACATCGCCACTTCATGGCTCACTTCTCATCTCCTTTTTTTTTTTTTTCTTTTCTGCAGATCTCTTTCTTTTAATGGACAATTTGTAACATTTTTTCTTTTACTGAACAATTTCTTCACCCCCCCTTCCTCACCCAAGACTACTTCCTTTAATAGTTTTTAGCATCGCACCTATCTTTCTCGTGTAATATATTTTCTTTCGGGCCCTGCCGCTGCTTCAGGGCAGGGCCGCATACACTTATTCCAGACACCAAAAAACTATGGGAGACTGATTAGATGAATCATAATTGATGCCATCATCACATGATAAATAGAAGCCAAACTTGGACTAATTTCCCACATTAACACAGATTACCTCCCCAACTTGCATGGACTCTTTCTCCATAACTGGTCTGCCGATTTCTTAGAAAATTGGTACAGAGCACCTCAGTAGTGTTCCCAATGGATTGCCAACTTAAATCTGCAACAATTTCATGTCCGAGAATTGTATATATATACATAGAAGACCGGTATAATATCTTATGGTTCCATTGGGCTACATTATGTTGAAGTAAATGTTGAAATCTGCATTCCATCCCTATTTCCAGTTTTCATTTTCAAAATGGAACATTGCCATCCTGTTCACAGCATGACTGGATCAAGAACAGTTTACAACAGGCAAAAGAATGCAGCGTGGGGAGTCACTGCTTGTCCTTCCAAATGGCCCAATCCCATTTGTATTCTGATCCCATAGTGGCAACAACAACAGCTAGCTCACCTATGATAACCTGTGCACACAGGTGCTTGGTGGTGATAATAGGTGCAAATATGTTATTACTTGTGTGCATCATAATATTGTCCAGTGGAATCACTCATACACAGGGTGCACAGTAGCATACCATGTCACACAGTATCTTGAAAGTACTTGACAAGTATACTAAATATCATTACCGTAACATTCAACATGGTATTGTAACAGTATTCAGACATAAACTACAATACTTGTGCTCAAATTCATCTGAAGGTATGAAGGCAAATGAGACTTATACCTTTTCAATAACATCAAGCCTTTTGTTTCACTACTTTTACTGTATCTACAGCAAAGTACCATATAGTTCGGATAGAATACTTGCAGCCTAAGATGAATAAAAGTATTAAACTAGTAAGGAAGTTGTGCCACTTTCACTACTAGGATACCTTTTGAATACTTTCAAGATACAGTGTGAAATAGTATAGTACTGTTGCCATATTGTAGATTTAAGATACTGTGTCAATACTTTTAAGATACTGTTTCAGTACTTTTATTATAATAAAAGTATCTTAAAAGTATTGACACAGTATCTTAAATCCACAATATAGCAACAGTACTATACTATTTCACACTGTATCTTGATAGGATTCAAAAGGTATCCTAATAGTAAAAGTGGCCCAACTTCCTTACTGGTTTAATACTTTGATTCATCTTAGGCTGCAAGTATTCTATCTGAACTATACAGTACTTTGCTGTAGATACAGTAAAAGTAGTGAAACAAAAGGCTTGATGTTATTGAAAAGGTATAAGTCTCATTTGCCTTCATACCTTCAGATGAATTTGAGCACAAGTATTGTAGTTTATGTCTGAATACTGTTACAATACCATGTTGAATGTTATGGTAATGATATTTAGTATACTTGTCAAGTACTTTCAAGATACTGTGTGACATGGTATGCTACTGCGCACCCTGTGATATGAAAGGTTTGCAATGCAAATGGTCACAGAGCTTGGGAGACTTTAGTAGCATGATTCATCTTGCAGAATGTTTTTGAGTTGAATGTATGCTTGTATTCACTATTCATCATGTCAGGAATGAGCAGTGGAGTGTGCATACAAGGCCTTATCAACACTACTTTCCAGATTTTAGCATGAAATCCAGCAAGTACAAAGCATAGGTCTAGTTTGCTGATGTACACCAGAAGTGACAACTTCAGTATTGGTCATGACAAGAACACTTCCCATCCTTCATGACATGCACCCTTGACCTGTCCCAATGATGGATTGAAATGGATTCCAAAATGGTAATCTGCTTGGAGGCCTCATGACAAGCACCACATATCCTAAGGTTCTTCCGTAGGACAATTTTTCTCATGCCCTGTGTGACCGCATATGCCAGCGCAAGTTTCTCGCTATGCCGGCACCGGATGGACTCATCGCTGATGCTGCATAACCCTAACCAGCGACTCCATTCCTCGAGCTTCTGCTCCATAGCACATGTGGCATGCACCAGCTCAGGCGGGATCTCCCGTACGTAGAACACATGTGTTTTGCCGTTGTCCATCGTCAGGGTCACCGCACCCCGCTCCTTCATGAGTCCCTTCTTCAGTCTCTCTTGTTGCATGCGGAGAGCAGCCGTTGTGTCACCACAGGCTTTGTAGACATCAGACATGAGGATGTACGCCGACGCACGGTGTTCAGGGGAGCCTAGCCTCTGAATGGCTTCAAATGCGGTCTGTGCGACTGGCAGGTTTTTGAAATGACGGCAGGGACCGAGCACGGTCATCCACATCACATCGTCCTCACCAACTCCACTTTGGCATTTGGCGCGGTCGATGATCGCGAGAGCGGATGTAAAGTCCCCACTGCGCGCGTAGCAGTCCACGAGGGTAGTGTATGACTGTATGCTTGCACCGGGAGTTTGGGATCCGTGCACTTCTACTTGCTCCATCAATGCGCGGGCTGCATCGACGTTGCCCGAATGGGAGAAGGCGGTGAGCGCCGCAGTCACCATGTATGAATTGAGGGAAGCCGGAGGAATGTTCTTGAGTAGTTCTAGCGTCTCGCCATCAGCACCATGCAGAGCGAGTACTGACAACATGCTTCCGGTCACAACTGGGAGGTGAGCAAGGCCCATGTTCCTAGCTTCCTGCCAGACCTGCTGCGCGACCGCCATATTGCCCATTCGGCCACACAAAAGCAGATATTGCGCCGTGACATAGCACAACTCCGGATCGCCGTGCCTAACGTGCCGTCGTGGTGCAGCCCACTGCCATACTCGGCCGGCCAAGTCCAAGTTATGACGTACATGGCACACTTTGAGCAGCACACCGATGGTGCGTGGGTCAAGTTCGGTTGGACAAGGCTGCTGGAGCAGCTCGTGCACAAGTCGGGCCTCTTCTTCGCTTGAGTCTATGCCACTATGAATGACGCGGGCGTAGTCCGTGGTGGTCAGGGGAGTGCTTCGGGCCGCGAGGAGACGAAAGGCGTTGAGCGCCACTGCACCGTTCTTGTGTCTTGATGCGTTTCCGAGTACTGCCCTAAGGACCCCTTCCCAGATGTAGGGGATGTCGTTGGGGGGGATGCTCGCGAGGAGGGTGCCCGCCAACTGTGGGTCGTCGACAGAGGGACCAGCACTGACGTGGGCAGCTGCTGATAGTAACTGCCAGGGGATAGTGTCTTCGAATCTGCGGGCCTCATGAACGACTTCGCGTACTTCTCGCGAGTTCTTGGCCTTGCGCAAGAGGGAGGTTAGAAAACCGCAGCCAACACTCCCGTCCCGGTTTTCGGCGAGGTCGACATACTTGAGTAATCCCTTGCGCGGAGGGCCATTGTGGATGCGACCAGCGGGGCATAGATTTTTTGACAAACATTGACGTGCAACGACGATCGGGAAAAAGGTCATACGCAGGGAAATGGAACTGCGTATGTCGTTGTTGCCCTTATATGGCTCAGATATGGCACGGGTGATGGGCCAACGCTCTACCGGTACCGCTGAATGAAATGCAGTACTCAACTAATTGCAGATGGGAACTCGCACGTCTTCGGCTCTTCTCAAGGTTCTGCAAATAACGAGTATCCATTATACTACCGGTATTACTACGCTGGCTTCCGTAACTGTTGCTAAATGAATATAAATTTGACGACACATGCACATGGATTGCGAAAACAAGCTGGCGCTTGACGCTGCAGTGATGTTCTTCACAACACAGTGTCCAGAAATGCCGCAGAATAGACACTTGAAGGTCTTATGGTCGTTAAAATAAAACCGACAACAATTACTTCAAAAACATCATCTTGCTGGCTGCGAAATCAAGCACACGATTACTACAAATGTTATGGTATTCAGAGTCATGGTATTCATAGATGAAGGCTTCAAAACACAACACCAAACGCCGGCCGGAGGGTGACGAACAACAGGAATTCCACAAAACCAGTCAGGGCGAACAGGACAGACACGGATAATGCTGCACCTGATCCAAGGGAGGTGTCGCCCATAAACTGTTTAAATCGCACCACCGAAACGGGAATAACTAGTGCCATGTAGGCTGAAAGCTCATTGGTCATCAAGTTAACATTCCGCACGACATGGAGAGGCGCTTACAAAGTGGAAACCTGGACGTAATCATGAGCGCAGATTGTTGGGCATGTACAAAGTACTCACACCAGCAGCTTCAGAGCAGCCTTCATTTGGGCGTTTTGATTCGCCCGCAAAGCATCGGGTGGCGGGGCATCACTGATTGTGCTTACTGGCGAAAGGTTATTGGCATTAGCCTGATTGTTGTTCAGGGCCGCCAGCCCAATATTAGGCTGAACGCTATAATAGTTGTCGAAGTATTGTATGGGGATTGGAAGGATGAAGCTGATAGTGTGCCGGGAGATGGTCATATCGCACGAATAGCCCCATTTTGGATTGCCACGCTCGCGAGAGTCGAGACTGATAAGCCCAACTCGGAGAAGAGAACTCTCTCCCATCGGGAATCCGATCCAGAAAAAGCCCGCCGGTAGTTGTTTGCCAAGGCATGCAGAGACTAGATATGCAAGAGCGGTGCAGAAAGAAAACGCCGCCGCCGCCCAATACCAGACGTAATGGGTGGCGATTTTAGCCGCAAGGTGATCCCCGGGATGCTGGGATGCTATAAAACACTAAGGACCGTTCAGCAAACAATGGTATGGTAATCCGAATGACCGTACCCATAATCTTCCGCCAACAGTTATCAGCAGAGGGGTGCATGATAATGCAGACATACTCACCCAGCGGGCCCGTAATAATTGAATGCGCCATGATAGATGCCATTCGGAACGCCGATGATTATCGCCTGGATTATAAACATAATAGCCAAACCGATGCAGCCTGACTTGAAACTGAGATTGGTAGCAGAATCGATGACATAGTCGTGAAGAATACACCACGACATGCCCATAATCGATAGCGCCGTGCCAGTCGCGTCGAGTTGTTTTAGGATTGCTACAAGAATCTCAATGTCAAGGTGTGAAAGAAATGAGACAGGTAGAATACCTTGAGTGACGCAGCAAGTCCCCATCACAACTGCACCTTGGTGGATCCATTGGATGCTCAATAGCCATGCAATGCTCTGCAGAAATTCCCAGAAGAGCAGCACTAAGTAAAAGAGCGTGATTGGGTACATCAGGTCCGACCCTGGCTTGCGCGATTGGAGCACCTTATTCTGAAAAAAATTGATTCAACGAGTTTGGTAGCTGGTTGACGATGGAGCGTACAAAAATAAAAAATAGCAGAGAGGATGTTGTTACGAGGGACAAAGATGCAGCGGCCATAAGCACCTTCGAGTCGTCGAATGGTCAGATATTAACGAGGCGTACAGTAAATGCCAACTAAAGGGACCCACTTTCAGTCCTTTCCGTTCTCCATACGATAGCAAGTTCTCGAGTGGAGGTGACATAGCGACAAAGGCTCGCTGGGAGCAGTGAATTCAAGCGTCTTAAGGAATGCTTTGACATATTCAATGGCTGTGTTTTACCTGTCATCGTGGCAGGCACAGCATTGCAGCGTCTAACATTTGACCAGATTTTACTTTTAGGTGCTGTGCTCAAATACTATATATCTATAAATGACAATCAATCTCGTGTGTAAGCCAAAATAAGTAAAGGGAACTATGCAAGAAAGGACCCAGAATGAGAGGATGTGGATGTGGTCTGGAAACAGAGGTGGTGGATTTGGCCGCGCAGCCCTAATCCGCCTTATAGCATGCTTGACTTCGTGTTCTACTTTGTGAATAAGCTTGACATTGATGAGGCCTTTCTTAACGCAGCCCACCACTCGATTTCGACCAAACAAATATTCTAGAGGACTCGTGAGTCGGGCAGCCTCACTGGACGTGAACGTGTTTAATTCGCCAAGGAGGACCTGACATCCGTCCCAATGGATTTGCTGAGTGGTAGTCACGCTAGAAATGTCGATGCTGAGTTGGGGCTTTACAACATCCTCTACAGATGCAGGTGTGAGCGGTCAATGAGAGTCAATGGATCATATGTGACATACCAAGGGAATGCAGATAAGGCCTATTGGTACGTTGCGTCTCTCATATCTCATGGGCATGAGAAAGACGTCCCATACTCCCCAGGTCTGGTGCATTAAACTTGATATCTGCACGGAGTTTGTCGAGTGAGTGCAGTGCCACCACGATCGCACGCATGGCCGAAAAATTAAGGATTTCTTTCGAATGCTTTTGGCCGGTCGTTGAGTGAAGGAGAGATATTTGCGGATTAAATTTAGTACCTGTGCCACCTTGTAAAATAGCCGATAATTTTGTTTCACATGTTCCGGTTTTGCATCGAGTAGGATACATTTACAGAACCCGGCCTGTAACCTTGTAGAGAGGGGCTTAGCTAATTGGGGGGAGACAGGAAACCCCTAGCTTACCCTTTCGGGAAATGACACAACTATTCTTTTCCAACCAACGAACACATTCGCCGACAGGGTCCTCACGCCGCAGTCTGTCTTCGAGAACAGCCAGGGCTTCTGCTAGTTCATCTGCAAGGACATCCAAGTATTTGTCACCAGCGGCAGTTATGAAGCCTTCTTGGTCCTCTTTTTGGGCCATTTTCAAAGCCTCGATTAGGGAATATCGTTGCCAGGCGACGCAGGGGTAATTTGGGGGTGGGTTCGAAACAAAGCGTTTAGAAAGTGTTTCGCTTTGCGGATCGGTAAGCCAGAGATGAGTCACAACCCTCGTTACAAGGCTCAAGATACTGAGTCAAGAACAATAATGAGATGCAGATTTGGGCTTAAGAAGGAAATACGGACCAGACTTGCGCTGCTGATGTATCACTCAAAGGTTGGCTGAAATATAGATCGTCTAGTACATTCAACACGCTGTCGAAACTCTGAGACAAGGATATCATCAAAAGAAATCGCACGGTTTCTTCTTCAGAGGTGGTCAGAGTAGCAATTGTATGATGCAAAGCAATGAAAATACCAGGTTTATTGAGGACGACGTCCACCAGGTTCCTCACGTCGTACCGGTTTTCCAGTTTTGGCGGTAACGCGGGTTCGGGTGGCGGCTGGTGATTGTCCAACATTGGTTAGCGATTGTAGTAGCATTAAGTCTGGGGAAGGCGCACATCTGTGCTCCCAGGGTCCGGTGTCATGGACTGGCCTTCTAGGAAGGACGCCGCTTTCAGCGTTTCAGCACACAACTGCAGTTGCGTTTCGACCGCTCTATTGTCCTGTACATGTTCCCACACAAGATGTGCCATTCTTTCAAGCTGAGAAATATCAGCCATATTGATCAATCCAACGGCGTGACCAGGATCAAAACGAAAATAAGGACTGAGAAAGAAGGGGTATGAGTATGGCAAGTTCCAA
This sequence comes from Hygrocybe punicea, assembly GCA_963556145.1. Classification (NCBI taxonomy): domain Eukaryota; kingdom Fungi; phylum Basidiomycota; class Agaricomycetes; order Agaricales; family Hygrophoraceae; genus Hygrocybe; species Hygrocybe punicea. The sequence goes on along the minus strand of OY744468.1, from coordinate 54,165 downwards.
CTGCGGGCTGAAAACGATGCTTACCCGTTTTCCATATGACGCTGCATTTCTACATCGACTTTTGCAGTAGCCGCAGCAATGGCGCTAAGATACTGGACAAGGTCTGTTTCATGCCCGAGAGATCGAACGTTCCGAGTCTTCTCAGTGTGCTCGCTGGAGGTGGCCGAGCCCCGCTGGCCCCCGTTCCGATGCTGACGAAACACGCAATGTGCTTATTCTTATATTCGGGGATATTGCATGTAATTTCGTGGTATACTTCAGACGAGGGATTCAGCACCTGCGTCAATGAACTTCCAACCAGCGACTGCAACCGATCTAAAGTACACAGGGGCGCTGCTTCCCAAATCTTCCAACTGCTGCCTGTGGAATCAGTGTGGATGTGACTGGATCCGTTCTATCAGCAGAAGGATACGAACGGATGGGAACAAGCTTGGTCGGACGATCCTCCAAAACGGTGGTAACAAAGCACTGCAATTTTCCTCAATGAGTAAATGCGAAAGAGGGTAAAGCCAAACCATTATGACCGCCCGTCTTCGCCGCCGACACGACCGATCTCCCGAAAGGCTATCTCTGCGGGACCTTCGTGGACTAGAGGAGTGCCACTTTTAATCCATACCCCCTCGGGTTCCACACTGGAGAATATCCGCGGGCTCAACTCGTCGTATTTTGTGATCGCCTCACTAACAGTGTAGCCTAGCCTTGCGAGCATGATGGCTATCAGAGCTCCGATGGATGTCCCAGCAATGAGGTCAAAGAAGTCGCAGGGCTTGACCGGTTGACCCCTGGTCCAATCCTGTCCATGATTTCCCTCAACATGCAAAGGCTGGCTTTGACTCGAACACCGCCCCCATCGAAGCACAGAATTCGGAGACCCTTGGAAAGATCATCGGCTGGAAACAAATATATGGCTTGATTGTGGATCATGTGTTTGCTGCCAAACATTACTGGATCGGCGCCCCAGGCAAAGTTGCCAATATTAATCCTCGGGATTGGCTCAGTTTCAACCAAATCGTTGATATCGACTAATCGCGGGAAGAAGAAAATATGAGAACGTCTATCAGTGATGTTTTGCTATAACTATATTCTCCGTCACAGCTGCAACCGGGATTCAATGAACAAGGTATAAAGATAAGTCAAGGGATGCAGTCACCGGTTTTGTATGGAGCTAAAGGGAAGGTGCTTTCTCAACGTGAAGCAGCGCGGCCTCCCCGGCCACTGTAGGATGTCAAGCTGCATCTTTCATGGCTGCAGTCCAATGAGCATCCCAGAAACCGTATCCTGAAGCCTGCTCATCTTCTACAAGGACGTGAGGAGTCAGAATCTCATATGAACCAGCGAGATATGCTTACGTCCGTCTCTTCTGATGAAGCTGTAGACATCGTCTTTGAAATCTAGTTGGCGGATGTCGGATTCGATGGCTCGGGTTTCAATCCCTCGAGCCGAAGTTGCGACGAGCAGTTCTTTCCACATCCAAGCAAGTGTATGTTGGATGTTAGCTGCGTCTTCTTCATAGACCGTTGTGTCCTGGGAATCTGTGATGGTAACCGCAGAGTCCATGTCTTCCATCTCTACAGAACTTCCACAGGTCGCGAGTTCTTGGATAGCATCCGAACACACAACCAGACATCTCTGAACCGGTTGGATTTCGTGTCCATCTTTGACGGCGACCTGCCACAGCAACAGCAGCCAGGCCAGCACTTCCTCCAAGATTTCCTCCATCATCTCGCCCTGTGTTTCCCAGCCGTCTCTCCCGTCGATGGCAACGGCGTGGTTTAAACCCTTCAGAGATTCACAAAGATTCTTTGCGTGGTCGTGATAAGCAATATCCATGCGTCTCTGTTGGCTTTCCATGGACTCACGTTGGTCCCTCGTGAGCATGAGGGCCTTGCAGACGGTAAACCGATGAGCTTTCGGGAGTGCATCTAGGATTGGGTAGAGCTTGTCTTCCAGCAACTTTATGAACGTGTGGTTAGGTGACAAAGAGCTTAGCTCGCGAAGGGTGGCACTGGGGCACTGCTCTGAGGAAGATGCGGAAGACGTCTCGACTGTCTCTTCGAGCTTTCTCTTTTTCAACGTATTCGACATTCGAATTCCTTGGAGGCAGACCACATTGTCCTGATTTGGAGACTTGAACGTTTGAACTCGCATGTCCAAACAACTTCGAATTCATAAACACGACCAATCACTTGTGGCGAACCTCATGATCAGCATTGAATATTGAACAACCTTGAAAGCCAACGGGGAGAAGATGATCGCCAATGTGGGGGGGCAGAGAATCTCTATGTCAGGATCCAAATGGTTACGCACTCAAGTACTCAAGTTTCTTATCATCTCGAACTTTTTCTCCTTCCACGCCTCTTTGAGCAATGTCTCCATACGCGTAACAGGGCCTTCGCACTCGGTACTAGTTGTCTCTTCGAGATAGCGTGCGCGCAGCCGCAGAAAGTAATGGATGAGTCATCCTGCATCACCAATGAGGTGACTCATTATTGGTAGGCACCGTCGACCTATATAACATCAGGAGGGTCAACCTGCGATGCCCTGATCCCCAAAGTGGTCTGTACCCGGACATGATACCACTCGGCAACACACAGGACATTCACTGGGAAACTGGCTCAGACGTCTCTGATGCAGAGCACGGTAACATCCAAAGAGACAAGTTCCATTACTTCACTGAAGTCACATTTTTGGTCAGTCGACATGGTCTGAGGTGAGCAAGTTGATGGACGGGTGAAATTTCAGGCGGAAAATACACTCTTTCGAGTTCCTCGTCCTTACTTTGAACAAGAGTCCGAAGTTTTCCGCAACATGTTCCAACTCCCCATTGCTGAAGACACCATTCCGGATGGATGTAGCGACGAACAGCCCTTGCGACTTGACGGAGTACTGGAAGACGACTTTCGACAGTTACTTAAGGTCATGTTCCCAAAGTAAGTGAATCTAGCCTGCAACGAATCAATAAGATACTCATTGCTCACACCAAATCGGACAGGGAAGTCCTGACAGAAGAGTCCTTGTCCTTGACAGAATGGACATCCGTTCTCAAGTTGTCAGCGATGTGGCAAATGGACAGGTTGCGCAAAATCGCGGTGGAAAGGATGTCAGCGCTCAGCGGTGAAGCGAAGGAGTGGCAAGTCGTGTTGGACGTGGCGACGCGGCAGCAGCTATCGGAAGCTCGCGCACTAGCGATCGCGAACCTGTCACGTTGTGGCGCAATCACAGGGGTGGTCAAGATTCTACTAGCACGGAAGTACAAGGTGGAGCGGTGGTTGAGGGAGGGATGTCAGGAATTGGTGAAACGAGAGGAATACTTCTCTGATGAGGATGAAGACCAGTTGGGATGGAAGACTGTCATCAAGTTGTATCGACTGCGAGATGGATACCTTAAGGCCCGCAAACCAAAGTTTGGACAAGCAATGACGAGTGTCGATAAGGAATTCGCGGCTGAACTGAAAGACATGGCATCTGAGTAACGCTACCCTACATCATATAATAGGGTTTTAACGAAGGAACCACAATCACGGGCAGGTGTTTGGCTATGGAGTCTTGGTTACCATTTAATATCTCGCTCGACAGTTGGTGTACGATGTATCATGCGACAAACCATCGACTCCCTATTCGAGAACGGTTCCAATTAGATCACACAGTTGGGGAACCGATATCTAATGCCAAGTGCTCATCCTGTCCAGACACATCAGCCGAAACGCGTATATGAAAGACCCAAGGACCGTACATCGAGGGTTACACCATCTGGAAGGACTCGGGGCTCCTCCATGAACTTCCTGATCATCTCCACGCCGTAATGATCGTTTTCCGGCTTCGAGGTTGTCAACGGCTCCAACACATACCCAAACGTGCCAGCCTTTCGCCCCTTGATGTCCTGCGCAATGGGCAGGCACGAATCGAAATCGATGATAACAGGATTGCACGCATCGTCCAGCATGATATTACACGGGTTAATATCATTGTGCACAAGACCAAGCGTGCCGTGCAGGAAATCTAGACCTCTCGAGATGCCTTGAAGGATCACAGACCGGTCTAACGGTTCTGCATTGAGGATGGCATCGTACAGGCAGCACCTGTATTTTTTCAAGCAGAGGGCCGTGAATTGATCGGAATCGCTGTCACGAACGACGCCATAGTAGACGCAGATGTTGGGATGAGGGTGACGCTTCAAGATCTCGTATATCTCTGCCTCCGCGTCCATATCGTCCCTAGGAGTTCTGCCCTGAATGGGCTGGTCGCTCGTTGGATCATTGGGGGTGGTGATGGTGTCGAGTTGTGGTAGGAGAATGGTTGGTTTCTTGAGGTAAGAGTCGGCCGGAATAGGGCTTGGGCATTCGGTCAAATGTGGACGCCAATGTCCCCGGAAATGCTCCATAGGGATGGGCTTGGGTTTAGGGAGACTCTCGAGATCAAATGTCTGTTCAGGATGACTGCACTGGTAATAGTCGTTGTCCTCCTTCCAGACGGTAACGGTATGGTGGTACTCGTCAGCATCGTTGCTCCACACGGGGAAGCTGTGAACGAGTACTCGCATCGTTAGGGGCAGTGTTAAGAGCGTTTAGCGAGGGGGGATAGAAAACCTTTGTACTTCGCCACATTTATGTGTATTCGCTCAATGATCAAAGAGGGGTGACGGTTGTCGGAACCCGAATCATTCAACCGCTTTGTGCAGACTCTGTAATAATGGCTGCCAGTGGCTATAACTCTGTTGCTGGCGGTTGAATCATTGAGGCCAAATTATTGTTAGGATGGACCGGTGGACCTATCTGACAGAACTTTTCCCGGGCAAGCGTATGTTTGAATTTTCAACTCATTGTCATTCTCGTTCAGGTATCGTCCACAGTAAGGCCCATCCGGCCACTCGTAGGGTGGATGTTTCTAGCTCGTATAAAATGCGCTCGGGAGGGAAATATGGTCCCCAATAATAACGAGACCTAGAGGCCATGGAACAAGAGTCATCTACAAATTCGGTGAGCAATTCCTGCATTCTGAGTCTAACATCTTTTGAAGCATTATCCAATAGAGATATCTGTACTCTCGCGCATCGTACACTCACGATTGCAGCTGCTCAGTCGATGGTGGCATATTCGTCGATTTACATGTCCCTGTGGATCACTGCAAGTTCAGTACTGGGATCCGCACTGACGGGGGTATATATCGCTACAAGACTTTCGATTGTGGGAGTCCAATATGCAAGTGGTCAAACAAGTACTACCGATTGCGCCCATATCGCTGAAGTGGTGAGCACTTTCATTATTGAGAGAGAAAAATTCACCAATAATAACTGTGAACAGCGCCGATGTCATTGATTGTCTAAAATAACATTACAACCCGGGTTGCCACTACCTTTCTCGCTAGAATTCCATGGTCTCGCTAGAATTCCATGGTACACTCCGTCACTTAAAAACCATCTTCTTTACTGTGTTCGGCTATATATTGTATGACATTTGCTTCTCGTGATTGATAATGTCGACACTACTAAGTATCTAAGAAGAAATTTCTGTCCAAGTCCACGACGCAAACCAAAACTTCGCGAAAACCATGGATCTTGGAGAGGACGGGTTGAGTGACATCCATATTTGCATACAATACACTTCGTTCTGGAAGTGACCAAGTATATGTGGCTGGCCGAATGGAACACGGCCATGGCCAAGAACATTCTACAGTGAACAGAAGTGTGTTGTGGTCTGGCCATTGACATGCTTGTGCTGTAGGAAAGTACATATCCGACGTGCAGCGAACAATCGGAATTCAACTTACAGTTGCAAATCTGACAGTCACAGAACCAATATTAATACAGCTTCCATCGGTTCCATGCGAGATAGAGATGTTTAATAAGGATCTGGAACCTATTTTGCACATAGGATATAAGAATGGGCAAACAACTGGACGAACGGAATAGTTTTGCCCCGTAAATAGTCCTCCCCCTCTTGGAGCCCCACGAAAGTGAGATTGTCGTCATGCTGGTGTTATTGTATCTGACATCCGCGTTCGGGTCCATTCCGAGTCGTAGGGACACACCAGGGTTGCATAGAATAACTTCTGCGCGAGAGGTAATGATGCATTGGCGATAATAATTCGCATAGGGCTATCTGAATGCCATTTCCGAGTCACTCGTGGTTGGGTCGGGGCATACTGTACTTGGCTCGGTTCGAGTCGTCGTCACGTTCGTAAGCGCGAAACCAAGCTTTTTTTTTTCTCACACGTCTTCCTCCGTCTTTTTGCCACCGCAAAGCGCTACTAGTGACCAATGGTTAGTACTAGTTAGTGACGATCCTGGCGATAAACCATCTTTACTTTTTGGCTTGATAGGCTGCACAAACGACTTTTAAATCAATCAAGGCAATTTTTCCGCTTCTCGACCGCGTTCTGGTGCAGCGGTTCAAAGCTGAGACGGTGTGTTTGGATTTTTCGACCATTTCAGTGGCTGTAGTTCCTTCATATTCTGCTTCTCAGAAAACTGCGACAGGGATTTTTCTTCCCTCCTCCGCGACCTCAAGTCCTCTGCCTGAAGCCATCGTCGTTGCTGTTGGTCCTGGTGCGCCGAACAAAGACGGAAAAGTCATACCGACAACCGTCCAGGCCGGTGATAAGGTCCTCCTTCCAGGATGGGGGGGAAACTCCATCAAGGTTGGGGATGAGGTGAAAAGTTCCCATTCTCCTCAAACCTCATTCAGATTCTCATATATCACCTATGAAGGAATACCATCTATTCAAAGACTCGGAGATCCTCGCGAAAATAAAAGAATGAGTCAGGGTACTCGACGTTCGTAAAAAAAATTACATGGCCATTTTAACACTACATTAATTTCATCCCAACTCAATCGATTCACGATCACTTGAGCTTTGAGCTGTATAACTGATTCTCTATATCCGCAGCTTTTGGGAATGTGCCTCTCACGATGTAGTGTCGCCAGTTGCAATACTCAAGTATGTAGACCGCTGGCAGCGTAAAAGCCTTGAGGTAGACGAGACCGCTCCCCATGCCTCGCCACGGGTTTTTATAAAGTTCGGCCTCCAGCTCTGAGTTTGTTCTGTATATAAATTATTGCTTTCGACTAAGGACTGGGAGAGGACTAAATGCAAAAGATCGCCCAAAGAAAATAAGGAGACAACGGTCCGACTGTACATGACGGCAGAAATGAATGAAAAGGCATGCTCACACTACTTCCGAATTCATCCAAGAATCATGTCATGCTCATTCCCCGTTGTACCAAAACCATTGTCTCCGCGACGGCGACCACTTGGAGTCCTTAGATCCGTCCGATCACCGTCAAGACTTTGTTGGGGAAGACGTCGTTCAGCGGCCAATCGTAATCGGGTCTGCAGAACATCAACACTGACGTCCGCTACAGTGAATGAAGTGGCACCGGAAACAGTCTCAGGGCGAGGCCCACCACGTCCAGTCACAGAATGCATAGGAGGATGAGGTTCGTAATTCGGATAATGGTGTCCTGAAGCGTTCGTATTAGCACCGAGGGGACCACGTCCATACGAACTTCGAAGGTTGGCTACTGAAGTCCGCTGTGTAAACACTGCTGGCGCTCCATTGGCACTACCACTCGGACCAGGCAGCGGGCTGTTCGCCAATGGCGACACAGCAAATGTCGCGGTGGTATTAATACCAAGCGTCCCTCGAGTGTTATTAAGTGCTGTCCTGAAAGCATTAGCAGCCCTTGCTGCCTGCGTGGAATCCGCCCCTGAGGCAAGTGTGGCCAACGTCCGTTCCCGGACGTATCTTTCTCTTTCTCTTTCTGCTCTTCTCTCCGTACGCGATGTGACAGTTCCGCCAGCTGCGACAATCGTCGGTATCCCAACAAGACCCACGTCGTCTACGGCAGTACCAACGCCAGAGACATCACCGTTTGCCGACATCTGATCACCAGAAACTTGCTCTGGTGCTTCTTCGTCACCATCTTTCGCACTACACCAAAATCGATGCCCCTCACTCCATGCTGTGCTCTGACATTCCTTCCCGCAATACTTGGCCTTCCTACACCGTCTACATTTTGCAAACTCCCGTGGGAACGATTCCCACCGGCCACAAAGCACTACCCAGGCGGAAGTATAAGAGATTTCGCTGTCAGGCAATCCAAAAGGTTTCAACATACTGTTTGCACATTGCCTAATGCCTCCACGACCTTCGTCTTTTCTACACGCGTTTCGCATAATGACGCCTGCCCAATACTGAATTTCCGTTGGCAACTTTGGTGGCGGATTAGGAAGGTCCGTTTCAGTAGAACTAGGACGGAAGGTAAATCTCTCCACCAGCGAAAACACGTTCGTCTGCCTCGATGTTGGTGTTATCTGTGATGAAGAGGACGGCGCTGTAGCAGGTGAAGTCAACAGTGCGGACAATTTGTCTTTTTCTTTCTCCTTCCCACGTCCAGCGGCTGATGTAAACGCTCTAAAAAATCCATGTGACTCTTTCGGGAGTATCATGGACGCAGGAATGTTCCTGGAGCCAGAAGGACCAATCATACCCGGCCCGGTTCCGTTTTTTTGGGCAGCTTTCCCGACAGGAGCTCCATTTCTCGATCCCAAATTCAAGCTAGCAGGATGAAAGGTCGCCCTGGGTTTGTAAAACGCTTGTCGGACATGTGGATATTTGCTCAGATAAGCGAGCAATTGCAAGCTTAGAAGAACATCTTCGTCTCTATAAGGAGCAGAGTCGATAACTTCGATGGACCGATGGTGCGTGCTTGATGTACGATTGATGGTAAGGCCAAGGCCCGGACTACGGTTAGCAACAGGAGGGATATTGGGATCAGCAGTGGTAGGAGAGCCAGTACGGCCACGGATGGTGCCAGTCCTCTGAACAGTACCGAGGTCACGAGCGATGATCCCTCTCCCGTCCGGAATTGTCGGGGGCAAACTCATCACGCCCGCTCTCGGGGTAACGTCGGGAGCATTTCGATTTCTTGGCCGTTCTCCATCACCGACGACCCGTATCTCCATATTTCTCGGTGTTGCACCATCTTCAATTGTGATCGCTCCAGGAGCTCCAGGAGGTGCACCCATAGCGAAATCGTCATTAGTTTCCAACAACACAATCCCATCTTCAACACGCATGCCGCCTTCCCCACCGACGCCGCCATCTGCATCATTGATCATGATATGGGCATCCGTATTGACTTGTAGTGGAATTGCAGCTGGAGCGTCAGAGACGATGCCTACTGCTCTTCGCGGACGCTGAATCAAGAGGTGATCTAGACGAGAATCAGGAGAAGGTGAGACTTCATCGATTTCACGTCTATCCGAGTGATCCATATCAATGTCGCCATCGCCATCGCCATCATCCTCAGTCTCTGTTTCTGGTCGTGAGGTATCGGTGGAAGGGGGAGGCGAAGCGGACCCAGGAGGTGATGGGCGGTGGTGATGGTGTGTGCGGTGCGTACGATGGCGAGTGACGATTGGGGTCAGGTTATCCCAGACAGGACGACCGATGACAGTGCCACTACGGTCGCGACCCGGTACAATAACTGCGCCTGTAGGGGTATTGGATCCTACAGGTGTGGCAGCTGTGGATGTCTCGGCGGATGTAGATGCGTAAGGGTCGGGGGATGGCGAGTTGCGGGACTGGAAGCGAGAATTTGAGGCAGAAGGAGGACGGGAAGAGTCAGTTGGGTTTGAAGCGGGGGATAGATCCATGGAATCATCCTGCCAATGTTGTCAACGTTTTATCGAACGAGGGAGCAGAACGGATTTCGGACTCACAGCTGGTGCATAAATATCGACCCCAGTGGCAGAGCGATCAAGACGAAGAAAATTCTCGACCTGAATTTGCCTCTCCAAAGCCCTGGCCAACTCCACAGCTTCTTCTCTGTTTCTGAGTGCTTGTCGCCTGGCTAGGCGTTGCTCCCTAGTTTCTCGTGGCATGCCTGTTGCGCTCGAGCTTGGACCTACTGCAAAGCCCTTGTTCGCCAACCAAGCCTCTAAAATGCAGCCAACGACATCCAGAGTGCCGGCCTGCACCACTCGGCTTCTGATCGGTTCACTCCCTCTTACACCAATATTGACAACGCATTGAAAAGCGAGTGAAAAACGATAAGCTGCATGTTTATCAAACGACTGAGGGTTAAGGGTTGGGACTAGTTTCGGTGGCCGAGCATTTGGGGGGGTGAGGCCGTAGATGAGCGCGGGGTTCTCTTGGGGTGGTGGACAGATGCAGAAATCGTGGAGGATACGGACAAGACGCTCAAGGCCACCGTCCATGGTCATGATTTCACGAATTCGGGGAGATGTCGAGGTTAGATAGGTAAGATGTGTGAGCGAGTTGAAGAGTGGCAGAGGACACAAGGTGTCCAACGCTGAGTGGTGCTCATTTAAAACGGGAAAAATGAGAAAAAATTGGCAGAGATTGTGAACGCACCTCGTCTGTCGTAGAGCTGAGAAGAAATGCAGACACAGGCTCTATTCTGCCCTGGAAAGGCGAAGTTGGATTCGCGCATGATGGGAGGGAAATTGACCTTGGTTGATTTCTAAAATGATATTAGCGTGACTGTCGGCAAGATCGAGTGGTTTAAAAGATATCGTTCTTCTGCTGTCGAGGCAAGATTGTGGATGATGGAGGAGTCTGACGAAATTTGACCTGGCAGTCGTTGTTCCCAATGGCCGTTGATCCACACAACGAGAAGCCCGCATCCTGTATGTGGTCGTATTTGTGGCGGGTGGCTGACTCAACCGCCTTTGTCATCCATCATCCACAAAACTTTCATGTTCGGGACAAACAATGAGGATTTGACTGGCAGGAGTCGCAGGACTGAAGGAGACCTCAATGGCCCAAGTCATCATTAATATTCTTGCAGGACCAACCCAACTGACAAACTCGGTGAGAAACTTTAAACTTCGAGTTTAAAATTGATTCCGGGTCGGCGGGCCTCCTCACGGAATCCGACGTTGTCGATGTTTACGTGGAATGGAATTTGCCCTGCTGCCAGGCCAACTGGCCCTACTCGAACGCACACCCCACAATGAGTGTTGGAGCCGTACAGTTGTACAACATATGGGGTCAATAAACGCCGATGTGACAAAGCATGTTCAAGTTCGTGATTCCACGTCGAACATTTCGTTGAACTCTCTGCCCTTCTACCGCGCTTCTCGGGTTTGGCGGTCCATTTGGCGGTCCAATTGTCCCTCCGAATGGGTTTTCCCAATTTCACCAAGTCAAGCTCCACCGTGATCATCATCGCTGTCAAAGTGGACCAGAGTCGGAATGCCGTAGTCCCTCGCACTAAACATTTTGCCGTGGTGTTATCGCGATATCGATGTTATCAGTCTTTTCTGGGTGGCTGGCGAAAATGTATAAAAGACGCCTCCCGATTACACCAAGTTCCCTCAATAACTTGATATTCCCATTTCCACTCAATCATGTCTCGCTTCGTTATCACTGGCGCAACTGGTGGTATGACCCAGGGCGCCGCTGCTCCCAATCGTCTCGAAATCAATGACTTCGTCAAGATCAACGATCAATTCTCCTTGTACATCCAGGCACTCCGTATGTCGTCCGTAGATCCCGCGCATGCACTCGCGTTGACAACCTTTCCATCTCCCCTCAGGTGCAATGCAATCCGATAAACAGGGCACATTACTTTCGTTCTTCCAGATAGCTGCCATCCACGGTCTGCCTTACATTCCTTGGGATGGGGGCGACTCTCAACCCGTGTCAAGTGATGGATGGGGCGGCTATTGTACCCACGGCTCTGTCCTCTTCCCCACATGGCACAGGCCCTACCTAATGCTGTACGAGGTCCGTCCACCCCTGCTCTTGCACGACATTATCTCTCAACTCTAACAACGCTTCGGTATATAAAGCAAGTGCTCCAGCAGCATGCTATAGCGATTGCCGAGACGTACACAGTGAACAAGGAAAGCTGGAAGCAAGCTGCTGCGAATCTTCGCCAACCATTCTGGGATTGGGCAAGGAACACCGTCCCCCCTCCTGAAGTGATTTCCTTGCAGAAAGTTACGATCACCGCACCCAACGGTTCCAAGACTGAAGTGGATAACCCTCTTCGGCATTACAAGTTTCACCCAATCGATCCGTCGTTCCCTCAACCATATAGCAGCTGGAACTCGACACTCAGACATCCCACTAGCGAGAATCCCAATGCAACGGATAATGTTAATCAGCTCCGGCGGTGATTGTCATATTCTTTGAACCACTTCGTGAAGTCTTACATCGGGCACAGTGTACTCCGAAGTGCCCAATCAGACGTTACTTCGAAGACTTACAATCTCTTAACACGAGTTCAAACTTGGCCTGGTATGTTATCCAAGTCCATATGGAACTACATGTGTTTGACTATGCCTGAAGCTTTCAGTAATCACTCGGTTGGAGATGGCGGTAGCAGCAGTAACAGTTTGGAAGGGATTCACGACGGTATTCATGTGGATGTGGGAGGAAATGGCCAGATGTCGGACCCCGCGGTAGCTGGCAAGTCGCATCTTACTCGCATCATTTGTCCGATTCTTGACGCACGGATCTTGTGAAGGCTTTGATCCTATCTTCTTTTTGCATCATTGTAATGTGGATCGCATGCTTGCTTTGTGGTCCGCACTTCACCCCACCGTCTGGGTAACAAGTGGTTCTGAAGACGATGGTACATTTACCATTCCACCCGGCGGCGACGTGGATAGTAGTTCGGGTGTGTGGTGCCCTGTTACCACAATAAACGATAAAGCACTGAACGTTCATAAATCTTGTAGATCTTACCCCTTTCTGGAACGCTCAAACCAGCTACTGGGTCTCCGATGGTATCGAAATTACTTCTACACTTGGCTACACTTATCCCGAATTCAACAATCTTGACGGGGCTGACCCTGACAAAGTCCAGAGTGCTATCGCTGCTATTGTCAACAACCTCTACCAAGGTTCCATTTTCACCTCTCTGGCTACCTCATCGGCACCAGTGCCTCAGACTACTACTGTCCCCAGTGCCCCTGCCCCTGCAGCAGCGAAATCCACCGCTGCTGTCTCCAATATCGCTCCTGTCGTAGGCGGAGGCGACGATGCCCAGGTTACAGTCTTGGTCGAACCATCCGCAAATGATCTCCCCCAGACCATGTGGGAGTGGACGGCCCACATCACTTTCAAAAAATACGAACTTGGTTCTTCATTTTCAGTCCTCCTCTTCCTCGGCAACGTTCCTGAGGATTCAAACGAGTGGCGTACAAGCCCCAATTTTGTCGGTGCTGCCCACGCATTTGTCAACAGTTCGGCCGGCCGGTGTGCGAATTGCCGACAACAACCAGACCTTCAGATCGAAGGATTTGTTCACCTCAATGACGGCATCGCCAAACACTCCAATCTCAATTCGTTCGAGCCAAGCGTTGTGGCGCCATACCTGAAACACGCGCTGCATTGGCGTATTCAGAAGGTCTGTGTCACTTTCATTTGAGTTACAGCGCTATGTTTCTGTTCCTGATTCGTTGATTTTCAGGCCAACGGAGCGGTGGCCCAATTGCATTCTCTGGAAGTCATTGTAATCGCTACGCCTCTCTCTTTACCTCCGGGTGCGGTGTTCCCTGTTCCAGGTGAAAGGCGTCATCATCATGACATCACGCACGGACGACCTGGAGGTTCCCGTCACGGTCCTGCTTAGAGTCCTACCCAAAGCTTCGAAATAAATGTCCAACGCTCAACTTTCTAAGTTTTCAGAATTTCCAGACATGTATGTACATATGTAGACTGTTGTAACCGTTATGTATTGGAAATTTGATACTTCGTGCTTGATCTCCTATAACAGTGCATTCGAACCAATGATGCGCCAACTTCATGATCAAGGGAAGTGTTGTGGATCATTCGACGAACTACGGCGCGACGCTCAACGACTACTGGTTTTATTCTTCAAAAAAGATGCGATGGGTTCGAAACTCCACTTTCCGCCCGAGACAGTGATTGAGCAAGAGGAAGAGGGTAATCTCGAGAACGGTGAGTGTGGTTACCAAATAAGACTACGATGTGCCCCCGTTGCCTTCTCTCTCTCTTCTGCTGGCCATCTGCTCCATGGTTATGTCATGCACAGTGGCTTCAACGAATTCAACCAATGCCTTTCTGGCGAAGCAAAGGTAAACCATCGTCGTCACAACAACTTCCAAGATTTCACCGTTGTCAGGTTCCGACATATTATCATCGTACTTGATGTCGATATCAACCCTTAGTAACCGTGAACCAGTTGGATGAGTGATATTAGAATCTAGATGACATCAGCAACACGTAAATCCTCATATGATTGAAGCCGTTATGATTTCCTGTAAATTATAAGTAATGTTGAACTTGAGATGTTCGAGTGTAGCGGGAGAAGTGAAGAAGGACAACACATCGGCCGCAGAAAACGGGTTGTTGTTGATGTTGAGGTATCGTAGATGGCAGGAATAGTGGTGCAGTCCGACCTTCCATGAATTAGGCAGATGTAGGAAATCTTGCATACCTGTCAAGCACTGTGTGAGAAGACATTGCCACCTCCTTCAAAGCTGCCAGTGTCGATGAGCTTGACTGCTCGCCACCAAAATCATCAAATGAGACAGAATTCAACTCCAAATCCGAAAGGTGGATGGATGCTGACGAAGAGGGTAATCGGCACATTCTCGAGGTAGAGGGTTTTAAGGGTGGAGGAATGTGTGATATTCGAGAATGCATCCTTCAGTTCATTACTGAAGCTATTCCAATTCTGAGGGTCCCACGAAGTGATTGAGAATCTCTCTAGACAATTGAATGGGAGTTGGAGAATGGCAAGTAGCGATGGGCGTTGAAAGTTGCGACACGCAAATACCGAAGGAACGAGGAGAAAGCGACGCATTTTTTTGAGTAAATCCTTGTCATGGCCAACTGCCGCAATAACGTGGTCGATGATATCTTGCAGGATCGCCACCGAATTCGCTATAGTAGGTGCGGAACAGACGATGGCACCGTCGCGGCCACTGCGGCCACAGTGTTGTGTTGTTACATATTTTAGACTCGTGCGCAGCAACAACTTGCTTGAACAATGTCGAGTTCTTGTGTTCCCGTACGTCGTCCATACGCTATGAAACACCCTTACAATTAAGATAACATGCGTTTCAGCACCATGACTGGTTTACGGCGACTCTCACTGGCGGGCTTTGCATCGGACTCGTTATCTCCTACTTACCCCAGGTTTGACCCCAGCTTGTGCATGTACTCCAACTTAACCACGATTTATTGCTGACGACCAGCATCTCCGGATAATTGTGAACAAATCGTCAGAGGGCTTCAGTCCGTGGTTCTTACTGCTGGGAAGCACATCATCGGCCGCAGGGATGCTCAACATGTATGTGTCTAGCCGTCACGATTCTAAACGTTTTGACTTTGTTCATGAACATATTTCTCCTTAGGTTAACGTTACAATGGGAGGTTGTCAAGTGCTGTGCCGTGCTGGTCCGTTCCTATTCAGATCACCTGCCTTTCAAGTTGCCTTTACTTGGGTCTTTTAGAATGTAGGCGACTGCATTGAGATGACAGCAGGCGTAGTTCAGGTCGGGCTCATGTGGTTCCTCTTCACAATGATGTAATGGCATTCACTCTCCTTCAAATTCCTGTTTTCTCGTCTGTCTAACCGGAGTGCTTCATCTATGCTAACACAGTCTCGTACTCTACATGATATACTACCCACCTCACCTCAAATATGTCGTTGCCACGGTTCTTGAAATCGACCATTACGATTCCCGCCCGCCCCCCACGCGTATCAAATATGTCAAGACTAGTCATTGGAAACTTTCTATTATTCTCGCTTGGGTTGTTGTGATTCACCTGTTCGTCATATCTTTCCTTTTGCTACCCGCAAAATTTTGATTTATTGTTCAGGATTGTAACAACCTTTTTCACACTCTTCATTCTCTTAACCTCCACACCCAAACCAGCGCTTCCCTTACCCTCTCTTCAAACAATGTTGGTTGACATCACCTGGGTGACGTTTTTCCCACTTCAAATCCGCACATGGGCAACTTTCCTAGGCGTTTCATCCGCCGTGCTAGCAACAACGCAATACGCTCCCCAGTTGTATCACACCTACCACTCCAAGCTCGTCGGTGCTTTAAGTATCAAAATGATGTTGATTCAGACCCCAGGGACAGTTTTCATGATCCTTAGTATCGCGCTTCGGTAAGGTCCTGTCTTCATCTTCACGATTCCCGAGAGAATAATGTAATTCGTTGCCTAGACCAGGAACGAATTGGACTAGTGAGCCCTTTACCCTGACTTCTCTCAGACCGGTTTAATATCCCTCACAGGTTGGATCATGTTTGGTGTAACCGGCGTAATGCAAGGCTCCTTACTGGTCATGTGTATTGCGTGGAAATACCGCCAGCGCCGACTCGGGATCGACGACTTTGGAAAATCTCTTAGTTTGCACCCCTCCGATTCGCGCTTAGCCACTGATGACTCGGATTCGATGGATGGTGCAGTAGGAACTGCCGATGCAGAAGTTGGAGAGGACACGCCTCTGCTTGCAAACAGTAGGCCTAATCATTTTCATCTTATGAAGCGTGTGGTGGGCCAAAGACTACGCAAGTTTTTCTGAGGGCGTTAATAGTGCAAATGGGTAACGGTGGTTATAGAATTTATATGAATATGTTCATATGGGGTTTCACAGTGGGAGAAGTAGTCTACGGAAATGCACCAGGCTGTCCTGAAGCTCAACGGTCCCCGAAAGTCGCAGTTTTTTCCAATGTGGAAAACTCATGTGTCATGTGATTTGGCTGTGATCCTACATCCACTTTGGCTTTGGAACGTGTTTGCAGCATGTCAGCGCTGTCATCTATTGGGCGTTTACCCAAGATAACAGGGAAAGGCCGCGAACCCATCTCATGGAGCCTCTCCAGGGTATTCTGCACGGTACTGCAGGTGCCAGTGGAACCTTATCACACTTGCCATTGGAGGATGTGCATATCACCGTTTTTGTAGTCGACGGTAATGTCAATTTGTCCGAGTCATGTGGCGTCTTATTGACTTTCCCCGACAGTTTCAGCGCGAGTAACTTTGCGCCAGAAATTTTCCAATGTCTCTGAGCTCGCAACGGGTCGCGCGAAGTACGTGTTCCCTGTGCCAGCTCGTGCAGCGGTGTGCGCATTCGAGATGCACTTTGCGGACGGCCGTGTGATCACGGGCATCTCGAAAGAGAAAGAGCTCGCAGAAGCGGAATATAGGACAGCCAATCGTGAAGGAAAAGCATCGGGGCTAGTTACTTGGGTTACAGATGACGGTTCGTACTGCCATATCTTCGTCATAATGCCCCGATCAAGTTGATGTGTAACCGTTTGCTCAGTGTTCACAATCTCGCTTGGCTCTATTCCCGCAAGGCAGACTGTAACTACGAAACTCGTTTTCGTGCTAGAGTTGATGGACGACGAGCTCAGGGATCAAGTCCGGCTCCAGCTGCCCATGTCTGTTGGTAGCCGATATGGTGTTGAGCCAACTGCTCTTGCAAACGCCGCGTCAGCTTCAAGCCGGACGCGCTTGCGAATTACTGTAGATATTCAGATGAGTGGAGTCATTCAACAAGTATCGAGTCCCTCCCACCCGGATATAACCCTGGTTCCCTACGTGACAGCAACAGGTCAAACATCACGCCGTCGGAAAACGGTGAAATTTCGTTCTAGTACCTTTCTCGCCCAGGGCTTCGTCCTCATGATACAAGCAGATGGTCTCGATAGCCCTCGCTGTTTTGCAGAAAGAGACCCTCGAGATCCCGGCACTGTCGCCTTGCAGCTAACCATGGTACCGAAGATTAAACTTCCTCCTATCCCTGCGCAAGAGTATATTTTCCTCGTGGATCGGAGTGGGAGTATGTCTGGAGCCAGTATGGAGACATCCAAGCGCGCTCTGACTTTGCTTTTGCATATGTTGCCAAATGCACAGACCATGTTTAATATTTTCAGCTTCGGCACCGGTGTTAGTTGTCTCTGGCCCAATAGTCAAGCGTATAGTCAACAATCACTGGTTTCCGCCGTGAGATTTGTTATTTGTATATGAACTTCTATAACTGATCACAACTGTAGAACGAGCACATTCTTAGCATGAGCGCCGATTATGGCGGTACCGAAATGAACAGGGCCTTACAATATGTCTTTGACAAGCGTAACTCAGGTGTACCGACTGTGGCGTTCGTTCTGACAGATGGCGAGGTTCGTTCTCACTTCAGCTGTCCTCTCCTACGCTCTAATATGAAGTTCGAAGATCACGGCCGTGGACGAGGTGATTAATACCGTAAGTCATGCGGTAGCCCTTGCTAGCTCCAATGCACGTCTGCGTGTGTTCTCTCTCGGAATCGGGATCCACGTGTCTAGTGCGGTTGTGGAAGGTATTGCTCGAGCAGGGAACGGTGAATGTTACTTTGCTGTAGAAAGTGAAGCCATAATCGGAAAATGTTCCAAACTCCTCCGCGCGGGAAGGTCCTCGTTCGTGGAAGATATATCCATCGACTGGGGCATCCCGGAAGGAACGCAGGACAGGTCTACCGGCAATCGTGTCCCCTTCTCTGTGAATTTCGCGGATTCTGTCCCTGTCCAACTCGCACCCCCACCCGTTTTGCAACAAACACCGCATCAAATAACTAAGATATTTCCTGGGATGCGCTTCGTTGTCTTTGCTCTCACCTCGCAAAGGAGAATACCTAGGCAAGTTGTACTGCGGGGGCGGCTTGATGATGGAGGAGGGCGAATTGAAATTGTGGTACCAGTTTCCAGCGTGAGGTTATTCAATGAGAGGAGCCCAGATATTCCGTTAGTCCACACGCTTGCGGCTCGTCAGCTTATCACAGATTTAGTGGAAGATCGGGCACCCTTGCCAATTGCTGTAAATCCCTCTACTTCTGCAGAGGAGATTCGGAAGGCCGCCGTCGTGCGACTTGGTGTGCAATATCAGCTTGCCAGCAGATATACATCGTTTGTTGCCGTTGATGATGGAGCAGAACTACCGCACCGAGGAACGAGAGGTCATCACCGAGGCCCAACGATTGCTCCACGCCGTGATCCACCCAATCCTCCCATAAATAACCAGAATAGGGGGGAGTCCGTTGGAGAGACAGTGTTGACATATGCATTAGACTCTTTTTCTGCTTTTTTCTCTGCTGTTCTCAATTTCTTCGAGGGAGACGTTACACGTGGACGGGCCCAGACCAGACGTCCACCTGGAGCGTACACCACCACTTCTTCACCGTCTGTTTCCCCCTCTCCTGAGTTCATAGATCCTCCTGGGGACGAGCAGGAAACGGAGTATGACAGCACCGACACTTTTTCGACCCTTAGTTCGCTTGAAGGGTTCTCCTCCGATGAGTCCCCAGAACGACCTCCGCCGCTCTCCTCTGAAGATGCAGCAAGGATGCGTAGTCCCTCACCAGAAGTCGACACCGCTCCTGCAACAAACTGTGGAGCGAACAGTCATTCTCATCGAGGCCCGCTGCCGTCATCCACCCCTCCTCCCCCAGTGCCCCAACAAATATTCACCCTAGTACAGCTGCAAGACTTTGATGGATCTTTCACATTGAACCAGGCACTGGGTAATATCGTCGGGCAGGCGGCCCTTCAAAAGCCGCCGGATGTCGAGGACGACACGCTATGGGCGACGGTGCTCGCTGTTGCATACCTGCGAAAGCACCTTGCACATGGTGGGCAGTCGGAGCTCCTACATGGCCTTTTGGATAAAGTGATGGAGTATATTGCGGATGAAGTAATGAATGCGAGATTTGAGATGTTGGTAGGGCGAGCGAGATATTTAGTTGCGTGACATGGTTCACAGGCAGCCGACACGACATTTCTTCTGAACGGGAAGCAGTAAGATACAAAGGACAAACGTACGATGAGGTTCTAAGCAACAGAATCACAGGAATAAGACGGAGAGTAAAATCAGAGAGATAACTACCACCACCAGCCACGATCTGCATACCGTTTGGTGAAATGGCAATCGAGTAAACCCATGTCCCAATTCCCAGTTTTGAAATGAGATTTCCCGTCGCTGTGTCCCAAATCCAAATCGTGTCATCGGGACATCCTGAAGCGATCCAGGTTCCATCCGGTGAAAAGGCAACGGACGACACATAGCCTGTACCTTCCATTGGACCGAGACCCACGATGGGTTTCGCTGTATTGATGTCCATAATACGGATACTTGCATCTTCACGGTAGGCGACTTGCTTGCTGTCTGGCGAGATTGCAACAGGCTCATTGCCATCGCATCCACACACCAACTGCCAATTTTGAGCATCCCAGACCTCTACTCTGCCCACTGTTGCGGCCACGAGATACCGGCCATTTGGCGAGAACACGACGGAGAAGACTTTGCTACCGAGCGTAAGCGAGCGCATGATGTCGCCCGTTGTCGCATCCCAGACTTGGATGGTGTTGTCGTACGAGCCAGAAAGAATCATCCTACCATCCGGTGAAAATGCTGCTGATCTAACCCATCCCGTATGCTCCGTGAGCCGAAGCAACTGACTCCCGCTTTTTGCATCCCACACAACGACAGTCCTGTCACCAGAACCAGAAATGATTTTCTGGCCATCTGGAGAGTGCGCAACGGAATAGACACCATATGTATGACCATGCAGAGGTCCTAATACGACCTTCTCATTCCTCCAATCCCAGACACGAACAGCCGCGTCCCCGGACCCAGAGACGATCCGCTCCCCGTCAGGTGAAAAGGCAACACAATACACATAACTAGTATGCCCCTTCAACCTGCAAGTTTCTCGAAAGGTATGGGGAGCTGGTCGCAATTTGGGAGGGGGAGAAGGTGTACGAAGCCGAGTCACAGGGGCTTTAGGCTGTCTAGTCACAGGAGGGGATGGCGGCGGTGGTGGACTCTGGTAAAACAAGGTGAGAATCAGAATTAGAGATTGATGTCCAGCAGGACAAACCTTGGTTACTCGCTGAACACGGTTTTTGCCAAGAGAACGGGAGATTGTGTCGCATACAGCACCAATATTCGGTCGAGAGAGAGGATCCTTTCTCCAGCAATCCTCTGCCAGTTGCCAGCTCTCGTCTGTCATTTGGGGAGCCTCACCGTGGTCAGGACGCTCCGGTCTGACGCCTTGGTTCACAACAAGTTCAAAGAATGCAGAAGGCGGGATGTCGCCGAGTGGGATTTCATTAGTGTGAACCTCGTTGGATAGAGGTATTAGGCTGCCGTTAGCCAGACACAATGAATGTACTCACCTCATATACCATCATGCCGAAAGCATAGACATCGGCAGGTTTCTTCAGTGATCCTCCTTTCAGCCTCTCCGGTGCCATCCAATTGGGACTGCCTGTTACCGTAGTGGGAGTTTGCCTTACTGTGCGACTTGCAACCTCGGCTTTAATTCGAGACAGCCCGAAGTCGCAGAGTAATGCGTTCTCGCCATGGTCAATGAGTACGTTGAGCTGTAATAGTAATAAGTACAGGAGACGAGTCGAAGGGAATATGCTTCCTCCACCGATTTCAGATCACCGTGCACGACGTTCCGACCATGAAGGTACACCAGTCCCAGGGAGATATGATACAGCTTGACGGTGGTCATCAGACACAGAGAAACAAGTGAAAGTAAAGGTACCCACGATTCTTTGCCGATCACAATCTGGATTTTGCTCGATGTAGCCTCGGGCATTTCCATTGGTCACGAGAGGCATGACGATAAATGGCTTTTCGTCCAATACATTTGCACCGAGAAATTCTACAAGATGAAACATGAACACGGTCGGGAGAAGGAAATTTTTGAAAAACGTACGAAGTATATGTGGATGCCGGAGATCGGACCAAATCTATGTATCAGGGGTTAGATAGAAGCCGAGGGCACTGTGGGGGCGGATCCTTGCCTTGACCTCCCGGCGAATGGCCTAAGTTCTGCACGTCAGGCAGCATATCCAACGCGAAATATTCAAACACACCTCAGACGTTGGAGAAATGCCGTCGTCAGTCGTGAGAACTTTGAGAGCAACTGGAGCCCTGTTCCAAGTACCCTTGAACACCGCTCCACTGATATTGTGCAGGATGAGTCATAGCAATAGTCCAAATGAAGATTCTCACAAGCCACCTTCTCCAATCTTCGGCCCAAAGTCAACATCGAATGAAGTAATCATCGAGTCCCAGAAACCATGGAAAGATGCCTGAGACTTTTTCTGTAGAATTGCGATTCTCGGTTGTCGGTAAGTAGACTGTCAAGACGACATTGCAAGGAAACCATCATGGCCATCACGTTATTGTGCTGGATGTCTGAAGGGGCACACTTATAAACAATATAAGCACCGGAAACTCCAATCACATACCAAGCGTCTCTGCGAGGTTCCGCTCAAGTTTGGTCAGATGGTCGTGGAGGGACTGCTGATCGGCCAATCGAGCACGGTCATTCTGCGCCTGCCAATCCGTAATATTTACCTGCGCTGATATCTGATATCTCATCAGACACGATCTGAACAGAAAAGAATCCCGAGGACGTACTTGGAATGCCGCCACAAATATGTCGATTTGACGGTGGTAACCTGCGATCTGGGAGATCCACTCGTCCTTCTTGAAGAGAGCCTTGAGAAAATGACAGGAGGATTGTTTGTTGACAAACATGTCGATCTCTTCAAGGAAGCTATGAGGCGACATCAACAAGTCGGCGACTTGAAATCATTTGTTGAATTGCATAGGCTGACGCACTCGCATAGATCCTGGAGCGGCTTTGCCACATTCATAGCTAACTGTCTCTCGGCTCGACACTTGGTATCGAGGGAGCAAAGAAGCTGGGCGATGCATGAAGCAAGGACACGCAGCTGTTCCCTGTTTGCATTGGCCAATTCGATGGACCCCCAGAGGAATCTGAATACAGAGAAGGCGGGGGAAAGGTATGGGACGGGGACCAAGGATAAGCAACTTTGAATGACATCCATGATGTTTGACATCTCGAGTAAGTGATAGAGAGGCTGTGTATTGCAGTACCTCGTTCAACGGCCCTAGACAGATAAGGCAAAACTTACCCAGATGATGCGACAAGTCCGAGTCTACACAGCGACACTTGCAGTATTAGTGTAAATTGGAGGGTCCAAACTTGATTCCACAGCTCACTCCACTTGCTCGACCTTATCACTTGTCCTGCAAGAAAGTGTTTCGAAGCAAGAGATTTGACTTCAAGTTTGTGGGTGGGGAAAAGACAGTTGCATTCGCAACGCACAAACATTCTAGGATCGCTTTACCGTCCCGAGAATGAGCTGGGCAGCAAGCTGGTAGCACACAACTTCGTACACAGATGGAGTAGCCCAAGGCCTCCTGCAAGTTTGAGCGGTCTGGGTGTTGAAGGTAAATCCTCACGCGATAGAATCCACTGTGACGCTGCCCAACTTCTCATCGATTCCTCATCTTCCGCCTACTCACTCTCTCCGCTCTCCCTACCCCATCTCTCCACCCTCAATCGAGGTATGCCCATATTCCACTTGTTGGATTCTCAGCCTAACGCAACTTTTTTTTGCTTTGAAATAAAAAAGATAATTTACGCAATAATACCTGGGTAGCTGCTGAGTTTTTTGACACCTTGCCCGCATCTTGCTTTTGACAACCCGTCTTCACAATCCCACTTCTGCGTTCCAGCAAATGACGTGATGACCTACGGGAGGCCCGCTTCTCCGTAGCATTACGCGCTCTTCTCATCGCATTCCTTGCTTTTTCGGCACAGGTCAATCTCATTTATCTCGGCATGATTACAGATCGTATGCCCATAATCGGGCAATTCTCACCATCTCATGGAGAGGATGGCGCCATGCGCTTCAGCGATATTTTCGACCTTCCTTGACTCCGGAAAGAGCTCAGGACACCCATCATCGAGTGGGCCGAGAAGAGAGCGAACACGTAGGCGACCTGGGCTGTTGGAACGTGCGGGGGACCGTTCAAGTAGGCAGCGAGCTAGTAATAATACTCCCATCTCGCAACAGACTCTGTCGTTTTGCTGAACTGCAGAGTTCGAAGCGCTCGCTGCGGAATCCCTCAGACAAACATTCGGCCTCCAACCCGGCCAGGAAATCCCTCCAGTAAGTCCCACCGGTCCTTAATGACTCACAAGAACCTGACAAGAATCCATTTCTCTCCTCTCCTCCCCTCGCATCGCCAAGTACGTCACGATACACGTCCGCCACGGCGAGTTCACGATGTGGTGCGAAGTCCCCGTCGAAGATTGCTTCGCGCCACTGTCCGCCATCGCCCGGCGCGTGCAGGAGGTGCAGGCGGAGCTGCAAGAGCGGAAAGGGATCGAGGCCACGCGTCATCATGACGTTGGACGAGATGGGGTGGCTCAGGATCGACCATTCGGAGGATCTGGAGAGGCACAGCAACTGGTGCGTCACGATCTTGTGTTTTTGCTTGATAACGCGATGAATGAATGAGCCCTTTTTTGCCCCTCATCAGGTATCCCCCGCTACCCGAGCTGCCAATCGTGGTGAATGCGGCACCCAATCCAGCACTAATGACAGGTGCTAGTAAACCAGCTGAGAGACCGATAACGAGGCCACCGCCTGTTGGTATAATCACGTTAGAAGTGCCCAAAAGGCGAGAGATGGAGAGCATACCCAAAGTAGCAAGACCAAGCATCATAATTCTTTGAGCTTTCTGCTGACCTTTGCTGATTTTCCATCCGCTCGACATCTTCCTGGATCTCAAGAGCCTCCGTCACACGACTTTCGAACTTGACGACATCCAGCCATCCCAGACCCAACTTGGATGCGACCGTTTCGATGAGTACCCTGGAACGAGCGTCGTATACGCTATCGGCGATAAGAACAAGAAATAAATCGCATATGGTGCCGGGCATGTCACAGCTTCAAGACGGTGATTAGGAACCAAACATTTTGCAGGAATACAAGTAATATCCATCATAAGATAAAATCATGATGACCAACAGTGCACTGAAAACGAGAAGGAAGCATACAACGAGAAGAAGCCGGAGACCAAGACCACGACAACCCAGGCAATGGCTATCGCCACCCTCCAGCAATAATGACTTGTCGATCCGCAATCCATGCCGGCATCGTCACACCCCATAGGAAAGAGAAAGTACGCACAGATTGATTCCACCTGTCGGTCGATGAATCATTTCGAGTCGGCTACCAAGAATCCACCACTTACTGCTGCCAGCAGTGAGTCAAGACTATTAGCAGGGCAGCCGCAGAAGAGGCTATTGGTAGATCGCTGATGAGTGGCCACGGTCTGTTTCTCTTCTCTTCTATTTCCACGTTCACTTAATATGAGGTTGCCAAGACCGAGATTATGATCCAGAACTATTTGAAGGTGCATACGCACTCGGAAACGATGGCCGTATGTACCTCCTTCCTTTTTAACAATTTGCTCACTGTTGTCACCACCCAGCACATCCATATTCGGTCCTGGCAACTGTCGACACCTGGAATGCTGACGTTCATTCCCGAGATGTGAGCCCAGGAGTCTTTGCTTATTGACGTCCATGTCTGTTTGCTGTCAAACACAACCATGAACATCATCATTCTTTATATCCTATGTACTATCCTATCCCAAACCCTCAAGAGTTATTTCTATTCCTATCATTTCGGCGGTGAACCCAGTCCGTTCAGAAGATACAGTTATGAAAATAATTTATGTGCTCGATAATTGACAATAGCATCCTCTATAAGATAGCGTAATAGGTGGTGTTCCGTCGAGAGTACCTTTCATCCTTGTCCTTAAAATAACTTCGTGGTATTCTCCGAAACTGTCGCCACCTTGGATGGTGTTTCCGATAGGCATTGCATAAAATTGGAAAGGTTACACACCTCGTCCTTGGCCTTGTTAGCCGTTACTTTTTCTGCCCTACTGGCCTCGAGGCTGCGCTCAAGAAGTATCCTGAAATATGGCACGGGCGTTGCCTCCACCACCTCGAAGGGAACTTTACCAAGTAACTTGCACTGATATTAGGACCTCTACTCCAACTGTTTCGAGAAGAATTCTGGACCGTGTACCACTCGATAACCCCAACTGTTTTCGAGTAGGCTTGGGGTTGCCTCCTCAAACATTATGTCGACGCAAGCTTTTATCTCCGAGGCGAACCCTGGGCAACTCGGAAGCGATGGGCATGGACAGATGTGGCCACGTGTCGAACTCAAAGCGATGATGTCGGAAGCGCCATGCATATTGCACTGGACTAGTAGAAAACATGGGGCTTAGGTCTGCCAGGGTAGAAAAAGACAGCAGAGTTCAGTCTTCCTACCATTTCGCGTTTACAACCACTCACATGTACCAAGATTGAGACGACGAGGTCGGAAGAGCAAAAACTTTGATGGTGTAACACAAGGATGGTGGTGGAAGGCGAATTTTGGTGGGTGGCAAGAACGGGACATTCCAGCCCTGTTCTCTCAGCAGTCCTCCTTTATATGAACCTATATAGTGCCGTGAAAAGATGCACAGCGCTTCGTTATTGAAACGCAAGAGCGCAAGGCAGAGGATGAGGTAGTTGGTGAAAACGGGTGCTAAGAAGCCGTAAGCCATTTTTCTTTTGGAAAGTCCCTAGGAAATTCATATTAGATATCAAAACTATGCGAATAGGCATTGCACTTACAGAAAACCTCGCGCCCTTGGATCTGGTGGAGGTGGCAGACCGAATCGGCGACGATGTTTCCCTTGTAGTTAACCTCTAACCTCATAATCTGTCTCTGTGCTAGAGTGCATAGCGCTGATTCAAAGATCGAACGTGGTGTGATCAACCAGTTAACATTTGCGTATGCTTGCATAGTAGTGATTCAACGGGGAAGTTGACTCCGAGCCCATCTGTGGATCTGCATAGCGTTAAGGGTATTGATCACAGTATCAAAACATTGCGACACACCATCTTGTCGAGTAGGAGGGTGGAGCAACCGATGAAATGACAGGGCCGCTAACCCCGTGTCTGTCATTGAAGCGTCACTGAGCCGTGCCCATCGCCAAGCAAAATATACTTTACATGTCATATTTCGACAAAGAGCGGGTTAGGCGATAAAAAGATGGGTTCGAAAGGCCACATCGCTGTTTTCCAACCAACTCACCCACTTGCTGTCTCATGATCCATGCGAATCGCCGTGCGGAGAGACAGCCCAACCGCGGACCTTGGCGGAAGGTTGTCTTTGCACATAGCGGCAACGCTCAGCACAATCGCATTTATCTGCGTCAGGTTCTCGTCAAGCGCCTGTGACGGCGTCGGGCTACGGGCTCCCAAAAGAACGCTCTGGATCGCGTACACAATCAATTCTATTTGGGCTTTCAGGTACGGCTGCACACACACACCCTATCAGTTTAAAAAAGAAGACAGTCTTGATGGAGTAAGGCACCTTGAGTTCCGACCAAGCCTCCATCTGTGGCATCAGAATCGTCACAAGCACCCCAGTCGAGATCGGGGGCCGATTGAATATTGGGAGGAGGAGACCTGGTATCAGAACTAGATGGTTCCGACGAGGCCTCATCAGTAAAACAAGGGTCATCTTAGTTCGTCTTACTAAGTTCTTAATTTGTCTTAGTGGTGAGTTAAGACAGATTAAGACGAATTACAGCTGTTTGCATAAACATGCGGAACTGAGAAAAAAGTCAAATGTGGCGCAGCGACTGCCGAGTCACGGCTCCCTGTCTGAGCTTGAACTTGGCTTCACTCCGAAGTGTAGTGAACTTCTTGTACACGTCCACTATGGTAGACTCTGATGCTGTTTCGGAAGATGACTCGGAGGAGCTCTGCACCAACTTCTCGATCCAGCTCATTCGACATACTCCGGCTATCCCTAAGACTGGCAAACAACCAGCAGTCAAATCAAAACGTGAAGTCCATACGAAGGAACTTGCCTTTACTTGTCTATCTGAAAACTACGTCCCTTTCATGCGAGCACTTCTAAAACGTGTTGGTGAAACGAAATGGAAGGTTTATACCGGTCTTCTATGTATATATATACAAGTCTGGGACATGAAATTGTTGCAGATTTAAGTTGGCAATCCATTGGGTACACTACTGAGGTGCTCTGTACCAATTATCTAAGAAATCGGCGGACCGGTTATGGAGAAAGAGTCCATGCAAGTTGGGGGGGAATCTGTGTTAATGTGGGAAATTAGTCCGAGTTTGGCTTCTAATTATCATGTGATGATGGCATCAATTATGATTCATAATCAAGTTGTTTGGTCATGTTTACTTGTCTGATATGGGTTATGAGACTCCTTCTGGCCTCAATTCTCATAACTGTACTGTGGTCATTCTGCACTTTATGTGCCTCTATAGACTCTTTTATTGATACATGTATTCAACTCTGGTCACCATCTAAAGTGTACTTGTGGCCATGGAGTCTTCAACAGTGCCTGATTCCACTCCACTGGTCATGATTGTCCGTATGAGATATTTGTAAATCTAAATTTCATCACAATGGTGTTGATCATGAATGAATTACAAGTGTACTGGCAATAGTTCACATCTGATTAAGACATGTAGGACATTCATAACAGTCCCACTGTGTCTGGATCATCTCATCCACAAACTCTGCACCCAGCAACTGTCTCCAATCATTTGGAGCCACCTCTTTATCAGCCCAGTCACGAGCCTTCTCAATCTTTCGTCCAGTACCAGCCACATGCCAGTCCTTCTGCTGATCCCGACCTTGGCCATTTGAACCCCTGAAAATTGGCACGCTCTGTGTCAACTTATCCAAATCATTCAGCTCCCGAAGTGTCACTTCAATGGGCCCTGTGAGGCATCCCTCATGAAGCCATTCTTCACAGTAAACGCAAAAACGTTGGAGATCCTTGCTTGGACTGTAGACTCTCTTGCAACAGCCTTTCTGAATCCTCTGAGCAGCAAGTCCTTCAGTTAATAACAGCTTTCACTGCCATGTTTAGCCACTCACCATCACCTCAAGATTCTTGTTTAGGAAGTTGACCTCAAACCGCCAAAACCATGCACCAACACCAACTTCCCGACTGTTGGATCGCCTGTCATCAAAGTAAGGAATTTTCATGGGGGCTGGCAAGGATAATCCATGTGTTCAATGTGAAGAAATACAACCATCAAGGTAAGCTCACATTCAATACTTAGAGCAGGAATGATTTGATCATGATTGCTCTTGATGAGCTCAGTAGAGCTCATCTGCTCAAATGGACTGAAGAGAATGGATGATTCAATCCAAGACTATGATGGCAGATGAATAAATCTTACAGCAAGGCAAGCAGCTTCCTTTTCAGCCTTTTACTTAACTTCACATCCTGAATGTGCTGTTGGGTGTAAAACCAGGACACCTTTGCCCACAGCTCAGGGGGTTCACCATCATCACTCTCAGGTGAGGCTCTGAGATCCTCAATGGTCCCATACCAATAGCAATCTGGATGAAGATGTCCATCCGGCCGTCGAGGAGGAAGAGTAGCATACTCTGTCTCTGGTGGGATGATTGCCACACTTGGGGAAAGGATGAGCTCAGATCAATGTATAACCATTGCGCATGACGTTCTTACGTGTCTTTTCGAACAAAGTTCACTGTCTCATCACCTTCATCTACAACTAAGGTTGAAACATTGTCATGTAAGGTTTTCCAAATAAATGTGAATCTCAACTTGCCACGATATGAGGCCCAAGTTTTCATCTTAGCATACTGAGCATGTGTTGGAGGCTTTCCAGCAGGAGCCAGACGTCTTTGGTGGAAAACCGCAAGGTTGCTTTGGGAGGCCATTGATAATTATATCCCGGATAGATGGGTCTTTTATAGGGGATTTTCACCAATATCAAATTCAGGCACCAGTCTGATCAAATATGAAATTGAATGGACAGGTGATGATGGTGCCTAGCCTCATGCCCTAATCTCATGCTTAGCCTCATGCCCTAATCTGGTGCCTGAGCCTCATGGCCCAGCCAATATATAGCCTTCCAATTGACAATTGACACAACAAATTAAAACCACAGACAGCTCGAGTACCATGTTAACAGATCTCACCGAACTTCAAAATAGTCTTGCAACCCTTGAACAGTTGCTGGATGAAGAATCCCAGCCCGAAACAAATGAGTTGGAGGCCGACTTGGCAAGTTTACAAATGAACATGGCAAGCTTACAGTCGACCTTTGTAGGGGTTACATTTCCGGTGGAGTGTTGTTTCAGAATTGTCCGGTGATTGCTCTCACTCATTTTCTCATTATCATAGACATGTGAAGATGAAGGTCAAGCACGATGGTTTGACAGTCCTGTTGGTAGCTTGATCTTGTTTCAGATTTTCCATGCTCAAACTGAAACCTTCAGCCATCAACACCAGAAGATGTATCTGTTGCATCTGGGTGCAACTCCCCTAGTCAACGCCCTGCAGTTCCATCGCAGTCAACACCACCTGTCCCCATTTATGTTTCATCTGACGAGGCTTCACAGTCAATCCCTGAGAGTGAAGATGGGACTGGGTCCAACAGTTCATATGAACCTGCACCAGCTGTACCAGCTGCAGAAGGGAATGACCCACCTGATCAGGAGGTTGTAGGTCCATCAGTTCTTGGTCAGTCATCCACTCTGAAAACCTCAATCATCTTATCACAATGTGTTCATTATTCAGCATTGGAGTTGCTACATCCCCTTAAATGGGGTGGAGCTCTGCTTCAGTTGTCGACACTCAAAGATCGCACATGGCTAGATGGGTTACTGCTGGACTTCTGGTTGTCTCACCTTTGGCTTGAGCTCGGATGCCCGGTGGGACGATACATTTCATTCAACTGGTGGATGCTGGAAACCATAACGGATGTTGAAATTCGGCAATTCCGTGAAACCTACCACTTGCCACTGGAAGAACCATGTGAGCTGGCTCCACTTGTTGGGATGTTAAACACGGGGCGAAGTCTGAATGAGAAAGGGGAGTACCGAGGAGGTAATCACTACTGTGTGGTATACTGGCAACCAGAAGAGCAAAGGGTCCATGTTCTGGGGATGAATTACATGGCATACGGCTCAGAGCTGGTTGCCACAGACTGGGATGCATGGGGTGGGCCACAGATCTGGGAGAAGCTAGCGAAGCTTCATGGTTGGGAGTGCACGGAGATGACAGTTTCCAAGGTGAACTGGTTGCAGAATGGCCGTGACTGTGGACCCACGACAGGTCAGGTGCTTGAAGAGATCTGGACTCGTGGCTTTCGCACCCAAGAAGGCCTGTGGCAGAAGCCCAACCTAGCATGTTGCCACAGCATGAGGATTCGTATCGCAAATGAAGTCCACGTTCATGCAGTTGCCGCCTACCACGACTATCTCGGCTTGGATGCGGCACATCACAATTTTCCTGCACCAGAGGAAGCAGTGGTGGATGAGCTGGAGAACCATACAGGAAGGAGAGTGAGGGAGGTAGTGGAAAACCTTCAGAGGGCAATGAAGCGATGTGCTCTATGCAGACAGCTGTTAACCAGGAACCATGCGAGCTGGCCAGCCAAGCCCCAGCTTCATGGGTTGTCGGCGCGAGGAGGAGACCAGAGAAAGAAGACCATCAATGAAACCCAGGACTCTGACAGTGGATCTGATGGTCATAACTCCAAGGTCAGTAGCCACCACCTCAGCAGTGAGACAATGCTTACAAATTGTATTATTACATAGAGTCCACCACCTGCTGTTGTAAACAAGGGAAAACATGTGCAGGACTGGACCATTGCTCGATTAGGACGGTTCCCTCGACCAGCAAATCCACCAGAACTTCCACCTCTTCAGAGCCTTCGCAACCTATGGCCACGATTCAGTGATGAATTTGATGACTACGAGGGTGGACCGACACTGGAGACACTGGATTCCATTCCAGACACCATCATTCAGCTTGCCTCGCAGTCTTTGGTGTACCTTGCAAATCGGATTGTCAAAAGTCCATGGACCATGTACAAAGACTATGGTTGGCGGTTATTGCCATCATATTCTCATCGGTTTTTCAATCGCCCTCCTGTTCTGGTCAAGGAACATTTGATGCCTGTTGGCCTTGCCACACCACCTCTGAATGACCACGAGGACGATATGGAGTGTGATGACAGCTGCATCATGGGTGCAGCTGAGATGATTGAGGAGGCTCAGCATGCAGGGAACCTGGATGTCTTCCTGACGGGTCTAACTTCAGAGGGCTTACATGTGCGGTTGGACTTGGGGAGAGATGCTGTCAAGCCGGAGGAAATTGTTGTGTCCTGGGACATCGACAGCTTGATTTGGGTGACAACGGAGCCTGAGTTCAAACACGCGATCAACATCTTTACTTTGCCGCAAATCCGTCACAAGGCTCCAATTTCCAAGCACAACCATGTTTACGTGGAACTACTCTTGCCTCAGTCTCAAGAAGATAAGGAGTCTCTGGGCCCAAGAACGGAATTCGAAACCAAAACTTTCCGCCTCAGCAGGCTGCCACATGTTGCCTTTGGCAAGTTGGGAGATGGATCCGGCTTGATGAACTTGTATCTGGTATTTCCTCGCATCTCACATCGGCATGAATACACAGGACGATGGATGAGCATGGTGCCTTGGGATATTCAGGGACAGTTTTGGAACAAGGTGGTCAGCCCAGCAATGCTTTTGGCGATGGATGATGCGTTCTATCCATACATGGCTCTCAGCAGTAAGCAGATGAGGTTCAAGGCATCTGCCAAGGGGAAATTCAAGGTGGAATCTGGAAAGTCTCCAACGTTTCCATTCAAACGGGCCTCTTTCCGACTTTTGCTTCAACACATGAGAAGACTGGTGAGCCATTCCCCAATGATGGTTGGTTTTCATGATGTCTCACTCTGCTGGCAGATTGATGAGTCGCCAGATGCCTTGGGGATGTTTGGCTCATTCTTCTTTGTGCTGGAAATTAAAGGTTCCAAACTCTACACCAAAGAAATCGCCACAGGCAACCAGGAATGCTTGAAAACCTGTTTTGAGGATTTTTGGATGGAGTTTCCTGGTCTGGACTGGGATTACACACTGGATCGGTCTCATGGAGAACTCTACATGGACCTGGGCATCACCTACAATGCCAAAAACCCAGAACCTCTTGTGGGACTTTGGAAATTGGATTCCTTAGAGGCTTCATATGGACTTGGAGGTTACACCATGGGGACCATTCACCATCTGAACACGTTGAGCCGCTATGGTGGCCTACAGGCTGAGATGGGTGGAGTGAGATGTCGGAGGAACCACATCATGTTTCGCTCATCATATAATCAAGCCTACGAAGTGACCCGCAAGCTGGACAATGGCAGAGACTTGTTCAGTGAGAAGGAAGCTTACAATCTGGACCCAAACTTTCTCTCTGAAATCGATCAGGTCATGCAAATCTACACCACTGATGCAGGCAAAAGGTCTTATGGTGTGAGGGACGAGTTTCGAGTGAGAGGCCAGATCTTGGAAGCTTTCATGGAGGGTGCTGATAGCATGGTGAGGTTTTCCATTTCATGATGTCCTCATATCACTGACATTGGCTCAGGTTGAGGACATGGTAGCTTCACAGCCCATCCTATGGCTGCCATCTCATACCTGGTTCACATTCCTTGCCCAGCGAATGGCTGCGATCCGCAACACACAACAGTTGTTGGCCGAGACTGTCCCAGGAAACTATGGGGTCATGACAGGCCTTTTGACATACATGCTGCAGTCTGTGTTGTTCAGCCCCAGCATGGTCAGCTCATGTGTGCGGGAAACATTGGGCTTGCTTCGTTACAGGCAGGTTGTCGACCGCTTTGGCATGTTGTTTCTCCACAACCTCGACCTGTCCAAAGACAATTGTCTTCCGGAAGTGTTGGATCGAGATGACATGGATATCCTCCGGACGTTGGGTGTTAAGCAGAAGAGAAAGCGAATCAGAGTTCCGAGCCCCGAGGTTGAGGATGAAGAGCGATATCCCATTGGACAGACTCCCACGTGGAAGGAGGTGGAACACTGCCTGAAGGAGACTCCATGGAGATTGATGAGGCCCCTCATCTGGACACCTGACTTGGAAGATATCGAGGGTGTCGCTGAGAGACTGTTCAAACTATTCACCACTCATATCTGGGCCAGTCTGAATGAGAAATGGTGCACGAAGACTGTCCTACCTGGGTCATTGCGGGAGGCATTGGAGTGCTGGACTCTAAGGGAGACGCACAGGACGCTCACCTCTGCAAGGTACATTGCTTGCAACGCTGGCCTATTAGGATCCATTCCAGGCAGACGGGTGAAGAGCTTTCAGGAGCGGTTGACGATTTATTTCCCCAAGTCAACTCAGAGTCTAACAGGAACCTGGAAGATCCTGGCGGAACCACCTGGCTACATCTCTGAATATCACACAGCTTGCAAGCAGCTGTCAGCGATGGATGTCGACATGTTGCATACAGCCTTGGAGCTGCTGCTCTCAAAATGTCAATGCTTGCCCAGCAGCCAGAGCAGCCATTCAGAGAGTGGAGGTCGCACTGCCATATGGGAAGTCCACCATGAATCAGTGCACATGCTGACCAATCCAGACTACTACAAGCTGGCCAAAATTGGAGATGGTAGAAAGAAAACGACAATCAGACGTGCACCAACTCATACGGCGGTGAAAAAACTCCAAGTGACCTTGCTAAAGCAAAGTGGGGTGTCTCAGGATGTTGCAAAGAGAGCTGTCAATTGGTCCAGAAAATTGAAACAACGTCGAACAGGTAAAGCTAAGAATCGCCGGGTTCCACCCAGAAAAGTACGAATTCAGAGTGAAGAGGAGGAGGAGGAGGAGGAGGAGGAGGAGGAGGCAGAGGAGGTGAAGGTTGAGAGTGAGAGTGATGAGGTAGAGAGTGAGAATATGAGTGAAGATGAGCCACTTAGTCCTGAAGAAGAAGAGGTGGATGATGGCTATTAGACATTCCATAAAGTTATAAAAACCACGGAGAAATTGGCATAAACCACCCGGATGCATAGACTGTGGCCAGAGGACAATCTCATGCACCACATCGGGACAATTACCAAATCGGGAAATTTACCAAATCGGGACAAGTCCGGACAATAGGCAGATGACAACAATAAGTCCATCAAAGTGTGATACATGGCCAAACATGTGACAATACTAAACTTATATAAAGAGCTATGGATTGATATCAAATGCCCCAATTCCAACTCTCACCACAACCCTCTCAACCCAAAGTTAGTTAATAATATGTCTCTCTCGCCCCTCAGCAGCGCCCAGTCGACCCCGGCCCCAGTGGCGCAAGCCCCGCGCATGTGGCCTCAAGCCTTGGACACCCTCTCCAACAAATACAAAGAGGGATATAAGAGAGTTAGCAGGGTGAATTGTAAGTGAAGACAAATCAATTTACTCCCATCAGAGGATTGAATAGTATTTAGTGAAGCCAGAAGGACAGGCAGCTGTCCTTATCAAACCAGGCACTTGGTAAGTGTCAAACAATCTCTCTGAAGTTTCAATAAATCATATTTTTACAGCATCAGAGTCAGAGGTGGAGAGGAGGAGGATGAGTTGTCACATTTCAAAGCTAATAGCTTTCCTGGGTGGCAGATGGTAGCATTCGCCGATTTGGTTTGCAGGGAAGAACCTGTGTAGCTATCGCCGAAATTGTCTCAGATTCTGAAAGCCAGGCTCCTATTCCCCGATCTGCGTGGTCAGTTTGTGCTTCCCATGGTTGGATTCCATTCGCAAGCAGTGACTATACGGGGTGCACAATCGTGGGAACAGTGGTTTGCGAGGGAGAACCGACCATGGGAATGTTATGCAATCGACACGAACCAGGGGTTTTTGAACCCTGTGAATGCAGCCACAATGACCGCGGACGAGAAACACATACCGCATTTGGGCAAGAAAGTGATATCCAAGCAAGCGTTACAAGATAAAGCTATTACAAGGGTATAAATATGACATATATATGAGTCACTGCAAGCGATGTCCACCGGGGGCATTCGGGGTCCAGGATCGCGATGGCGAGGACCCTGAAAGAGGATGGTATGAGGAGGGATGGCACGAAATGTGGGTGGAGACCAAACGTGCGCAAATATTTGAAAGTTGGGTTGTCTTCTTGCTATAAAAAATGCTGTATGGTGTATTCGATGCCCGGGGACGCGATGAGATCATCCAGGAACACTCTCGGGTGGAAACGAACGGTTACATGCACCAGCAAGCCCATTTCAACATGTTCCTGTCATTATCTATAGCCAGGATCATATTTGTGACGTTCGTGATGTTCGTGACACTCGCAGCCACCGATCGGGTGACGGTCACCACCGTTCGATGTGGTAAGCCACTGTTGCCATGGCGACCATCAGCAAATAGGCTCTATTCGTTCGCATCAGTACATACCAGTCATACCAGTCATACTAGGCTTATGTATGATAGCCGTGCTACAAATAAGCATATGATTACCTGGTTAAACGCGATTAGGTGCTCGGCAGGTTGCTCGTCTGACAACGTCATTGCTCGGAAGGTTAGAACAGTACGATCTATATATATATACATGTATATATAGCAAGTGTATTATGCAAGACAGAAATTGAAATATATGGCCACGATCGCTTATGTAATGCTGTGCACTCATGTGATCGTGATGGCAAATCATGTGATAATCATGTGATTCAGTCACGTGATCCATGGTTATGTAATACAGATATCAATCATGTGAGTCATGATACACTCACGTGATGATCGCTTATGTAATGCTGTGCAATCATGTGATCCAGAAGTCGATCATGTGATCCTGCATGTGCCAGTCATGTGATCCTGGTGTCGGTCATGTGATCCATCATTATATAATACAGGTATCAGCCATGTAAGTCTTGATACAGTCACGTGACGATCGCTTATGTAGTGCTGTGCAGTCATGTGATCCTGGTGTCGGTCATGTGATCCTGGACGTGCCAGTCATGTGATTCCAGTGGCCCAGGTTCATGTGATCCCGATCCCACCACTACCGGCGAATGGTACCACAATCCATCAGACTAATAGCTTTCCTGGGTGGCAGATGGTAGCATTCGCCGATTTGGTTTGCAGGGAAGAACCTGTGTAGCTATCGCCGAAATTGTCTCAGATTCTGAAAGCCAGGCTCCTATTCCCCGATCTGCGTGGTCAGTTTGTGCTTCCCATGGTTGGATTCCATTCGCAAGCAGTGACTATACGGGGTGCACAATCGTGGGAACAGTGGTTTGCGAGGGAGAACCGACCATGGGAATGTTATGCAATCGACACGAACCAGGGGTTTTTGAACCCTGTGAATGCAGCCACAATGACCGCGGACGAGAAACACATACCGCATTTGGGCAAGAAAGTGATATCCAAGCAAGCGTTACAAGATAAAGCTATTACAAGGGTATAAATATGACATATATATGAGTCACTGCAAGCGATGTCCACCGGGGGCATTCGGGGTCCAGGATCGCGATGGCGAGGACCCTACTAAGATTCCGATTCCATTGAACACAGGAATATCCACCCTGGTTACCCTGGCAGAGAACTGGGATTTATAAGGAACCTGGAGGCGTGGGAAGGTCAGGGTGATGGTGGCTGGGGGTTTTCAGGGTCCACGGTCGATTCTCGCCAGCCAAGCAAACATGCACGCGCAGCGGTTCGCCCAGTCACGGCACGGTCACCCTGCGGTCACCCTGGCCATTTCTGAGACGGGAACTTGCTTAGTCAGCACCGAACGACATTCGCCGGGGGGTTTTCAGGGTCCACGGTCAAGATTCTCCAGCCGAGCAAACAGGTACACGCACCGGTTCACCCTGCAGCCACCCGGTCGCCCTGTTGTCACCCTGGCCATGTGCGAGACAGCGACCTGCTTAGTCAGCACCGAACCACATGTCCGGGGGGGTTTTCAGGGTCCACGATCGCAACCGTGACGTCCACAAATACAAATAAACAACGGTATACCCGGTTAACGACATTAGCTGCTCGGTAGGTTTCTCGGTCTGACAACGTCATTGCTCGGTCAGTTAGGATGTACTGTAACCATCGTATTCGACACAGAATATACTAGTAACACAGAATATACTATAACTACTGCTACTAAGATTCCGATTCCATTGAACACAGGAATATCCACCCTGGTTACCCTGGCAGAGAACTGGGATTTATAAGGAACCTGGAGGCGTGGGAAGGTCAGGGTGATGGTGGCTGGGGGTTTTCAGGGTCCACGGTCGATTCTCGCCAGCCAAGCAAACATGCACGCGCAGCGGTTCGCCCAGTCACGGCACGGTCACCCTGCGGTCACCCTGGCCATTTCTGAGACGGGAACTTGCTTAGTCAGCACCGAACGACATTCGCCGGGGGGTTTTCAGGGTCCACGGTCAAGATTCTCCAGCCGAGCAAACAGGTACACGCACCGGTTCACCCTGCAGCCACCCGGTCGCCCTGTTGTCACCCTGGCCATGTGCGAGACAGCGACCTGCTTAGTCAGCACCGAACCACATGTCCGGGGGGGTTTTCAGGGTCCACGATCGCAACCGTGACGTCCACAAATACAAATAAACAACGGTATACCCGGTTAACGACATTAGCTGCTCGGTAGGTTTCTCGGTCTGACAACGTCATTGCTCGGTCAGTTAGGATGTACTGTAACCATCGTATTCGACACAGAATATACTAGTAACACAGAATATACTATAACTACTGCTACTAAGATTCCGATTCCATTGAACACAGGAATATCCACCCTGGTTACCCTGGCAGAGAACTGGGATTTATAAGGAACCTGGAGGCGTGGGAAGGTCAGGGTGATGGTGGCTGGGGGTTTTCAGGGTCCACGGTCGATTCTCGCCAGCCAAGCAAACATGCACGCGCAGCGGTTCGCCCAGTCACGGCACGGTCACCCTGCGGTCACCCTGGCCATTTCTGAGACGGGAACTTGCTTAGTCAGCACCGAACGACATTCGCCGGGGGGTTTTCAGGGTCCACGGTCAAGATTCTCCAGCCGAGCAAACAGGTACACGCACCGGTTCACCCTGCAGCCACCCGGTCGCCCTGTTGTCACCCTGGCCATGTGCGAGACAGCGACCTGCTTAGTCAGCACCGAACCACATGTCCGGGGGGGTTTTCAGGGTCCACGATCGCAACCGTGACGTCCACAAATACAAATAAACAACGGTATACCCGGTTAACGACATTAGCTGCTCGGTAGGTTTCTCGGTCTGACAACGTCATTGCTCGGTCAGTTAGGATGTACTGTAACCATCGTATTCGACACAGAATATACTAGTAACACAGAATATACTATAACTACTGCTACTAAGATTCCGATTCCATTGAACACAGGAATATCCACCCTGGTTACCCTGGCAGAGAACTGGGATTTATAAGGAACCTGGAGGCGTGGGAAGGTCAGGGTGATGGTGGCTGGGGGTTTTCAGGGTCCACGGTCGATTCTCGCCAGCCAAGCAAACATGCACGCGCAGCGGTTCGCCCAGTCACGGCACGGTCACCCTGCGGTCACCCTGGCCATTTCTGAGACGGGAACTTGCTTAGTCAGCACCGAACGACATTCGCCGGGGGGTTTTCAGGGTCCACGGTCAAGATTCTCCAGCCGAGCAAACAGGTACACGCACCGGTTCACCCTGCAGCCACCCGGTCGCCCTGTTGTCACCCTGGCCATGTGCGAGACAGCGACCTGCTTAGTCAGCACCGAACCACATGTCCGGGGGGGTTTTCAGGGTCCACGATCGCAACCGTGACGTCCACAAATACAAATAAACAACGGTATACCCGGTTAACGACATTAGCTGCTCGGTAGGTTTCTCGGTCTGACAACGTCATTGCTCGGTCAGTTAGGATGTACTGTAACCATCGTATTCGACACAGAATATACTAGTAACACAGAATATACTATAACTACTGCTACTAAGATTCCGATTCCATTGAACACAGGAATATCCACCCTGGTTACCCTGGCAGAGAACTGGGATTTATAAGGAACCTGGAGGCGTGGGAAGGTCAGGGTGATGGTGGCTGGGGGTTTTCAGGGTCCACGGTCGATTCTCGCCAGCCAAGCAAACATGCACGCGCAGCGGTTCGCCCAGTCACGGCACGGTCACCCTGCGGTCACCCTGGCCATTTCTGAGACGGGAACTTGCTTAGTCAGCACCGAACGACATTCGCCGGGGGGTTTTCAGGGTCCACGGTCAAGATTCTCCAGCCGAGCAAACAGGTACACGCACCGGTTCACCCTGCAGCCACCCGGTCGCCCTGTTGTCACCCTGGCCATGTGCGAGACAGCGACCTGCTTAGTCAGCACCGAACCACATGTCCGGGGGGGTTTTCAGGGTCCACGATCGCAACCGTGACGTCCACAAATACAAATAAACAACGGTATACCCGGTTAACGACATTAGCTGCTCGGTAGGTTTCTCGGTCTGACAACGTCATTGCTCGGTCAGTTAGGATGTACTGTAACCATCGTATTCGACACAGAATATACTAGTAACACAGAATATACTATAACTACTGCTACTAAGATTCCGATTCCATTGAACACAGGAATATCCACCCTGGTTACCCTGGCAGAGAACTGGGATTTATAAGGAACCTGGAGGCGTGGGAAGGTCAGGGTGATGGTGGCTGGGGGTTTTCAGGGTCCACGGTCGATTCTCGCCAGCCAAGCAAACATGCACGCGCAGCGGTTCGCCCAGTCACGGCACGGTCACCCTGCGGTCACCCTGGCCATTTCTGAGACGGGAACTTGCTTAGTCAGCACCGAACGACATTCGCCGGGGGGTTTTCAGGGTCCACGGTCAAGATTCTCCAGCCGAGCAAACAGGTACACGCACCGGTTCACCCTGCAGCCACCCGGTCGCCCTGTTGTCACCCTGGCCATGTGCGAGACAGCGACCTGCTTAGTCAGCACCGAACCACATGTCCGGGGGGGTTTTCAGGGTCCACGATCGCAACCGTGACGTCCACAAATACAAATAAACAACGGTATACCCGGTTAACGACATTAGCTGCTCGGTAGGTTTCTCGGTCTGACAACGTCATTGCTCGGTCAGTTAGGATGTACTGTAACCATCGTATTCGACACAGAATATACTAGTAACACAGAATATACTATAACTACTGCTACTAAGATTCCGATTCCATTGAACACAGGAATATCCACCCTGGTTACCCTGGCAGAGAACTGGGATTTATAAGGAACCTGGAGGCGTGGGAAGGTCAGGGTGATGGTGGCTGGGGGTTTTCAGGGTCCACGGTCGATTCTCGCCAGCCAAGCAAACATGCACGCGCAGCGGTTCGCCCAGTCACGGCACGGTCACCCTGCGGTCACCCTGGCCATTTCTGAGACGGGAACTTGCTTAGTCAGCACCGAACGACATTCGCCGGGGGGTTTTCAGGGTCCACGGTCAAGATTCTCCAGCCGAGCAAACAGGTACACGCACCGGTTCACCCTGCAGCCACCCGGTCGCCCTGTTGTCACCCTGGCCATGTGCGAGACAGCGACCTGCTTAGTCAGCACCGAACCACATGTCCGGGGGGGTTTTCAGGGTCCACGATCGCAACCGTGACGTCCACAAATACAAATAAACAACGGTATACCCGGTTAACGACATTAGCTGCTCGGTAGGTTTCTCGGTCTGACAACGTCATTGCTCGGTCAGTTAGGATGTACTGTAACCATCGTATTCGACACAGAATATACTAGTAACACAGAATATACTATAACTACTGCTACTAAGATTCCGATTCCATTGAACACAGGAATATCCACCCTGGTTACCCTGGCAGAGAACTGGGATTTATAAGGAACCTGGAGGCGTGGGAAGGTCAGGGTGATGGTGGCTGGGGGTTTTCAGGGTCCACGGTCGATTCTCGCCAGCCAAGCAAACATGCACGCGCAGCGGTTCGCCCAGTCACGGCACGGTCACCCTGCGGTCACCCTGGCCATTTCTGAGACGGGAACTTGCTTAGTCAGCACCGAACGACATTCGCCGGGGGGTTTTCAGGGTCCACGGTCAAGATTCTCCAGCCGAGCAAACAGGTACACGCACCGGTTCACCCTGCAGCCACCCGGTCGCCCTGTTGTCACCCTGGCCATGTGCGAGACAGCGACCTGCTTAGTCAGCACCGAACCACATGTCCGGGGGGGTTTTCAGGGTCCACGATCGCAACCGTGACGTCCACAAATACAAATAAACAACGGTATACCCGGTTAACGACATTAGCTGCTCGGTAGGTTTCTCGGTCTGACAACGTCATTGCTCGGTCAGTTAGGATGTACTGTAACCATCGTATTCGACACAGAATATACTAGTAACACAGAATATACTATAACTACTGCTACTAAGATTCCGATTCCATTGAACACAGGAATATCCACCCTGGTTACCCTGGCAGAGAACTGGGATTTATAAGGAACCTGGAGGCGTGGGAAGGTCAGGGTGATGGTGGCTGGGGGTTTTCAGGGTCCACGGTCGATTCTCGCCAGCCAAGCAAACATGCACGCGCAGCGGTTCGCCCAGTCACGGCACGGTCACCCTGCGGTCACCCTGGCCATTTCTGAGACGGGAACTTGCTTAGTCAGCACCGAACGACATTCGCCGGGGGGTTTTCAGGGTCCACGGTCAAGATTCTCCAGCCGAGCAAACAGGTACACGCACCGGTTCACCCTGCAGCCACCCGGTCGCCCTGTTGTCACCCTGGCCATGTGCGAGACAGCGACCTGCTTAGTCAGCACCGAACCACATGTCCGGGGGGGTTTTCAGGGTCCACGATCGCAACCGTGACGTCCACAAATACAAATAAACAACGGTATACCCGGTTAACGACATTAGCTGCTCGGTAGGTTTCTCGGTCTGACAACGTCATTGCTCGGTCAGTTAGGATGTACTGTAACCATCGTATTCGACACAGAATATACTAGTAACACAGAATATACTATAACTACTGCTACTAAGATTCCGATTCCATTGAACACAGGAATATCCACCCTGGTTACCCTGGCAGAGAACTGGGATTTATAAGGAACCTGGAGGCGTGGGAAGGTCAGGGTGATGGTGGCTGGGGGTTTTCAGGGTCCACGGTCGATTCTCGCCAGCCAAGCAAACATGCACGCGCAGCGGTTCGCCCAGTCACGGCACGGTCACCCTGCGGTCACCCTGGCCATTTCTGAGACGGGAACTTGCTTAGTCAGCACCGAACGACATTCGCCGGGGGGTTTTCAGGGTCCACGGTCAAGATTCTCCAGCCGAGCAAACAGGTACACGCACCGGTTCACCCTGCAGCCACCCGGTCGCCCTGTTGTCACCCTGGCCATGTGCGAGACAGCGACCTGCTTAGTCAGCACCGAACCACATGTCCGGGGGGGTTTTCAGGGTCCACGATCGCAACCGTGACGTCCACAAATACAAATAAACAACGGTATACCCGGTTAACGACATTAGCTGCTCGGTAGGTTTCTCGGTCTGACAACGTCATTGCTCGGTCAGTTAGGATGTACTGTAACCATCGTATTCGACACAGAATATACTAGTAACACAGAATATACTATAACTACTGCTACTAAGATTCCGATTCCATTGAACACAGGAATATCCACCCTGGTTACCCTGGCAGAGAACTGGGATTTATAAGGAACCTGGAGGCGTGGGAAGGTCAGGGTGATGGTGGCTGGGGGTTTTCAGGGTCCACGGTCGATTCTCGCCAGCCAAGCAAACATGCACGCGCAGCGGTTCACCCAGTCACGGCACGGTCACCCTGCGGTCACCCTGGCCATTTCTGAGACGGGAACTTGCTTAGTCAGCACCGAACGACATTCGCCGGGGGGTTTTCAGGGTCCACGGTCAAGATTCTCCAGCCAAGCAAACAGGTACACGCACCGGTTCACCCTGCAGCCACCCGGTCGCCCTGTTGTCACCCTGGCCATGTGCGAGACAGCGACCTGCTTAGTCAGCACCGAACCACATGTCCGGGGGGGTTTTCAGGGTCCACGATCGCAACCGTGACGTCCACAAATACAAATAAACAACGGTATACCCGGTTAACGACATTAGCTGCTCGGTAGGTTTCTCGGTCTGACAACGTCATTGCTCGGTCAGTTAGGATGTACTGTAACCATCGTATTCGACACAGAATATACTAGTAACACAGAATATACTATAACTACTGCTACTAAGATTCCGATTCCATTGAACACAGGAATATCCACCCTGGTTACCCTGGCAGAGAACTGGGATTTATAAGGAACCTGGAGGCGTGGGAAGGTCAGGGTGATGGTGGCTGGGGGTTTTCAGGGTCCACGGTCGATTCTCGCCAGCCAAGCAAACATGCACGCGCAGCGGTTCACCCAGTCACGGCACGGTCACCCTGCGGTCACCCTGGCCATTTCTGAGACGGGAACTTGCTTAGTCAGCACCGAACGACATTCGCCGGGGGGTTTTCAGGGTCCACGGTCAAGATTCTCCAGCCAAGCAAACAGGTACACGCACCGGTTCACCCTGCAGCCACCCGGTCGCCCTGTTGTCACCCTGGCCATGTGCGAGACAGCGACCTGCTTAGTCAGCACCGAACCACATGTCCGGGGGGGTTTTCAGGGTCCACGATCGCAACCGTGACGTCCACAAATACAAATAAACAACGGTATACCCGGTTAACGACATTAGCTGCTCGGTAGGTTTCTCGGTCTGACAACGTCATTGCTCGGTCAGTTAGGATGTACTGTAACCATCGTATTCGACACAGAATATACTAGTAACACAGAATATACTATAACTACTGCTACTAAGATTCCGATTCCATTGAACACAGGAATATCCACCCTGGTTACCCTGGCAGAGAACTGGGATTTATAAGGAACCTGGAGGCGTGGGAAGG
The DNA here is from genome assembly GCA_963556145.1 of Hygrocybe punicea. NCBI lineage: Eukaryota > Fungi > Basidiomycota > Agaricomycetes > Agaricales > Hygrophoraceae > Hygrocybe > Hygrocybe punicea. The sequence continues at coordinate 9,479 of OY744468.1, read as the reverse complement.
TCAGGGTGATGGTGGCTGGGGGTTTTCAGGGTCCACGGTCGATTCTCGCCAGCCAAGCAAACATGCACGCGCAGCGGTTCACCCAGTCACGGCACGGTCACCCTGCGGTCACCCTGGCCATTTCTGAGACGGGAACTTGCTTAGTCAGCACCGAACGACATTCGCCGGGGGGTTTTCAGGGTCCACGGTCAAGATTCTCCAGCCAAGCAAACAGGTACACGCACCGGTTCACCCTGCAGCCACCCGGTCGCCCTGTTGTCACCCTGGCCATGTGCGAGACAGCGACCTGCTTAGTCAGCACCGAACCACATGTCCGGGGGGGTTTTCAGGGTCCACGATCGCAACCGTGACGTCCACAAATACAAATAAACAACGGTATACCCGGTTAACGACATTAGCTGCTCGGTAGGTTTCTCGGTCTGACAACGTCATTGCTCGGTCAGTTAGGATGTACTGTAACCATCGTATTCGACACAGAATATACTAGTAACACAGAATATACTATAACTACTGCTACTAAGATTCCGATTCCATTGAACACAGGAATATCCACCCTGGTTACCCTGGCAGAGAACTGGGATTTATAAGGAACCTGGAGGCGTGGGAAGGTCAGGGTGATGGTGGCTGGGGGTTTTCAGGGTCCACGGTCGATTCTCGCCAGCCAAGCAAACATGCACGCGCAGCGGTTCACCCAGTCACGGCACGGTCACCCTGCGGTCACCCTGGCCATTTCTGAGACGGGAACTTGCTTAGTCAGCACCGAACGACATTCGCCGGGGGGTTTTCAGGGTCCACGGTCAAGATTCTCCAGCCAAGCAAACAGGTACACGCACCGGTTCACCCTGCAGCCACCCGGTCGCCCTGTTGTCACCCTGGCCATGTGCGAGACAGCGACCTGCTTAGTCAGCACCGAACCACATGTCCGGGGGGGTTTTCAGGGTCCACGATCGCAACCGTGACGTCCACAAATACAAATAAACAACGGTATACCCGGTTAACGACATTAGCTGCTCGGTAGGTTTCTCGGTCTGACAACGTCATTGCTCGGTCAGTTAGGATGTACTGTAACCATCGTATTCGACACAGAATATACTAGTAACACAGAATATACTATAACTACTGCTACTAAGATTCCGATTCCATTGAACACAGGAATATCCACCCTGGTTACCCTGGCAGAGAACTGGGATTTATAAGGAACCTGGAGGCGTGGGAAGGTCAGGGTGATGGTGGCTGGGGGTTTTCAGGGTCCACGGTCGATTCTCGCCAGCCAAGCAAACATGCACGCGCAGCGGTTCACCCAGTCACGGCACGGTCACCCTGCGGTCACCCTGGCCATTTCTGAGACGGGAACTTGCTTAGTCAGCACCGAACGACATTCGCCGGGGGGTTTTCAGGGTCCACGGTCAAGATTCTCCAGCCAAGCAAACAGGTACACGCACCGGTTCACCCTGCAGCCACCCGGTCGCCCTGTTGTCACCCTGGCCATGTGCGAGACAGCGACCTGCTTAGTCAGCACCGAACCACATGTCCGGGGGGGTTTTCAGGGTCCACGATCGCAACCGTGACGTCCACAAATACAAATAAACAACGGTATACCCGGTTAACGACATTAGCTGCTCGGTAGGTTTCTCGGTCTGACAACGTCATTGCTCGGTCAGTTAGGATGTACTGTAACCATCGTATTCGACACAGAATATACTAGTAACACAGAATATACTATAACTACTGCTACTAAGATTCCGATTCCATTGAACACAGGAATATCCACCCTGGTTACCCTGGCAGAGAACTGGGATTTATAAGGAACCTGGAGGCGTGGGAAGGTCAGGGTGATGGTGGCTGGGGGTTTTCAGGGTCCACGGTCGATTCTCGCCAGCCAAGCAAACATGCACGCGCAGCGGTTCACCCAGTCACGGCACGGTCACCCTGCGGTCACCCTGGCCATTTCTGAGACGGGAACTTGCTTAGTCAGCACCGAACGACATTCGCCGGGGGGTTTTCAGGGTCCACGGTCAAGATTCTCCAGCCAAGCAAACAGGTACACGCACCGGTTCACCCTGCAGCCACCCGGTCGCCCTGTTGTCACCCTGGCCATGTGCGAGACAGCGACCTGCTTAGTCAGCACCGAACCACATGTCCGGGGGGGTTTTCAGGGTCCACGATCGCAACCGTGACGTCCACAAATACAAATAAACAACGGTATACCCGGTTAACGACATTAGCTGCTCGGTAGGTTTCTCGGTCTGACAACGTCATTGCTCGGTCAGTTAGGATGTACTGTAACCATCGTATTCGACACAGAATATACTAGTAACACAGAATATACTATAACTACTGCTACTAAGATTCCGATTCCATTGAACACAGGAATATCCACCCTGGTTACCCTGGCAGAGAACTGGGATTTATAAGGAACCTGGAGGCGTGGGAAGGTCAGGGTGATGGTGGCTGGGGGTTTTCAGGGTCCACGGTCGATTCTCGCCAGCCAAGCAAACATGCACGCGCAGCGGTTCACCCAGTCACGGCACGGTCACCCTGCGGTCACCCTGGCCATTTCTGAGACGGGAACTTGCTTAGTCAGCACCGAACGACATTCGCCGGGGGGTTTTCAGGGTCCACGGTCAAGATTCTCCAGCCAAGCAAACAGGTACACGCACCGGTTCACCCTGCAGCCACCCGGTCGCCCTGTTGTCACCCTGGCCATGTGCGAGACAGCGACCTGCTTAGTCAGCACCGAACCACATGTCCGGGGGGGTTTTCAGGGTCCACGATCGCAACCGTGACGTCCACAAATACAAATAAACAACGGTATACCCGGTTAACGACATTAGCTGCTCGGTAGGTTTCTCGGTCTGACAACGTCATTGCTCGGTCAGTTAGGATGTACTGTAACCATCGTATTCGACACAGAATATACTAGTAACACAGAATATACTATAACTACTGCTACTAAGATTCCGATTCCATTGAACACAGGAATATCCACCCTGGTTACCCTGGCAGAGAACTGGGATTTATAAGGAACCTGGAGGCGTGGGAAGGTCAGGGTGATGGTGGCTGGGGGTTTTCAGGGTCCACGGTCGATTCTCGCCAGCCAAGCAAACATGCACGCGCAGCGGTTCACCCAGTCACGGCACGGTCACCCTGCGGTCACCCTGGCCATTTCTGAGACGGGAACTTGCTTAGTCAGCACCGAACGACATTCGCCGGGGGGTTTTCAGGGTCCACGGTCAAGATTCTCCAGCCAAGCAAACAGGTACACGCACCGGTTCACCCTGCAGCCACCCGGTCGCCCTGTTGTCACCCTGGCCATGTGCGAGACAGCGACCTGCTTAGTCAGCACCGAACCACATGTCCGGGGGGGTTTTCAGGGTCCACGATCGCAACCGTGACGTCCACAAATACAAATAAACAACGGTATACCCGGTTAACGACATTAGCTGCTCGGTAGGTTTCTCGGTCTGACAACGTCATTGCTCGGTCAGTTAGGATGTACTGTAACCATCGTATTCGACACAGAATATACTAGTAACACAGAATATACTATAACTACTGCTACTAAGATTCCGATTCCATTGAACACAGGAATATCCACCCTGGTTACCCTGGCAGAGAACTGGGATTTATAAGGAACCTGGAGGCGTGGGAAGGTCAGGGTGATGGTGGCTGGGGGTTTTCAGGGTCCACGGTCGATTCTCGCCAGCCAAGCAAACATGCACGCGCAGCGGTTCACCCAGTCACGGCACGGTCACCCTGCGGTCACCCTGGCCATTTCTGAGACGGGAACTTGCTTAGTCAGCACCGAACGACATTCGCCGGGGGGTTTTCAGGGTCCACGGTCAAGATTCTCCAGCCAAGCAAACAGGTACACGCACCGGTTCACCCTGCAGCCACCCGGTCGCCCTGTTGTCACCCTGGCCATGTGCGAGACAGCGACCTGCTTAGTCAGCACCGAACCACATGTCCGGGGGGGTTTTCAGGGTCCACGATCGCAACCGTGACGTCCACAAATACAAATAAACAACGGTATACCCGGTTAACGACATTAGCTGCTCGGTAGGTTTCTCGGTCTGACAACGTCATTGCTCGGTCAGTTAGGATGTACTGTAACCATCGTATTCGACACAGAATATACTAGTAACACAGAATATACTATAACTACTGCTACTAAGATTCCGATTCCATTGAACACAGGAATATCCACCCTGGTTACCCTGGCAGAGAACTGGGATTTATAAGGAACCTGGAGGCGTGGGAAGGTCAGGGTGATGGTGGCTGGGGGTTTTCAGGGTCCACGGTCGATTCTCGCCAGCCAAGCAAACATGCACGCGCAGCGGTTCACCCAGTCACGGCACGGTCACCCTGCGGTCACCCTGGCCATTTCTGAGACGGGAACTTGCTTAGTCAGCACCGAACGACATTCGCCGGGGGGTTTTCAGGGTCCACGGTCAAGATTCTCCAGCCAAGCAAACAGGTACACGCACCGGTTCACCCTGCAGCCACCCGGTCGCCCTGTTGTCACCCTGGCCATGTGCGAGACAGCGACCTGCTTAGTCAGCACCGAACCACATGTCCGGGGGGGTTTTCAGGGTCCACGATCGCAACCGTGACGTCCACAAATACAAATAAACAACGGTATACCCGGTTAACGACATTAGCTGCTCGGTAGGTTTCTCGGTCTGACAACGTCATTGCTCGGTCAGTTAGGATGTACTGTAACCATCGTATTCGACACAGAATATACTAGTAACACAGAATATACTATAACTACTGCTACTAAGATTCCGATTCCATTGAACACAGGAATATCCACCCTGGTTACCCTGGCAGAGAACTGGGATTTATAAGGAACCTGGAGGCGTGGGAAGGTCAGGGTGATGGTGGCTGGGGGTTTTCAGGGTCCACGGTCGATTCTCGCCAGCCAAGCAAACATGCACGCGCAGCGGTTCACCCAGTCACGGCACGGTCACCCTGCGGTCACCCTGGCCATTTCTGAGACGGGAACTTGCTTAGTCAGCACCGAACGACATTCGCCGGGGGGTTTTCAGGGTCCACGGTCAAGATTCTCCAGCCAAGCAAACAGGTACACGCACCGGTTCACCCTGCAGCCACCCGGTCGCCCTGTTGTCACCCTGGCCATGTGCGAGACAGCGACCTGCTTAGTCAGCACCGAACCACATGTCCGGGGGGGTTTTCAGGGTCCACGATCGCAACCGTGACGTCCACAAATACAAATAAACAACGGTATACCCGGTTAACGACATTAGCTGCTCGGTAGGTTTCTCGGTCTGACAACGTCATTGCTCGGTCAGTTAGGATGTACTGTAACCATCGTATTCGACACAGAATATACTAGTAACACAGAATATACTATAACTACTGCTACTAAGATTCCGATTCCATTGAACACAGGAATATCCACCCTGGTTACCCTGGCAGAGAACTGGGATTTATAAGGAACCTGGAGGCGTGGGAAGGTCAGGGTGATGGTGGCTGGGGGTTTTCAGGGTCCACGGTCGATTCTCGCCAGCCAAGCAAACATGCACGCGCAGCGGTTCACCCAGTCACGGCACGGTCACCCTGCGGTCACCCTGGCCATTTCTGAGACGGGAACTTGCTTAGTCAGCACCGAACGACATTCGCCGGGGGGTTTTCAGGGTCCACGGTCAAGATTCTCCAGCCAAGCAAACAGGTACACGCACCGGTTCACCCTGCAGCCACCCGGTCGCCCTGTTGTCACCCTGGCCATGTGCGAGACAGCGACCTGCTTAGTCAGCACCGAACCACATGTCCGGGGGGGTTTTCAGGGTCCACGATCGCAACCGTGACGTCCACAAATACAAATAAACAACGGTATACCCGGTTAACGACATTAGCTGCTCGGTAGGTTTCTCGGTCTGACAACGTCATTGCTCGGTCAGTTAGGATGTACTGTAACCATCGTATTCGACACAGAATATACTAGTAACACAGAATATACTATAACTACTGCTACTAAGATTCCGATTCCATTGAACACAGGAATATCCACCCTGGTTACCCTGGCAGAGAACTGGGATTTATAAGGAACCTGGAGGCGTGGGAAGGTCAGGGTGATGGTGGCTGGGGGTTTTCAGGGTCCACGGTCGATTCTCGCCAGCCAAGCAAACATGCACGCGCAGCGGTTCACCCAGTCACGGCACGGTCACCCTGCGGTCACCCTGGCCATTTCTGAGACGGGAACTTGCTTAGTCAGCACCGAACGACATTCGCCGGGGGGTTTTCAGGGTCCACGGTCAAGATTCTCCAGCCAAGCAAACAGGTACACGCACCGGTTCACCCTGCAGCCACCCGGTCGCCCTGTTGTCACCCTGGCCATGTGCGAGACAGCGACCTGCTTAGTCAGCACCGAACCACATGTCCGGGGGGGTTTTCAGGGTCCACGATCGCAACCGTGACGTCCACAAATACAAATAAACAACGGTATACCCGGTTAACGACATTAGCTGCTCGGTAGGTTTCTCGGTCTGACAACGTCATTGCTCGGTCAGTTAGGATGTACTGTAACCATCGTATTCGACACAGAATATACTAGTAACACAGAATATACTATAACTACTGCTACTAAGATTCCGATTCCATTGAACACAGGAATATCCACCCTGGTTACCCTGGCAGAGAACTGGGATTTATAAGGAACCTGGAGGCGTGGGAAGGTCAGGGTGATGGTGGCTGGGGGTTTTCAGGGTCCACGGTCGATTCTCGCCAGCCAAGCAAACATGCACGCGCAGCGGTTCACCCAGTCACGGCACGGTCACCCTGCGGTCACCCTGGCCATTTCTGAGACGGGAACTTGCTTAGTCAGCACCGAACGACATTCGCCGGGGGGTTTTCAGGGTCCACGGTCAAGATTCTCCAGCCAAGCAAACAGGTACACGCACCGGTTCACCCTGCAGCCACCCGGTCGCCCTGTTGTCACCCTGGCCATGTGCGAGACAGCGACCTGCTTAGTCAGCACCGAACCACATGTCCGGGGGGGTTTTCAGGGTCCACGATCGCAACCGTGACGTCCACAAATACAAATAAACAACGGTATACCCGGTTAACGACATTAGCTGCTCGGTAGGTTTCTCGGTCTGACAACGTCATTGCTCGGTCAGTTAGGATGTACTGTAACCATCGTATTCGACACAGAATATACTAGTAACACAGAATATACTATAACTACTGCTACTAAGATTCCGATTCCATTGAACACAGGAATATCCACCCTGGTTACCCTGGCAGAGAACTGGGATTTATAAGGAACCTGGAGGCGTGGGAAGGTCAGGGTGATGGTGGCTGGGGGTTTTCAGGGTCCACGGTCGATTCTCGCCAGCCAAGCAAACATGCACGCGCAGCGGTTCACCCAGTCACGGCACGGTCACCCTGCGGTCACCCTGGCCATTTCTGAGACGGGAACTTGCTTAGTCAGCACCGAACGACATTCGCCGGGGGGTTTTCAGGGTCCACGGTCAAGATTCTCCAGCCAAGCAAACAGGTACACGCACCGGTTCACCCTGCAGCCACCCGGTCGCCCTGTTGTCACCCTGGCCATGTGCGAGACAGCGACCTGCTTAGTCAGCACCGAACCACATGTCCGGGGGGGTTTTCAGGGTCCACGATCGCAACCGTGACGTCCACAAATACAAATAAACAACGGTATACCCGGTTAACGACATTAGCTGCTCGGTAGGTTTCTCGGTCTGACAACGTCATTGCTCGGTCAGTTAGGATGTACTGTAACCATCGTATTCGACACAGAATATACTAGTAACACAGAATATACTATAACTACTGCTACTAAGATTCCGATTCCATTGAACACAGGAATATCCACCCTGGTTACCCTGGCAGAGAACTGGGATTTATAAGGAACCTGGAGGCGTGGGAAGGTCAGGGTGATGGTGGCTGGGGGTTTTCAGGGTCCACGGTCGATTCTCGCCAGCCAAGCAAACATGCACGCGCAGCGGTTCACCCAGTCACGGCACGGTCACCCTGCGGTCACCCTGGCCATTTCTGAGACGGGAACTTGCTTAGTCAGCACCGAACGACATTCGCCGGGGGGTTTTCAGGGTCCACGGTCAAGATTCTCCAGCCAAGCAAACAGGTACACGCACCGGTTCACCCTGCAGCCACCCGGTCGCCCTGTTGTCACCCTGGCCATGTGCGAGACAGCGACCTGCTTAGTCAGCACCGAACCACATGTCCGGGGGGGTTTTCAGGGTCCACGATCGCAACCGTGACGTCCACAAATACAAATAAACAACGGTATACCCGGTTAACGACATTAGCTGCTCGGTAGGTTTCTCGGTCTGACAACGTCATTGCTCGGTCAGTTAGGATGTACTGTAACCATCGTATTCGACACAGAATATACTAGTAACACAGAATATACTATAACTACTGCTACTAAGATTCCGATTCCATTGAACACAGGAATATCCACCCTGGTTACCCTGGCAGAGAACTGGGATTTATAAGGAACCTGGAGGCGTGGGAAGGTCAGGGTGATGGTGGCTGGGGGTTTTCAGGGTCCACGGTCGATTCTCGCCAGCCAAGCAAACATGCACGCGCAGCGGTTCGCCCAGTCACGGCACGGTCACCCTGCGGTCACCCTGGCCATTTCTGAGACGGGAACTTGCTTAGTCAGCACCGAACGACATTCGCCGGGGGGTTTTCAGGGTCCACGGTCAAGATTCTCCAGCCGAGCAAACAGGTACACGCACCGGTTCACCCTGCAGCCACCCGGTCGCCCTGTTGTCACCCTGGCCATGTGCGAGACAGCGACCTGCTTAGTCAGCACCGAACCACATGTCCGGGGGGGTTTTCAGGGTCCACGATCGCAACCGTGACGTCCACAAATACAAATAAACAACGGTATACCCGGTTAACGACATTAGCTGCTCGGTAGGTTTCTCGGTCTGACAACGTCATTGCTCGGTCAGTTAGGATGTACTGTAACCATCGTATTCGACACAGAATATACTAGTAACACAGAATATACTATAACTACTGCTACTAAGATTCCGATTCCATTGAACACAGGAATATCCACCCTGGTTACCCTGGCAGAGAACTGGGATTTATAAGGAACCTGGAGGCGTGGGAAGGTCAGGGTGATGGTGGCTGGGGGTTTTCAGGGTCCACGGTCGATTCTCGCCAGCCAAGCAAACATGCACGCGCAGCGGTTCACCCAGTCACGGCACGGTCACCCTGCGGTCACCCTGGCCATTTCTGAGACGGGAACTTGCTTAGTCAGCACCGAACGACATTCGCCGGGGGGTTTTCAGGGTCCACGGTCAGGTTAGGTTAGGTTAGTTAGGTTAGTTAGGGTTAGGTTAGTTAGTTAGGTTAGTTAGGTTAGTTAGGTTAGTTAGGTTAGTTAGGTTAGTTAGGTTAGTTAGGTTAGTTAGGTTAGGTTAGTTAGGTTAGGTTAGTTAGTTAGGTTAGTTAGG